>WBMZ01012516.1:0-117965 GCA_013400975.1 Atrichornis clamosus
CTTTTAAACTAAGACAACATGTTCGGCTTCCATTCTTACCAGCTTCCCTGAGTACTACACTGGGATGCCTTCTGCGAGGGTGGTGAGGCGCTGGAACAGGTTGCCCAGAGAAGCTGGGAATGCTCCATCCCTGGAAGTGTTCAATGCCAGACAGGATAGAGCTCTGAGCAACTTGGTCTAGTGAAAGGTGTCCCTGTGCATGGCCAGGGGACTGGAACACCATGGTCTTTAAGGTCCCTTCCAACCCAAACCATTCCGTGATTCCATGATCTTGGCATGCTTGGTGGAGGAAGTCGATGACATTACTGTAACAATGAACAAAATAGTTTAGTGCTGTTAATGTAACAGAGGCACTCTGGAATTTCCTGGTAACAATGGAGACTGGATATTAAATGACACTAAAGTAACACTAATTAACAGAACATTTCACAAAAATTAGCCCTCCCTCTTCCCCACTTTAGCACTGCTTTTTGTAGTGACAAGGCATTACTCAACAAAGAACAAGGGCACAAAAGAGCTGTAGCAATTATGGCAAATTCTGGTTTAGATTTTGTTTTCAAAGCTTAATGATGGTGCCTTATATTTACAAATCAAAACATTCAACTTATTACGTGGTGTCCAGCTAATCTGGCACAGGACTGAATATATCCTAAAAATGTCTGTCAGCAGTCTCAAGGATCTGCTACAATAAGTTCAATATGTAATGAGACAGAACGGAATTAGTTTAAGTAATAAATGTTTAATCAAAGAATTTTACATATTATTAACAGCATTCATTTGGCCAAACATCTACATGGTTGTAGTATCCTACTTGTATATAAAGTGGGAATGTATCAAGTATAGACTATGAAAGTGCAAATAACAATTCAAGGTTAGAGTAATTTTTTTACATTATAAAATTAACAGGTTTACAAAATAGTCTTGCCAAACTTTTATTTTTGAATTGTAAAGTCAATGACTATGGTGTTAAAATAAGTACCAAGAAAATACAAATTTAATAGGCTAATTTCATGCTCGTAAGAGTAACACGGAAACAATGGATATACTGCACAACCTAACCAAATTACAAAAAACCAGAACCCACAAACTTCACTATCGTCACAGAGAGCACTCTTACATATCTTACTGTAACTTTGCAAGACATCTCAATGCAATACACAATCTTTTTGTGAGAATCTTTCTATTCAGAAATTACCATTCAAGGAAGCTATGTGAGTTAACTTTCAGACCAATTCATGATGACAGTTCATGAAGGACTGTTTTAGTTGAAGAACTTTATACCTATAGGCATTTTTCAAAGGCTCAATATTATGTCAGGAGTAGGGTGGCTAGAGGAAAAGTTGGAAAATTATTTAGACTATTCTAATTCTCTCTAAAGATGCTTGAAAAATGGACAAGGTTTTTACGGGGTAAGGGTAAAATATTCTTATTTCGTTTTTTACTAATATGGACCTTGTAACTGCAAGGTTCCAAAGCTGGATTTGCATGAATTAGTTACCAAAACACTCACTTGAACTCACAGTAATCAATACATAAACTTTGCTATCATGACACTTGCCTATACACACTCAGTAGTAATAAACTTTTATATCATATCAATAAATTTCTGGTAACAGTTAAGCAAAACTTAAAATGGAGTGTATGTAATTTGCTCATGTTATGAAAAGTTTTGATTACATGTAATTAAAACAGCCATTTGAACAACTTATTCTAGTTGTAATTACATACTGTACCATTGTATGTCACTAACTGTAGATTGATGTTTTTAAGCAAATCTAAAACCAGTATTTTTGTTTTTCACGGTACAACAACTAGGAAAAGGTTTTTTTGTGGTTTCTTTTTTTTTTCCTTTTTTTTCTTACACTAAGCAGTAATCACACAGCAAAGGAATATTGTGCAATTGAACAAATACCTAGTAGTGTTTTGTTTATGCAAAAACACTGACTGAACGTTTATTTACTGTAAAGGCAAGGCCATGGGTGGTTTTATGGAGGTCATTGCAATTAATAGCATAGTTACTCCAGAACAGACACTGAATTTGAATTACTTGTTTAACTGTGGCAACTATCCAGTTGGGTTAGGCAAAGGCACCGTAACATGTTGAGCAGAATGTGTTATCTGAACTTTTAATTGTGGGACTGGCTAATATATGAAAATTCGGTATTCCTATACTTTTATAAAATGTTATCATTAAAAGTAATTGCACTATTAGTGCATAAAATGCTTTGTAGAATTATGAAAACAAAGAACTATGATTGCACTTCCATTAAAGTGTCTCTTAAAATACAGCATAGCTGCTGCTAACTCACTGTATTTTAATATTTAAAATAACTGTTTAACAGCAGCATTAGGTTTTATTAACTTAAGATACAGGCTACATTTAATTAAATGCAGTCACCATGGCAACACATGCCAGTTAAATTTAGAGAAGCAATGCTACCCAGTGGTTTCTTTCACTGCTAAGAATTGTGGGATTAGCTGGATAGAGTAACACTGCACTGTTTCGTTAGGCTACTGCCAGTTAACTTTTCACAGTTTGGCACATTTGGACTGTAAATAGACATGAAAAAATCTTTGATTTTAATGGGAAAGCATATCCCCTAAAACTTGTTCCTGGAGCAGTACTACAGAGAAACATTAAATACCTCCGTTCACACTGCTAACAAAAATGAAAAATGAGTAAGGAAAACTTATGGAAAATAAAACCAAAACGCAAATGAACTGCTAGATATTATTTTGGTGAAATAATGAATTCTAAAAAATGGAATAAACTATTTCTTAGGAAAACCAACCAAAATAATCAGTGTAAGCCTTTAATCCATACTTTCAAGTTAAGGATCATCAACCTAAGGCTAAACAGATGCTGCATTGTATTAGGAATGTGGAATACAACCTACTTATTCCTTTCTCTTGAGAGCAAAAAGGCAAATACTACCTAATTAAATGCAAAGGATATTCCTTGAAAGGTTCACATTATTATGAAGAACTACAATTCAAGAGAACTCCTAAATATCCGTTGTTACGTCAGTGGTTACAACTGAGCTGTAATTATGTGGATCAAAGCCTCCATAATGCTTATTCCACATACTGTACCATCTGTCACCACCATTCTTTTACTCCAGATTTAGTTTTTATTCATACCAGATGCACATGTTCAATCCATTCACTTGAGGTTTGAGGAGTCTGACTTGATCGATCTCCTGAAGCATCCAGGGTGCTCGTTACTTCCCTGCTATTGTCACCGATTTGTGATACCATTTCACTTGGAATAATGTTTTCTTCAGAAGTGCTTTCCTCCGTTTGGGTTCCTCTGCCTTCATTTTTGAGTGCATCCTCAAATAGTGCATGCTCTTCCTGAGGCTCCAACCCTGTGTCTGTAAGATTTGGTTGCCCTGCTGACCCATCTTCAGTACTGGGTTGCTGTGACTCCTCGTCTGTTTCTGTACTTGTTGAGGGGATCAGAGCAATACTCTGTGGGTTCATGTCATGAAACCAGGCCATAATATTTCCAAGTAGATTTTCATTGGTATTGGGATCTTGACTGCTGGAATCAGCATCACTCGATGTTGAGTACAGTCCACTTCTTGTGTCGCTGCAGGGGTGTGACTGAAGACGATCGGCTGAGAAGGGATCATTGCCTGCACCCAGTCTCATCAGACTGTCACCGAGTTCTAGCAGCTCAGAGCTGCTCAAAGCGCCTCGTGGGTTGTCTATACTGATGGGAGCAGAGTCCAGTCTTGTAGGCAAAGAGGTACCTATTGCTCCTAAAGATGCCTCATTATTTAGAAAGTCTCTAGTTTCTTCATCTATGGCCAAGCCGGATTCTTGTAATGACAGCTGAATAGCCAGCAGGATGTTTGGGTCATCTTCGTCCAGAGAACTCAGAGCCTGTGGAAATACATAAGGTTGCTCTCAGTATAAAACTTGCATCCTGTTACATATTTTGGATGAAAAGTAATTTGGGTTCGAATCTGAAATTCATTCATGTTTTCTACATGTTCTTCATCAGAATCAACTTTAACAACAGCTGACAACACAATTTAAAAGGTGACTGTTGTCACATTAGTGATTGATTAGCAACTCTTACCAGTGTGAATGTATAATTTGTTGTCCTAGATTCTCCCTTTCTCATTGAAGATTTAAGAAAATTTGCAGAGAGACAAAATGACACAGAAAGGCAGAGCAGAGGAAGGCAAGCAAAGCAGGGAAAATGGAAAAGAGATTAGGAGAGATACCTGAAGAGAATCCTGGTTTTCAGAGCGACTGACAGGGGTATAGTCATGAAGCGAAGAGCTGTGCAGAATACCCATAGAAGCTGAACTCACCATGGAGGTGCCATGTCTTCTACTACTGCCACCTTCCTGAGTGTCTGTTTGGGCAATCGAAACAAAAACCATTGAAAAACCAGCGAGGAAGCCTGCTCCACTATGATTTACTGACAGAATCTCTTCCTTCCTTTTGGATTCCAGTTGTGTAATTTTACTCCTTTATTCACTCTGAATGAAATAATCCAAACCACTCCTTCCATGCCAGCTCTTGCACAGTGGCAAAACACCAGTCCCACTGTTTTAGGAGTGACTGCTTGGCTCCTTTGTGCCTTCCTACCCTCAATGCCCTTCTCTTTGAAAGGATGCACTATGCCATCAGGAGCACAGGGCTGTTGGCAGAAGGGGCGAAGTGCTTCTAAGGCACATGCATGATTTATGGAACACCCTGAAAATTACTGCATGTGGACACAGACACAGGATGCATTTACAGGTGGATTACGAACCACATTTGCCCATTTCTATGTTCTTGCAAAGACAAAGCCGCAGCTGTAATGTTAATATTACAACAATTTTTACTGTAACATTGCAGCACAAGTAAGAGTAGAGTAGAGTCATTAGTGTATACTTCAGCATTTACTGACATTGCTGTTTTCTTAAAACAGCCAACAAAAAAATAGAACTAAGATGCTGTTTCCAGAAAAAATTCCTCCATAATAAAAATAAATGTAACTCTTTTGACTTTGGAAAATGGAATTTTCCACTCCAAAACTCAAAATGTAATAGACTGAGACAAACGAATACTCTCTTGCATTCTTTAACAATGTGCACTGGTCATCACTACTACATCCAAATTCTAGTCCTCAAACTAACAAGATGGTTTTGCATTTTATTTATAATAGGGAAGGACCAAAGCTCACCAACATTTTTATTACTTTTTCTACAATAAAGGATGCATTTGATTCTTTCCCCTCAGTAAAGGATTTCTCCTTTTGGTTTTAAATAACAAGCTGTGTGTTAAGTTCATGAGACATAGCAGTGCTAGAGACTGAGCACACAAACTGGCAGCTCTGCAGAAACAGTGTCACAGTATGATTTGGATTCAAGTTATTTTTGTACCTTTGCCAAGGTCCTGGCAGAACTGAGGCAGCCCAGACAGAGTGACCTGAAGGGACTGTGCTACCAGCCTAGCCCTGCTCAGAAGAGCAGCACACGGGATTCACAGCCCAGCCCAGCTTCTTTCCTGGCTGCCTTTGCCAATACAGCTTCTGAGCAAAGTTTTGGAATACAGCCTTATGAGTCTCTTCCACAGGCCTGTAGCCTGCACACTCAATGCACAACTGGTCCTTTTAATTGGCATAGAAGACCTCATATATATAAGAGTGCCCTTAAACTTTCTTCAGAAAAGCAAACCTGTGCTGGGCAGCTGAGGAGTTGTTAGTGGGAAGACCAATGCATTTCTCTTTAAGAAGAGGAGCAGCCACAATGAAGATAACAACACTTCTAAGATCACATAAAAAAACCTGCAGAGATAAGACTTTATGTTGTATTCTGGAAAATACAGCAATGTATTTGAAACTTCTTTAAAGTGTATCCATAGAAGAACAAACACTGTGGTCACTACTAGCAATTTCTGAAGCAGGAAGAGAAAAAAGCCAGCCCCAGACAGGTACATACCTAATGTACTCTCACTGGGATCATCAGGATCTGGAGTATTACTTAGCAGACTGTGCATGTCTCCACGTCGACGCTGTCTGTGCCTCCTCCGATACTGAAATTCAGCATATTCCTGCATAAACCAAAGGTTACAAAACACAGGGCAGCATGCAATACTATTTTTCTGAGTAACAAGCACCACATTTTTATTAAAAATGTGTGATTTTATATGTTTGTTATAAAATCACCCGCTTTCACAAAATGAATTGCAAGTTGTATCATGCAGCGCTTAACATAAATAACAAAAAATCCAAGGTAATCCTAAATCTATAAAATAATGAATTAGCAAAGAAAAATAGTTCATGTACTACCAACATTTTAATACTTGCAATCTCCTTTTTTAAGAATTCCAAGTAAACATTTTTTGTCTAAAAGCTTTGATGTCAAACTTTATATATGCACACACTGACACACTTTTTAATAAATGCATACCCAGTGATTTTAGCACATAAAAACAATTGATGTGAATTGGACCAATAGATTATCTCAGGATCTCTGCTGCCAGCAATTGCCAGTAGACAATAACCTTTGAAAGACTACAGAAAGCTGGCAGACATACACTGGGACTTGATTTACTTTTCCCAGCCTCCAGGACACTGTGGCTCTGGAACTTCTTAAGCCACATCTGATACTCTTCTACTGAACAGTCTTTGAAGGACTTTGATTCCATGAATTACAATCCCCTCTATTTTTGCCTAACTTCAGCTGCCAGCTGAAGCCGTACCATGTGGATCTGAACCCCCGCAGCCTGTATCTTCTCATATTGTGTGTACTTACACAGACAGGTTACACAGCATTTGTGGAAAAGACTCACTCCTGACCACATCAAACTAACATCCCAAGGGTTACTTATCTTAATACTTGGAAATAGATGTTTTGATTTCCATACCTTTCCTAATATTAAGGAACTCATTTTATGCTTGAAGGGGAAATTTTCAGGTATCTTTTTTTTTGTATGTCCAGCTGGCACTGAACCTGGCTCTGTGGGTGGAACCTTTTGTTAATTTCAAGTATTTATTCACACCAGGCAATAAAGCTATGCACGCAGGTACTCGTTCTTCTCTTCACAAAAGAATACTGCTTTTTATTTCTGTGAGCTCCAAGCTGGGAAATCTGTTATCCAAAGGATTCATTTGGCCAAATGAATTGGGAAAGGTAACAGTACCATTACTTTTCCTTTCTTACATTAACTCTTCATCATCAACGTCTAAAGTACCTAACACTTAAATCCAGAAGTGTTATTTCTCTTACACAATTACTTTATTAATGTAGATTGTATCATGAGAGTATGTCTTCTTTCCATGAACTTTCTCTGACCAAGTTCTTACTCATAATGACATATGCAAGACAAAAGGAATAGTCACAAAATCATGAGTGTGGGCAGATTTTTATCCATGAAAACTGTAAGAACATAAAAAAGTAGCTTTACTGGACCAGACAAAAGGTCCATTTAGCCCAATATTCTGTCTTCAAGAGCAGTTGGTAGTATATGCTTGTTGGTCTATGGAACACCATTAAAGAAACAAGGCAAACATGAATTGATTGTTCTCTAAAATTTCTTCCAGCTCTTACAGAGCTCAGAAATTTTCTAAATGGAAGGCAGTGCCCCAAACAACAGAAAATCAAACCCTACTATAGAGCAATATAATTATTTTAAAAATATATAATTATATCACTATGAATCAGAAAAGGAATAATGGGAAGTGATCACTGAATACTAAGAATTATTAATCATACCAGATCTTAGCTCTCATTTGTTTGCAATAAAATAACAGATTTTACCAATAGCCGTTTAATTTTCGGTTGCTTATTAACCTTCAGAAAGAGATCTTAATTACTACTTATGAAACCTTATTTCTCATTTCATGGACTAATTTTCCACATGTGAGCAAATGAAGTTTTAATTTTGTTGGGTAGCAACATCTAGGTTTCACACAATGTTCTACAACAACCAGCATTCCTTGCTAAAACCAGGAAGATTCTGTTTTCTGTAACAATCTGCTATACACAGTCATTCTACTACTTGTCAGTAAAAGCACAGCTCTATGTAAAATATTTTGCAGTGAAATTCACTAACATAAACAAAGATGACCATTATAAATTCTACAACATTCCTTTAGCATAGGTGGTTGCAAGTATTCATGATAGCTACATGGCAAAGAAATCAACTTGCATCACACAGTGCCACATTCAGACAAATCAAAAAAACTCATAAGCAAATCATCTAAGCAGGTCTGCAATGGCACTTATTGCTAAAAAGCTTATCAACACATTTCTTGCCAGCTTTTTCTCATAACCAGTTCCAGTGATGACACAGTAACATCACAGTGAGTTTGGTATTACCAAGTCTGGGATTATTTCGAAAGAACTAAAGGAACTAGATGGGAGAAGCAAGCTAATCTTTTGTAGAGAAGTGAGCCATGTTCTCACCAGCGTGATGCTCACCAACAGCAATAGTAAAGGAAATATATAGAAAAAGTACAAGGAGTTTTCTAGGATGCTTAAAAATGACTAGCTAGAAAGAAAACAGCACCAAGGAAATGTTAACATGAAGTTTCCTTAATGATTGAATGTTCTCAAAACATTAAAAAATTAAGATGATAAAGGAAAGTGTTATAGGCAGCTTCTAATTTTTTAGAGCAGAATTTCAAAAACCATTTACTCTGTCCCATATACACATCATAGAATATTAATTTTAAAAATTGTAATTTTCGTTCTAGGTAAAGTAGCCGAAGTTAACATCATTTGAGTATGCAATTTCCATTCTGCTTCAATACATAATAATAAAAATAAATATTTGAAATATTTAACAATATTTAGGTGTATGCCTGCATGTTTTTGTTAGATTGTGACAGAAGGATGGAAATTTCCTAGACTTTTTGTCAAATTCTGCTGAATTGGTATTGCATTCAGAATTAATCTACACAATTTCATTACTTATTACTTTAAGGTTCTCCAGCACACAGACAATAGTTTGTATTCAATTTTAAAACTGGTTATGTACTTGGAAAACGATGAATGCAAAACAGCTTGTCTAATGCCACCTTAGGTAACTATATCCATGTTAGAGGCATTGTTTAATCATTGTACAATTAGCTATGAATATATTTCCTTCTATTGTGAAATAAATGAAATGGAAAGCTTAACCAACTTGAAATGCTTTGACTCAAAATAAGGAAGCTCTACATGCAGATTGCGGTCATACCTGTATTTCTAGACTATGCAGAACTAAGTTATAAAAATTAGAAAGAAATAGTTTACCTCGGGGGATGCAAATCCTAAATACTCCCAATCCCATGTTCCACCAGCAAAGCTATAAAATGGAAAGATATCCCATCAAATTTAGAAGTATAACAAATATGAACAACCTCCAGAGCTTCAAAACTTATTGAAATCTGAAAACTCGTGCAATTGTAACTCTCTAAGCTTAATAATTCTTCTCCTTTAATTAACCCAAAATTAATTTTGAAAACCCTACAGTTAAATTGTTGACTCTTCAGAACTGCCTGATATTTTTAGCAAATACTTAAGAGATTTTTGAAGTGTACCAAGGATTTAGTGACAATCTTGATGGAAAAAAGTGAAGTGGAAGCCATGACATCTGATCATTAATATATCACAAATGGTGAAGCAATTTAGGTTGCAATACACAGAGCAGTAATCCTCAAATACATTTTTCCTCAAAGGCTGTAATTCCACAAGGATCAAATGTCCAAGAAAATAACATTATCACAGTGATTTGCAACCACCACATTTAGCATCTCCTTCATAGTCAGAGAACAAAAGTGGATTCACCCACTTTGGCAGCTACCAAATGAACCTTTTGTGACCTGTGCAGTGTTTTGGGTGGATTACCTGCGCCTGGGTGCTTCTGGCGAGTCTGCAGGAGCAACACCACGGGCCACAGAGGCCAGGAACTCCTGTCGCTTCTGCTGCACAAGACAAGCTGCGCGGATGATTTTATGGCGAGGCGTCCGAAGGTAAGGCCTGTTCACTTTCTGTGCAAGGTCTTCAGTGACCATTTCTAGGTCTGTCTGCAATGGTTCATAACACAGAAAAAACAGTTTTACAGTGCAATGCAAATCAGTTAGAGCTCTGCTCCATAAATACTGAGTGGAATGATATCCATTTTCCTGAAAATACCTTTTGAAATACCAAAATACCCCAAAATGTCTGCCCTGTAGCCTACTCTTTTACTGACCTACATGCTGTGCTCCAGCTTGGAGCAGGAATACCCTGCACTCTGAAATACTGAACATCTTCAAGGGACCTAAGGGACAGGAAAGGAGGCAGCACTCCCAGGTACTCCCCCAATTTTTCCTCCACCTAGATGTCAAGCACATCAGTAGAGAAAGACAGAAAAGAGAAGCTAGAGGAGGAGATGAAGACTGAAGCTAAAATGTATCCTCAGAAAGCAGATTAACAGGAAATTTTCTTACTTTCCCTTTCCATCCGTCCTTATCATTTTCCTTTTGCAAAGCGTTGTAAAAACTTTTCCAAACTCGGTTACAAATGCAAAACAGGTGTTGCAATGGTTGGTTGGAACAGGTTGGTTACAAATGCAAAACTGATGTTTTTAGGAAAGCAAAATATATCCATGTATTACCTGCATAAGTTCAAATATTTCTTTCTTTGTGCTTTTAGGCTCCAAAAAGAATCCATATGGGTAAGAACACTTAAGAATGCGGCGGGTTTTTAGAAGCTCTTGCACTGCATCTTCAATGAATGTGGTATCAGGACAGCCTCCCTCAGCTGCAATATGAAACAAGCACTGTGAAAATATTTTCCTGCTGAAGTCAGCATTACTTTTGTGCAAATCAGTCTAATATTTTGCAAGTAAACATTAGCAAGTTCTCCATGACTGCACAGTGTCCTCACTAAAAGCAGTAAGCACAGAACATTAGCTTCTACCTTACTAATGCTACTTCCTCCTCGAGTCTTTGGAATAGGTAAGATTTACTGTACATTTAGCTTTCACCCAATGCGTACAAATCCTAGTACTGGAGGATCACATCACACAGCAGACTGATGTGAGCTCTAGCCAAAAAAGAAAGGTTTAGCCATAACAGTGTTGATGTGATTTCAAATCGAAGTCACAGATCACAGCAAATACCTACTTCCACTGAGAGCTCTACTCAACTGCTCCATCTTTTCTTTGGCTGTTTTTAGAAGGCGCTGTTCTAACTAAAAAAAGAAAAGAAATAAAATACAATAAGATAATTATTTTTTGAGCAATAAAATAGAAACAAAAATCAGTAAAAATGGCTTGACCCGCACCTGGTAGCTAAGTTCATGGTTCTTAAATCTTGTGTAGTAGTGCATAAACCTATCAAGCTCCTGAAACCTTCTATGCTTCTTTTCAGCCTGGAAAATAATGGGGAAACAAGAGAAACCAAAATAAATCTTATCATTTAGTACAGCAATCAACATTAGATATAATTAAATAACCAACTGTTTCTATTCATATATATAAAGTATGGTACACAATGCTAATGGAGTGCCATGTAAGTAAAGAGACAAAAGTAATTTTTGATATCAAAAGTCAGCAAGTACTGCAGCCAAATAATTGATACACAGTCAGTGCCTGCTATTTAAAGCAACTTTCCAAAAGCCAAAAGTAAGGCATGTCTTCTGTAGTGCACAGCAGCTAATTACAGGACCAGCATGCCCATTTCACAAAAAGAAACCATGTCACAGAGATGTAAAATGACTTGAGTAAAGTCCCCAGTGGTTGTTACCGAAGTCAAAAGCAGAAATCTTATGTTTCTATCCACAAATAAGCAGTGTTTTCTTTCTGTCTCTTTGATGTATTTAAGGTTGTATTTTTCCATTTGGAACTCTGTTTTGGAAATATTTTGATTAAACTTATCCTAAATGGAAAATTGCAGCTTTAGTGCTATTTTTCAAACACACACATTCATTTGTTACCTCTACTGTCATTTCCTTGGACTGTTCCTCTACATGCTGAATAACTTCATAGCGTGTGCATCTGTAGTAGCCCCCAGTGGAAGAGCTGTGCTTCTTCCATTCTTCTAAACATATCCAGCAAAAGTCATATTTGCACTTCAGAAAAAACAGGGAAAAGGAAAAAAAAGTTGAAATGTCTTAGATTTGCAGTTAGGTATCATTATTCCTCTATAGACAACTGAATTAACAGCAGTCTGAGCGTGCTTATAGTAAAAATTTTTTGAGGAGCCTCCTTCCTATTTTACCTACTAAAGAGACCTGTTTATCAAACCATATCAAACCATGCCAGTCGTCATTTTTGTTCCTTGGATCACAAGACCGTCTTGAATCTACATGTTAAATTTTAAGTGGATGAAATAAATCAAATGGCAAATAAAACTGATCTGTACAGGCCTGTTTTTTTGTTACTGTTAAAAAAAAAAAAGTCCCATTTTTTAAAACAACACAGACACTATTCATGAGAAAGAGTGATTTTCTTTTTTCCCCCCTAACATTACTTAAAAAACCATGATTACTGGTATTTTTGTCACATGGTGTTCCTGATAATAAGCAAGGGAGAAGAAATCAGAACATAAATTTTGATGAGTGATTACTTCATAAGCAAAAGACTTGAGGACTTGATGAATTGTGTTTATTTTATCTGTCTGATAGATGAGTTAAGAAAATTTACATTAATCAATATTAAGCCTTTAGTAATATTATTGGAATTTGATAAATTAAGTTGCATTTCTTCTCTCTTTGCTATGTTTAACCTTTCCAGCAATACCTACTCCATACCAGATGTGTTTCTTGGTAGTTGTTTTATACAATCACTTAGACATATCACAGGAAGGAATGAAATATAATTCTTGCATTGTACTTTTGCTAATTTCATCTCACCAGTAGTGCTAATTTGCTTCAAGAAAGCAATGCACACTAGGATATTTCTTGTTGTTATTATGCTGTTCCTTCTTGTTTTTAAACATTTTCTAAAGCTGCTGGCTTATACAAAATCATAAGAAATGCTGAGAATGAAGAGAATAATTGTGTATAAAAGTGTTAAGTGTGTATCACTGCATGATTGGCCTATCATTCAAACCTATTCACATTCATTATAAGAAAAAAATCATTACAAAGTATTCAAAAGATCATATGAAACAAGCTGTTTCACGAGCAACTGAACTAATACAGCCTGACTTCCTATTATGTGTATATGCTCCTACTGCAATAGTCTCAGCTCTCCCAAATTATCTCCCTTATGACCACTCCACTATATTTATTTTTTCATCTCTCACACCTCCAAAAGCCTCCTCAAAATCCAAGATTCACCCAGTTCCCAGACCTTCCTCTCAGTATCTCAGTCTCATTAGACATACAAAACCACAGCATCTGTTTCTACACACCTCCCAAACCCAAAATGATTTTCAAGAAGGGCAAAAAGAACAACCCTGGAAACTACAGGCCTGTGAGTCTAACTTCAGTGACTGGTAAAATGAAGGAAAACATTACTCAGGGCAGTACTGAAAAACACCTGGAGGACAATGCAGCCATTGGTCACAGCCAGCACAGCTTCACGAGGGTGAAGTCCTCCTTGTCGAACCTGATTTCCTTCTATGACAGGGTAACCCACCTAGTTGACCTATGAAGGCCAGTAGATGTCATCTTTTTGGACTTCAGCAAAACTTTTTATACTGTCTCTCCAGGTCCCTTCTGGACAAAATGTCCAGCACACAGCTGGATAACTGTGTTACACCATGGGTTGACTTGGATGCAGTCCAAAGAATACTAAGTTTGCAAACGACATGAAATGGGGAGGAGTTGTTGACTCCCTTGAAAACAGGCAGGCCCTGCAGAGAGACCTCGACAAACTAGAGAGCTGGGCAATCACCAACTGGATGAAGTTTAACAAGGGCCAGTGCTGGATTCTGCACCTGGGATGGGGCAACTCTGGACGTATGGGCATATTGCGGAATGAGAGGCTGGAGAGCAGCACTGTGGGAAGGGACCTGGGGGTCCTGGTCGATGGCAAATTGAACACGAGTCAGCAGTGCCCTGGCAGCCAGGAGGGCAACCCTGTCCTGGGGAGGCATCAGGCACAGAGTCGCCAGCTGGGCAAGGGAGGGATTGTCCCGCTCTGCTCTGCAGTGGCCTCACCTTGAATACTGCAGTTTGGGGCACCACAGTATAAAAAAGACATTAAACTGTCACTAGGTCTGTTCAGCCTGGAGGAGACTGAGGGGAGGCCTCACTGCAATTACAACTTCCTCATGAGAGGAAGAGGAGGGGCAGACACTGCTGCCTTCTCTCTGGTGACCAGTGACGGGACCCAAGGGAAAGGCCTGAAGCTGAGGCAGGGGATGTTTAAGTTAGGTATTAGGAAAAGGTTCTTCTCCCAGAGGGTGGTTGGGCACTGGAACAGGCTTCCCAGTGCAGAGGTCACAGCACCAAGCCTGAGAGTTCAAGAAGCGTTTGGACAACCCTCTCAGGCACGTGGTGTGACTCTTGGGGTGTCCTGCATAGGGCCAGGAGTGGGACTTAATGATCCTGGTGTGTCCCTTCCAACTCATATATTCTATGATTCAATGATTAACCTCTGAGCTCTGTTTTATGTATCTTTATGATCACTGGGCCTTGCAGCAGCACTGCCTCGGCTTAACAAATCCCATCTGCTGCCTTGCCACAGTTTGAGCCAAGCAGAATGGGTAATTGCTGAGCAGGTAACAGCTGGGTCAGTGTTTCAGCCTCTCTCTTAGGGGCAGGACAAATTAAGTCTCTGCACCATACAGCTACCAAGTTTCATGAATCATGCAGCAATCTATGACCCTCTCCTGTTCCTTCAAATCTAGTTCAAAGTACCCAGAAAGTTAAAAAACAACTACAGGGAGGGGAGCAAGAGCAGGACTACATAAGCCTTGCCTTGTTAGAAAATGGGCTCATAAAACAGTAAGAAGAAGGCTGCTAAAGTACAGAAATGTGACTTTATGATTAAGGAGTATCCTCCTCTACCAAGTTACATGCTAGATGCTAAGAAGCAGCCATAGCCCATCATGTAGTAGGCTTCAGCAGATCTCCCTGAAAAAAAGCAGAAGCTCCATCACAGATCGTTACGTCAGCAGAGGAAGCAACAAGTGAGGTGACCACTACACCTCGTGCCTGAGCCCTGCAATGAGCTTAAGGACACCCTTCCTCTGCTTCCTCACTAGGTTGAGGGGAGGCAGCTGCTGTTTGCACAGGCTTCTCCATGACAAAAATAATCTGACTGTTTTAAGGACACCTGAAGCTGTTCTTAATGTACAGCATCAAAGAAGAGAAGTGTGGTTGTCAGCCAGTGCCTCAGAATGATACTGAATTAAATTATCTACATTCAACAGTGTTAATGGCCAAAGTCTTCTCCAGCCTGAAGTCATACTTTCTTTGACTGAGATGAGCTCAGTGGCAACAGCTGCCACAAACATACCTTATGCAGTTTTTAGCACTACGGAATTTATGAGCTATTTTAGGAATAATTTAAGAAAAAAACCCAAAAAACCTCAAACCAGCAAACTTGGCAAAAATCGAAGTGGAAGAGAATGTTCTCTGCTGCCAGTGATACCAAAAAAAGCCCCATCTTCAATTCATATCACATAAAGAGAGAGAATATGTGATAATATAAAGAAAATGGGATCTGCATAGCAATAGAGAGAGACCTGCACATTTTCAGAAAAATAAATAGAATTACTTTCTAAATTTGTTAGCCTTTTTTGTAGGCCAACTATGTCAAGTGCTTGCTACTTTCTTATTCTTAATGATGCTCCTCAAAGAGGTAATAGTTGTAGTTATATATTTCTGACATAAAGAAACAATTTTCTAAGTATGCTGCTTTTAAATAATTCAAGAGAAAAAGCAGTTTCAAATGATACTGAACTCATAGCAAAAATATTTTTTCTATTTTGGTAGCACAGAGCAAACTCGTGACTAATTTTCTAGCTGCTGTCATCAAGCAGCTTGGAATCCCTTGGAATCACTCTTTGCTGACTTTTTATTCCTACTGATTAAGTCTTGTTTACAGTTTTCCACCTAAACTTCTCTACTTTGTTGCTATGTTAGAGAAATAACGCAAAAGCAAAATATAGTAAGGCAAAACCTTCATTAGAGCTTACTCTTCTTTAAAATGTTACATCTGCCAATTAAAACTGTTCTTTCTATTCTACATTATAATGACAATTAAACCATCAATTATTTATCTTTCCTTAAGTTTCATACTGTATTGCTAATAATTCGTAGGTGTCTATGAAATTTTAACTATTGCAATGTACACCTGCCAGCCAAACAGATTTCAGTAAATATTAAACATTTTCTAAATACATGTAACCTGCCATTTGCTCATGATCTAATTCCTGCAACAGGTTGGATTAGATATCAGGATGACACTTCAGAGGTTTTGGACCTCTGTGATCCTAAAATATATACAGGACATGGAAACCTGAATTATGATTCCACAAGAAATTACATGATGGGCCTTTCCTACCTTTGCACACTGCATGTGGTTGCAGCCCTCGTTCTTCTGAATTGGAGACTTGCAGTTGGCGCAAGGTTTGGAGTTCGTCAGCAGCCACAGGCAGTTGGCAGCGTCTTCATAGGCCTCACTCACTCCCACAACTTTTTGAGGGTGACAGGAAAATATGGAGCATGCAAAAACAGAGAGGTTGAAATTGTACTTGTGCAATCTTTTGTGAATATCAGATTAGGAAAGATGCACGTTTACCTGTTTCTTGACAAAATATTGAAGTTTTTCACAGTATATATACTTCTCACATATATTTTATTGTTGCATTTTCTAATTTATACATATTATATATAATATTAATACACTTCTTCTTTCTATATATTTCCACAAATCTATTTCTATACAGATTTATATACAATATATATGACAACTACAATATATAAATGAGCAAATACATATATTAAAAAAACGGGCATAATTTGACAAAGTAGGGTCTATTTGGCCTCTTTGTAAAATTTTCTGTGCTTTCCAAAATATTTACAACTACTATGGAAGGGCTGTGAACTGTGGTAGCCAAGTATGTATTCAAATTAGTATGTATTCAAATTGCTATTAATCTTTACTGGTTTTGTTAACATTGACCAAGAAATGTCAATGTCTGTCCTGTGTAAACCCAACCTTCATTAGTTATTTTAGTAAATACTAATTATCATTAAGCCATTTGCTACAACTCCCTTGCAATTCACCCTCAACCTGACTACTATTGCCACCTGTTGGTGTGAATTCGTTTTAAAGCACACAAAAATCTGCATGGAACACTACCTAATCCGAAGAGCAGACTGGGCTAAAAATTAAAATTGGACAGGATAAATTAAGTTATATTCAGGAATAAATTGACTAATTAATGAAACAAAGCTTTAAAAGGAAGGGAAAGGAGTTTTTTTCCTTGTCTGAACCACACACGTATTTATGGGGAGGAATGTTTTAAAAAGAACAGTCTACCATAGTGCTGCAGTTAAAAGCTGCTCCTTATTCAGGGGTCTCAGTTTCTTTCCCCTTTATACCATTTTTCACCCAACATATGAGTTTTTACTTAATGCAACTGAAAAAAAAAATCCCTCTAAACCCAAAAGATCAGAACAGCAGGTGAACACCCACGCCCACCCTGTTGGCCCCACACAACTCTTACGTTCTTCTGGTTTCATTTCAGATATTTTCTGTAGCCAGTCCTTCCAGGTTTGGCAGTCACAGGGTTCGTGTGCTTCACCAAGACATTCCCTGAAAAAGAAGATGTACACACAATTACTTATAACTTAGAGATTTAGAATTAAAGTTAAAATTGGTTCAAGCAAAAAAAAAAAGAAAAAAAACCTTACCAAGACATGCTCAAACTTTAATTAAGTCAGGAAAACAAAAGCCATCTAAATAACATTATTTTAAAATACTCTTAGACTATTTGTTCACAAGCATAGATGATCATTATTAATAAAGAATTTAAATGAGACAGCAAAGGAAAGAAGCTTCTTAAAATTACAATCTGAAATAAATCATCTGTGTTGCAGTTTGCTGTTATACCTGGATACTATTTTAGTGTCACTATTTTAGTATAGTTTCCATGATAAAAGTAAACCAGACTACAGAGTTTATCCGAAAGTAAGTAGTTTGCTATAGCAGAAATGTATTTTATGTAGAATTACTTGCATCTGTTCAGTTGTAATAATCAACCTTTAATTAGATTCAAGCCTTTAATCTAGAACAAGATCGAAGCCCCTCAACACCAGCATTTAGTATTTATGGATGTTTACTCTTTCCACCAGAGTCTCTAAAATGGGGGCTTAAACTTATTTACATGGAACACAGTGGAGTAATGAGTCTCTTGAGTTTCTCCTGAAGCTCCTGCTAGGATGAAGGATGGCAATCACTACGACACAGTGGCAGATATATGGCTTCCAGATGGTGCTTCAATGTAGATGTGTCAATATGCACTCTGGATTTGTAATGACTCCTTTTTTTTTTAACTGGAATTGCAGCAAATAGCCTCAGACATCTGCCACATCAAACAAAATAATTTCAGATGGGCACCAGCTGCATCAGAGCATACATAAGTTTTCTGCAGATCCAATGGTGAACTGCTCTTTTGCAGTGCAGATTCAGAAGCTACATCAATACTCTTCTGATTGCTCTTGTCCACATCTCAAGCAGGAATTCAGGAACAAAGAAAAGGTTACAGGAACAGTTTTGAACTTTTTTCCCCTTAGCTAGTCTGCTAACAAAAAAGCTTACATTCAGCACACATGGCTCTCTGGCTTGGACTTAAGATCTTAGGTGGGAAAGATTGTACTGGAATGATAACTGGTAATAGGCAACTTCAGCCTTGGTTGAAAGCTGACACCTTTCACTCTTGTGGGACAGTAGCACACTTAAATCATTGACTTCAAGAGAGCCAAGACACATAGTATTTGTTTCCAGAAAGGACTGAAACTAGCAAAGATTTAACTTTGAGAAGCTGATTTTTAAGTTAAGAGCTGATTGATTAGTTAATCTTTTAGGGGGATGGGAGGAGGGAGCTGTGTCTTTGATGTTTTCAAATTTGTGGATTTTTAATGAAGTGCGACCATATCTATATCCATATATCTACATCTGTATGATAGTCACAACAGAGTGTTCAAGAACAACTTCTCATGGAAGGAGTTCTTTCCTCAGCCCATCTCAGATCAAGGATGTCATTTTACTAGAGTAAGAGCACTGAGTCTATTATTCATGAAAGTTTTTATGAAAGTTGTATTTTGGATAGACTCCCTGACAGCAGTGAATGAAAGGAACTAACACCAAGCAGCTGTGCCAATTAACAGCATTAGCCTCCCCAGACGCCCTGCTCAATACTCAGCAGGATGATTTATTTGAAGGTGCAGTACATACTTGTTAAAATTGTGGCAAGTTTCAACACAACAAGTTAAAATTCATGGAAGGCTAAAAACATCACCCAAGAAGAACGTAGTTATGGATTTTTTTCCTTTCATGATAATATTCATACTGTAAAATGAATTTTGAATCAAAACAGCAAAACGCTGTTGCAACTTATAACTGCCTCCCAAGTGTACCTGAAGAGTTGCCACTCCTGCAAAATGAGACTGTGTCCCTTGTCTGCCTCTAAGGTGAAAGGAGTGAGGACTGATGGTACAAAATTAGTGTGTACTGCCTGCTAAGACTGTTTTCCGGAAGTGTCTGCTCACTACAATTCCTTGTGCTTCTGAAACTGCATGAAGGAGTTGTATGGTGAATGTATCTGATAATAAACTGATGTAGAATTTGTGCACAGTTTTAATGTGTACTACATTTAAATAGTTCAGAATGCTTTTCCTGAAAGGGAAAATAATTTTGTGTTTGCCACAATAGATTACGTTTTGCTGAAGATGCTATGTGATGGGTAATGAAAAATGAGTAAATTCTAGGGAACTCTGTACTGAAGAGGAACATTCCTATTCCTACATTAAAAAGAAAAAAGAAATTGCTCAATAGACTCATAGAATTTTCTTGGTTTTATGAGTAGGAACACTATAGATCTGAAAAAAAGTGATTATCTAGGGGTTGGTTTTCTAATACACAAATTCTGAAGAATCTCTTACTAAATTCAGTGTCAATTGCTATTACAATGCCTAAGATGCAAATTACCTGGGTAAAACTTGTAGAACTGACAGAATATGGAACTGTGGGATGTGCTGATTGAAATTTAAAGAGACAAAGCAAGATCTCCTTAAACACACAGTAATGATGAAAACCCTCTGAACTGAGAATACACTTCCTTTTTCTCCAGAGGAACTCATCCATGCACAGAGTTTTTGTACTGTAAGACTAGTATGATTGTCCTTAGCAAATGATTCTGATTTAAGGTAATGCAGGATGTTTTAGTTGGTAGAATTTTCTTGCCATTGCTGAAACTCTCCATTTACTCTTGTGGAGATGAAAAAAGAGGCTTTGGAAAGGCCTCCTTGGACATTTTGCTGCTAACATGAGGTCTTTTTCAAGACCTTGACTGTATTTGCTTGAGTAGTATTTCAAAGCATTAACGTTAAAAGGATATAAATATTATCAGGAAACATGAAAAACCAGTTTCTCATGAATATTAATCACTCAGGACATTTTCACTCTTGGAGAACATTCTGGGGAGCTAGTACGTTCAGCCCATGCAAAGGAAGAAAAGCTGCCAATGTCTGAAGCTTCATGTCAATATGACACTAAAGTGGTCTCAAGTTTCTTCAGATGAATGGAAAAATTCATTCTGTGTCTGTAATCAGAAGCAAGGATGAGAAGATGGTACCTTCGAGTGGAATAGCACTAAGTTTTGTTGTACTTTCACTGGTAGAAAACATTTTCTTGTTTGTTTCCATGGGATTTGTTTCTTTCTTAGTTTCTTGTTTCTTTCCGAGTTCTACATTCATTGTAAATAACCTCTTCCCAAGAAATTCTGTTTTCTAGCTTTTGTGATTGTTTCATTATATCTGTTTTCTTTCTTTTCCTTCTTCCTTTCATTCATATGGGGAAAAAATTAAAATCAGAAGCATCTTTCATTAAGAGTTATTATATTTGGAATCAAGCAGATGATTCAGGGTGTCTTTGTATCAAGGTTTCAATTGAAAAATGAAGAGAAGAATTGCTTATCTGAATGTCTATACTTTGGTTGACCCTTTTTCATTTTCCAAGAGTGTAAAAATGTCCCACTACAATAGTCATAAATTGTCAGTCTGACAATGTCAAGGAACCAGGATAGGGCACTTCAGAAAAATACCCCAAAACTTTTTTACTCTTGTTGATGCTGTTATGTCGTTTCTTGGAAGTGATGAAGATTGGCAATCTGAGGGATGTTTTAAAAAATATATGGCTTTTTACTTCTTCTTGAGCTTGTATTCATCTTAAAACTCAGTAGAAGATAACAGAAAGAAAAAGTGCTGAACCTAAAGTGAAACAAAGATTGGAGTGATCCTGCAAACAGAATAGCTGTGTATGAAGGAACTGGTCCTTCAAGGCCCCATTTGAACTCCAGCTTCTTTGACGTGATTCTACCAACATTCAAAAAGAGCTAAACATTGCTGGTTTTCTGTACTACAGCTGAGAATGTGTCATGTTTCAATTATGCAACTATCCAGAGCACAACTATCCAGACACAAAAATCCCTGTTCCAATATCCCAATATTCTCCTCTGCCCCTTAGAACAGAACATCACAACACTCCATGCTGTTTTGCACCTACCAGAGCCAATAACAAATATTGTATCAAAACCCTTTGCTGTGATCCAAAATACTAAAATATGTGTGCACATGAGGTTATTTAGTGTGTGGATAGAGGACAGTGAGTCATATACCACTCAATACTAATTTCTGCTGCACACTTGGTGCCAAGAGGGACTTTTTCATTAGTCCTTGGAATAGCAGTGACTGTGAGTTTATGTAGATGCAGGTAAGTTTCCAGTACTAACCAGCAGAAAAGATGTCCTTTTCCACAATCTACTGCAGGGGCTTTTAGCATAGGGAAGCTAAGTGTATCTGATCCTGTTGAATTGGATCCTTGTCTTGTTAGCCTTACTGCTCTTTCACAGCCCGGTATAGGACACCATTTAATAGCAGGATTATTTTCAACAAAGGCCTGTGGGGAAAAAAAAAAAAGAAAATAAGGAAAATATTTTACCACGTAAGATCACATTTCATCCTTGATATAAAACAATCTGTATTCATAATTTTCCTTTGTAGGAACAAAGCCAAAAAGCATAAGAACAATCTTGTGGCTAAGAGGAAAGGCCTTTAAAAATAGTTATAGAAAGGGAATAATTTAATTTCCACTTTTATTTTTTTTAAAATAACAACAGTACTTCAGACTTAAACTAAGAAAGAAATTACTTACACTCTAAACAAAATGTTCAATCTGTGCAAGTCAATTGCTTTGTGATGTGGCTTACAGTAAACTTCTACTATATATGCACTGGCAATACACTCATTAATAGAACTGATTCTTGCAGTTGGCAAGAATTAAAACCTTACTGATTAAACAAAAATCACACAATAATATGGAAATCAGAACTAGACTGACTCAGGAATTTATTTCCCATCTTTGTTGGTTAATGTAACAGGTCTTTTGTAAAAACTATCTAATAAACAAGGAGAAAAAAGGAACTTCCACTACTTTGCTTCAAACCTATGCTGATCACCAGTCACTTGAAATAAATGATGCAAAAGATGAATCAGATTTGGTAATTCAATTTGCATCTTACTGTGTAAGAGTGTTACTGTGTATTAAAGAGACTTGTCACAGACAAAGTACTGTACTGTAAATGAAAAAATATTTCTCTACTTTCTTTTGCCCTGCCAGCACTGATAAAGTAGCACAATGCTCAAAGACTAGTTCATTACTACACTATTATAAAATAAAAAAGCTGAAGTAAAAGATTCCTTTTTAATCCAAATTGCAATTATGAAATACATTAAAAAAAACCAGGAAAACCAAATGAAGCTTTTCCTACTCCTTGTCCCATATACAGGAATCATAACAAGCATTAGATGGAAAAAATGTCAGTAATTCACTTGTACTAATGAATTTTTTAAAAGAATAGAGGTACTATTTCTGAATGCACTAAAAATAATCTGAAAACTTTTAAAATTTCAGATTGCAAACACAACTCTGGCTGATTAAACTCTTCATATCATATCATGAAAATGAGTTTGATCAAGTGATTTTATTACTATTGCATTAGGTAACATATTATGGAAATATGGCCTTTCTACTTAAGAAATACATTTAATTTCTTTCTTTTTCTCTCAGTGGTATAGCAAACGTTGATATCATGCTATATAACAGCCAATACATATTTGTACGTATTTGTTTATGAATTTCTACTTGGAAAGTTACAAATATATTGCAGCATTTCACACAGAAGCTCTAGGTTATTTTTTATAAAATGAAATAGAGTTCAAGAGTACAAGAACAGTTTCATAATATACCTTAATGTCAAATTGAAGGTATCTCTTGTCCATCTCCTTGGAAACCACACTTTCTATGATGTCTACAGGCACAAGCTGGAAACAATCATATGCTGGGCAAAAAATGTTGTGAGCTTCACCCTCCTGAATTTTCAGATTCAAAAATCTGCCAGAATTTTGTCAGTCAGTATTTGTGAATAAAAAGTAAAAGTTAAAAGGCTGTTGAATACTTTATACTATGTTCACAGATATTCACAACAATCATTTTAAAAACAGAGAATAAGAGCTATCCCTTTCTGCTCATAAGAGGAACAAATTTGATGAACAGCATAATTAAAAAGAAAGAACACTGTCATGGTTCAAATGTGAGCATTATCCACAATATTTAGCCCTGTGTGTTTGTGGTTTCCATCCCTGCCATTTATCAGAGACAGTTCTGCAATGTTTAATTAAGCCAAGCATTACTTCTACCTTAAATTAGAAATGGAGCATGTAAGTGTAATTAATCTAGAAAATAATTAATTTTATATGCAATTATTTTCTACAACTGCGCTAGTAAAATCTGGTCTGCTCTTGGGCACAAAAGTCTAAATGGTGACCTTTTTAGTCTCTAATCACCAGAATGCAAGACAGAACAAGCTTAGAAATCTGCTGAAAGCTGGACTTTAGCAGTTTGCAGAGTTGCTTAGTTTCAAAGCTGTGACAGACTTATTAATCTGATATCAGGGATTATACTCATCTAAGTTTAATCATCTAAAGGACAGGCAGTTATTCTAAGATAATCACCTGAGATCCTTTAATAGTTACGGTAGAGAGACTTGTCCATCCATTCCATCTTGGATTCCTATCTTAGGATAGGATAACTCAGTCTTGGCTATGCTCCGAGTACTTGGATATGACCGGCTCAGAAAGAGAAATTCCACCCTAGATGTGCCACCACAAACGCCTGCCACTGAACTGTGGCTCTGAGCCTGTGGCTCTGTGCTGGACCCAGTGTCCTGCACGATCCCCAGTACACACAGTCCAGCAGCCAAATTAGAAGTGCCACCTCAAGCCAGTGATCTCTTGATAACTCCTACCTCGCCACACAGCGATTTGCAAGGCAAGAGAAGCACAACTACAATTTTCTTGCTGGTGAAAAGAACTGCCTTTGGAAAGCTTACATGGAAAAGAAAGTGCTCTTCCTTAACATTGGGCCAGTGGGTTCATACAAATTGGGCTGATCTGCAGTAGGAATAGCTGTGCTGAAATGAAATGTAACAAGACACTATAGGGGTAGAGTTCAGGTAGTACAATCTCCTGAATGGGGACATGGAAGAATACAAAGGCACTGCATACAGATATAAGTATTCCTGAGAAATATGATTAATATCTATACTAACATAACTATCCATGTCTGAGTTTTTCACTAGCATAAGTACTCTGACCTATGCAGTAACAAGAGCATTAGACTAACAGAACTTCTAAGTGGAATCTACCCCTCAGTTATTAACCCTCAACATAGGAAAGGATTTTACTTGCTTTTCTGATTGGAAATGGATTTACAATGCCTAAGTTTAGTGTGCTAAACTCAGAAATGGAATTAAGCATGCGCTTAATTTAGAAAATGTAAACCCCAATGCTGCCAACACCACACACACAACTGAACAAATCAAGAGTAGGTTTATCTATTTACACACAAGCTTGAAACATTTGCTTAAGAGTTTTGCTGAGTCAGGACCAAAACAAACATTACACAAGCCAAAAACAGTTGGCTACAGTTGTTTGAGTGACAAGTAAAATATCTGATAGGTTCAAACAGCAAGTCCTTGAAACCCAAACAGTACTTTAACTTTAGCTGTTTATGGTCTCTGTCCTTTCTTCAAAATGGCACGTATGAAAGTTTATCAAATGATAGGAAAGTACATATACTCACGCCTCCCAGCATGCTCTGCAGAAGTCATGTCCACAAGGCATATCCACTGGGTCTTCAAACACAGAAATATTACACATACAAATGTCACACTGTGGATGAAAAAAATGCTTCTGATTAAGAAATGCCCCAAAGCCTTTTGTATTATTAACAGAACAAATTATGTTGGAAAATCTCAGCAAAAATTTAAAGAAGCACTCAGGAGGGAAAAGATCTAACAGTATCCAGAAAAAACCAGTTATTTAAGCTGTAGAAATAGAAATGGGAAGGATTGGGTATCTCTGTTTCTATAACTCCCTACCCAAAGAGCATATTTTGGGCCGCCTTTTGTAGTATCCTTGAGCTCAGGAAGTGTTTCACCCTGCAGAGTGCTGGGATCTCAAGAGTTCTAGATACAAAAGGGAGCTGCATTTTTCATCAGCTTCACAGGCAGAAACAAGTTTGGAGATGACAGAGCCTACAGTAAAAGTTTAGCATCTTGCACAATCAGATCCAAATCAAGGTGGAACAGTCTGGGTGTGCAGCAGCAGTAAATATTTTAAGTAATAACCTACATAAACACTATTTTTCAAAAAAGACTTTCAAGTTTTTGATCAAAATAAAGAATAAGTTATGCTACAAATATTCCAAATTAGGGTATGATTGCTGAATTTTATACAAGTAGGTACTAAAGAAAAGAAACCACTGAATATTGAGATCCTTACTCTGAAATATTTAAAGCTTAGGGATGAAACTACTCACTGCTTGTGTTATGTGTAGAAATAAATACTAATGTTCGTCAATGAATAAGAAAGGATTTTTCTTTTCATTGAAACAAAGACACCATGAAAATGTACTTTAACTGTCAATACATTAGATATTATACACACAGAGGGCATTTTCAGAAAGCTTGCCTGTGATATGCCACTTTAAAAGCACTCGTATTACAGTCAAAACAAAAACCAACCAAAAAGAGTCGGCCTTGGAAGTGCAAAACCCAGTGAAGGTATTTATTGTTGCTTCCGTCATTTGACCTTATTGTCTTGCCAAAATTAAATATTTTTAAAGTTGACAACGCATCAAAAATGTTGTCTACTAAATTTGTATGGGTTTTAAATTTTGTTTAAAATGTAACTTAAGGAATTTCATGAAGCCCTGAGTTCAAAACACCAAGTAAAAACATTTACTAGAACTGTTTTAATTATAAGATAGGATGCAAATGCAAAATATGTAAAGGAGGTTTATACCTTGTTGTTTTATTTTATCTATTCCTTTTAGTTTTCATTTTCCTGGCAAAATGAGAGACTTGAAAAAAATATGTATTATTTAATCAACAACATTTTGGAAATAGTTTTGATAGATTAGATAGTTTAGACAAGATTCTTAAATAAACAGGAATACTAAATGTGTAACTCTGGATGTGGGTTTTGACACACTAGATCTAGAATGGCAATCATTATCCAAACCTGCAATCCTGGATTATGGACCATCAATGAAAACCAAAACATACAATGTAAAACTGAAGACATGCAATCTTCAGTTACACATTTTAATTGGGAAATATTCATGGACAATATTTAAGCGCTAATGTTAATTAATGCACAATAACAGTATTCCTTGTAGATAGCTTATTTTTCAGCATTTTACAATTAAAGAAATAAAATATTTCTATGCAGGAATGCAAAATCTTAATTTTAATATGAGATCTAGGGATGATCCATTTGCAATACTGCATATAATATTCTAGAAAAATGCCTAGGTCATGGAGCAAAAGTTTTATAATGCTGCAGCTGTGGATTATTAAAAAGAGAACTCTTGTCTTCCAAAAGAGCCATACTGATTTTAATGAAAGGCACTTTCATATTTCAAATTTGCAATAGCTTTGTAAACTGCTTGAAGCAGCCCACACATAGTAAAAGTAATTATAAGCTTACAGTACACTAGTGGGCTGACATTTCAAAATGCAGACAAAGAGAATTTTGTTTTCTAAAGAAAAAAATTTTCAAAAGGCAGGGTTCACAGAATTGAATATATTTGGGTAAATGGATACAATGAAAGTAAACATCTTGATAAGGATAAGATGAGAAGTTCAAAAGAGACAAATCCACTGATGTAGCTGTAGCTGGCTAAAATGAGAGTTTGTGAGTGACAGCCAAGGTGAAAACAGAACGGTTTATATTAGCCAGATGCTTAGCTGTTGTATCATATACAGTGTTTAAGGTTTCAACTGTTCACCACTTTTGGAAAAAGAAACACTTTACACCTTTACAAAGGTATTTTTGGCACTCCTCTGTCTACACAGGTGCACTGTGCTTAGAAATCAGCTCTTTTGCCCTGCTGGTTTAAGATCTATTTATAAACTTACCACAGCTGTCTCCATGTCTCCTGGTGAGGGGCTGGTTTCATCAGGGGAAGTGACAGAGGAGCGAGTAGTGCGTGGAGTTCGCGGAGAAGGGAGCGTGTCCCACGCGTTGTATCCACTCGGAGGGGGAGTTGGCATCTGAACCCCTGAACGCTGGCAGCAATTCTCCGGGTTACACATCCACGCTTCAAGTAACTTCTCCCTGTCCCAGTCTTCAATGAATACAGAGATACAGGAAATGATGCACTTCACCATATATTAAATGTATTCTGCAACGGTACCCTCAAAAGAATATATAAACACTAAACAAAAAAATTTAAAAATAAATAAGCATGATAAAGTGTGAGTGAATGGAACTTTAGACATTACATTTTAGAGAACACATTCCAAGATAATACATAATGCAATGTATTTTTGTAAATAATTGCACAACTAGCATTTCCTTCTCTGTAATATCAGTCTTAAAATTACTTTTGTTATTTATTTACAGTAATTTTAGTAGCTAGGAGACTCAATTGGAAAGGAACTGTACTGACTTTCACAGACAGATGAAAATATAGTAGCCCTCCACCACAGAATTTTCAATATTTTTCCTTTCTATGAAAAAAGTAATTGTTCAGGATGGATTCACTTTTACCTGTTGTGCTAAAAAAAAAAATCAAGCCATGAAATAAAGGAAGACAACTAAGATCCAAGTGATTACAAAAAGATTTGCAACTGAATGAGTTTCTAGTCTTTATATAAATGCATATAAGTGATGTGTTTCTGGAGGGAAAAAAAAAAAATCCCACCTGACTGCAAAGAAAACTTCATATATTCTTACTATACTTTATTCTAAAATTAAGTTTTGGTAAATGCCTTACTTTTATCCATGATTAACACTGCCCACTTACATACAAAAAACAACTAGTGAAACAAATGTATTATGTATTAATGTCTTAAAACTAATAAAATCTTTCCTCACAATTGTTTAAAATGCTATCTATTTCTGATTCCTAAGATTAATACTAAAGATATCTTTAGAATAGTGCTTTTTTCTATCAAAAATACTTTAAAGTTCTCATTTAGATATAAATCTAAATATATACCTATCTAATTTGTATATGGATTTCAATCTAAAACCGATCACCACTATGCACTGATCAGACAAATTTGAATTTCATAAAGAAAGAGAAACTTTCCAATTTTTTCCTATTGCTTTAAATAAACAGTTTAAAGTTTGGGGTTTTTTTTAAGTGCTAGGAACATCAATGTTATTAACCAAAAGATGTTTTACTTTTATTGAATCTTATATTTTTAAAGAAAAGATAAACAGTTTTCCTATACTGTATTAGTGCTGGGAAAAAAAAGATACATGTTCTAAGCACTGAACATAGTAAAAGTATAGCCCCTGTCAAATAATGATTGCTATCATACTAAAATCTGCTCCCTCCTAATCTGAAAAAGATTTCTTTGAGCTGAAGATGATTCATTGATCAGGTCCTTACTTATCTATGCTAATATATATCACAGGCTAGTTCAATTTCATTTGTTTAAAGATATGGACCCTGAACACATTTACACTTCAAAAATTATAAATTTTATCAGCATTTTTCAAACTACCCTTTCAGAGGGGGGCTGACTGATGTTAAGACACAGATAAAACTTGCTAGAAATTTTCTTCACCTTGTTTGATTGCACTGTATCTTTAATATTAGCAAAGGTTAAGACACACTACTAAATGGATCCACTGTGTTCTCTTTATTAACTTATGAGTTTTAGTAAAACACAAGGTAGCTATATTTGTTGAATTGTCTCTCTTTTGTCCTGAAATCAACAGCTCTATAATGAACTAGAAGAGAAACAGAGACAATGCTGAAAAAGCACTTGTAGAAAAACTCAAAGTTATCTGTTTCCTTGACTGCCACAATAACATTTTTTTTTGGTTCTACTTCTACACACTTCTTTCTCTCAATTAAAAGAAGAAAAGAAAACAAAGAAAAATATACTCTTTAAAGCCTGTATCAATAAATTGACATAGTTGTATGATAAAAGAAAGCAAAGTCTGTTGGTTTAAGTATTATGTGTCTGTAAACTATTAAGCTTAGTATATAATAATGATCTTTACAAGCATTTAAAACATGCTTTTCATACACTGTGTGAATTATGTCAAGATTTCACTTTATTGTTTTATGAATTTCAAGATTTAATGCAAAAGAAATTACAATTTGGCATTTGATGATTCTCAGTTGTCTAAACATCTGTAAATACGTGAGTTATTCCCTTTACTAAACTGAACCAATACAGCTATACACAAAATAGTTGACCTTCTCATGACTTGCTAATTGTCTGTGCTTCTTTCTGTGCACTGGGCAATTGCATTAAGTTACCACCACATCACTAAGGCAACGTCAGTAGAATGATCTTTCCAACACAGACTGATTTCTTCTTCACTTTCTATTCCTGCTTGCTAGATGCTGGCAGATATTTCTCCACAGTTTACATCAACCTCATTGATTTTCAACTAATTGCAGCCTGAGCTGAGAGTTTAAACAGTATTGCTGTAATTTTTCTCTTCAAAATACCTGCACAGGTTATGGAGTCTACTCAGTCAAAATATTTATAATTTTTTGCCTTAATGAGACTATTCTGGGGATACAACATAGCATTCAAATATTGCACATATTATACATACAACAATTTGTCAAAGAATCAACATTTAAAAAAAAATATATGCAAAGACTGTGCCTTAAATATCACCAAACTGGCACAAGTTCATGTTGACTTAATTCAATGTTAATACCAGCTATGGAAAATAACGTAAAAGAGATGAGTTTCAGGTACCACAACTCCCCATGAAAGTATATCAAAAGTTGTCGGTTTAGAGTAATTCCTTCCTATTTCACTTTTCCCTCTCTCACTGATCTTCACAAGGAGCCCACAAAAATAACAGGGTATGAAAGCTGAATTCAGTATATCTCCTTTCTGACAACCCCAGTTTAACTTAAACTAGAGCACAGACCTCTTTCAGTGACATTGAACTAGTTACAGACATGCACAAGGAAAAGCATACCCTGTATTAAAAATGTAACTGTAAAAAATCCTTCAAAAGATGTACACTCATAATTGGAGCCCCAAAGCAATCTCCAACCACTTATTACAATGGTCAGACTGCTTTTATTGCAACAAAAAATAAATAAAAAAATTTGATCCACTTTTATACACAAATATATAGTAGAAGAAAACCAATGGCCTGACGAAAATACGTTTGATGAATTTGATGTTTTTGATATATAAAACCATTGAAGTTTTATTCCTGTGTCTTTCACCTAAATAGGACAGTTCTGTTTTTCCAAACTGTTTAAGTTAAAATGTCTTCCGTTATAATTCCTAGGTTGAATCACTGTCCTATCAGCTTCCCTGTCTGCCTCAATGTTTTCTGACATACTGCAGGCAGTACTTCTTTCTGAAGTACTGTGTGGTCTGTTTCCTGTTATTTGATTAACCTTTACTTCTCTTTTACTTGGAAGTAAAATGCAAACATACAACTGCAGTTTTGGTCTTGCTGGGAACAGTTTCTCTAGACTTTAAGGTTTTGGATTACCATGTGCCCGAAGAAGAGCTTCTGCAGTAAAGAGCGGGGCTTGAAGCATGTCAGCAGATTCCACGATCAGCATATCCTTAAGCCTTCGCAGGTCTTGAAGTCTTAGCCCCTCATATGGCTTCAAGAAGAAGAAGAAAGATTAATTTATGTCTAGTATTTTCAAGTTAGTCTCTAATGCAATATTAAAATAAAAGCATTCAAAGCATTGTTACTGATCACTATGCAACTGTGAGGTAGTAATGGGACAAAATGTATTCACTGTGCACACCAATGACCATGCAAAGTTATATGGAAACACTGTCATTTTGCAATGATTATAGTATGATTTTGTAAACTTCAAAATCTAAAAGCAGTATCTCTAGAGTTCTCCATTGTAGCTGGATCTCCATTTGATAAGCTAGCCTAACACTCTCAAAAAAAGCTAGATTTTCACAGAATCCAGATGAACTTTGATTCAGTAATTAAACCTCAGATATTGTGGAATGGGTATGAGAATGCCTTACTAGATTTGAACCAAGGATTTAGGAAAGAGCCACAGAAAGGACAGATTAACATACATTGCACATAGATCCTATGACACTAACCTTATACATTAATAGAGACCTGTCAACTTGGAACTGATCTGGAGGAGGATACATTGAGACACTGGATAGCGAGAAGGGACACGTTTGTGAACAGAATCCAGTACAGGTGGCCTGAGGAAATATCCACCCTTACAGAAGTGAACTCACTCATGAATAGGACAGATGAGACATGCAATTAGATGTTCACAGAAACACAGGAGGGTTGAGGTTGGTAGGGACTCGCGAATGTCATTTTTTCCAACCTTCCTGCTCAAGCAGGACCACTTAGAGCCAGCTGCCCAGGACCATGTCCTGATGGCTTTTAGATATCTCCCAGGTTCGGGATACATTGTACATGAAGATGTCAAAAGTCTTTTTGAGAAACAACGGCCAACTCAGACAGCCCTACACAGTCAGAGCAGATAATCCAGCTGCCTTCCTGGTCTGGAGCTCCATCCCCTTTTCATAGCATTAAAAAAGGACAAATCAGAAAGACAAAAAGGAGTAATTTTAGGATTCTAAATTAGCTCCAACCAATGCAGTGGAGTGGCGCACATATGTTTGCAGACTCCTTTTTAAAACTAAGAAAGGAAGAACATGACAGCAAATAATGTATTTGTTAGTGTTGAACAGAGAAATGCCCCAAAAGTAGAAAAAGAAAAAAAGTGGGAGGGTATGTACAGAGAATGGATGCAGAAAGGGTATGTAAAAAACACTATTCCTATATGCACTAGTTTTATTTATTTATACAAAAGATAGTTAACAAAACAGTTAACAAAAAAGCATTTGACATAAAAAGTCACATGATCAGAACTAATTAGGAACCTAGCCACCAAATGGCAATTGTCTTTGGCAATTTGGAGATTAAAGGACACAGCAGCAGTTATGACAGATAACCACAGATAAGACTATGCATCTTTATTTACTATCTCTATTTTGATTTCATGTAGACAATAGTCCAGGACTCTCCAGTGCTAGATTATAAGCACACACACGTATGCAGACATGCATAGTCAGCAGGAGACTGGTTCTGTCCTTGAAAGGTACAATCCAAGTAAAAGTGTACCGTGCCCTTTGAGGATCACAAGCGGAAGGCAGAAGTGACAGGGAGAAAGGATACCCTGGCCTTCTAAATGATTTTGTTCTTTTGAGACACCTACTCTAAAGATGTAACTTATATCCTATACTCTAGACATCACAATAAACTCCATAATGCATCTAAACCATAGCTGACTGCCACAAGGACATCTCCTGCTAGCTAATCACTAACAGGTGCTTCTTGGTATTAGAAACTTTGAGATCAGCAAGAGTAATGTTGCCACATATCTGCATTGGGTTTTTGTTCTTTTTGAGAAAGGAAGCAAAGCAGAAGAGAAATGACCTGTGAGTGTCCCGACCTGTATCTTGATTACTCAAGTGCAGGCAGTTTCTGTATGTTCTTCCATTGCTGATCATGCATGACTCAGTAAAGGACAATTTGAACGTTACTGGCTTGAACTGAAATAAATCTGAGCCACTTAATTCATAGCATGATGGAATTTGACTGATTTTCTTAATTTATTACAAAAAAGATCATTTTCTAAAAACATTTCAGAGAGACAGGGATAAAAAAATATGTATGCCAGACTGATTATAATTCTGCATATATATACAGAAAAAAAATGGAAGCAAAATCATACCGACTGAATCTGAAGTGCATTTTGAATTGCAATTGTGAAACAGTCAGCTGTGTCAGCACAACAGTACTCAATTCTTGAAGACCATACACATCATAAGAAGAAATATCTTTTCTGTTAAACTTGCAACATATACGCATATTTTAGGACCTGGTTATCCTGAAATGCAGGTATGTATTTAACTGACTGGTTCTAGGTAAACACTGGCAAGTATCTCCCCTTGAGTAACAGACTACTATATTATCTCAGCAGGACCATTCCACACAAGCCAGCAGGGGGTTTTGGACCTGCAGTTTTTAAGAATCCTAATTTTATGTTTTAAGTAATGAGGGAAATATGTCCTACGAATGTGTCTGAAACTTCAGACATTTGTTTCATAAAATAATATACAAGCCCTCAGAAGAAGGTGAAAGAAAAAATGTTTTAGACTGGCACTATTAAGTAGCTTAATCTAGAAATTCCAGAGTGAAGACTTTATACAGTGGGAACCCTTAAAAATGTTAATGTGTACAAGATAGTCTTGCTGAGACTTGTGAGGATACAGTCTTTAGTTATAAGGATGTAAATCCTTTATGTAATATCACAGAGGTTTGTTTTTAACTACTTCAAACTCTGATGACTTATCTCTGCAATGCCATGTACTGTAAAGGATTTTGATTACAGCTTATGATGCTCAGAGACCTTCTTTAATGCTCATTTCTGGAGGAGCTCTGTATTGATATTTGCTGTGAAAAAGACGTTGTTCATTATTAACATCATTTAACTATATAATGATTTTGGGATATACTGTTGGAGTTACTTTAATGCATTGTTGAGCTTCTCACTGCAGATTCCAACACTTCTGTCTTCTCAAGAGCCCTTCTTTTAAGCAATTTTCTACTCAAGTTTTTACCACTAACATTTAGATATCATAAACTATACAATTTTTTTCTTCTGAAAATACTTTTAGCATGTAAACTGATTATTTTAACAGTTCATTTCAAAATACTATTATTTTCTTCTCTTCTAAAGTACCATTAAAATAGACAGGGGCAAAGTAACTTTTTGCTACAGTAATGACTGTAGAATTACGTGGTGTCAAAACACTTCATGTAAATATCCTTCTTTATGGGTGGATGGAGTTCTATAGTTAATGGAGTCATATATTAAAAAATTATTTATACTCCATTTAACTAATTCAAGTAAAATTATATGCTCTCTATGTATGTAAGTGTACACATATCTTAACTAACTGTAGTCCCTTTCTCTCCTTTCACTTAATAAACCCTTCTCTATCTGTAGAGATAAATTAGTTATAAATAATTTTAGGTAACTCTTTGTACTTATGGTATTTGCATTACTTATATATTTATATGACAGCAATTCAGGAATTGAAGAAAACCATTCCAATTATTATACACTGAGTAAATCTGTGATACAATCACCAGCAGTGTATTTTTACAGTATTCAGGGGCACATCTGTAATATAAATGAAGAAATTCTACACCTTGCTATTGCACAAGGTATTTCACTGTGTCTCAATGAGAGCCAAAACTGTTCTGGATGATCTGCTCTGAGGTACTGCTCATTCCTAGGTGTTTCTTACGTAAGTTTAAAACATTACATGTTTTGATTGAAAGAAAGGACCCTGTTATCACCAAGACAATATGCTCTCATGCTACAGTAACAGCAATTTAAAAGACTGGGCAAAAGAACAGCGTAAGAACAATAAAAGCAGCTTAAGAACAATCACTCACTCTCATATTATTTAGTGTAAAACTTAGATTTTATGTAACAAAGATTTTTTTTTTTGAGATTATTCAACAAAGTAAGAGCAAAGAATCAAGAAAAAAAGGATTGTGTTCTCCTGTAAACATGGCAGGTTTGGAAGGGGAGGTATTGGGTGCTATAATTCCAGATACTACTGTGCATATCATAATCACTGGAGTTAAGCCCGTTTGTCTGTTTTGCCTGGAAAGAAATCCTATTCATAGTTTTCAAATGTTTTACCTTTTCCTGTAACCTTCATTCAAGAGATGCAGTTGCTTTGAAAATGCATTTCTTAATGTTCAAAGTTTTTAAATTATTCATGAATGAATATTTTCTGTTTTGGAAGGATGTTGAATAGCAACAATTACAAGCTGAATACTATGTTAAACAAGCATTTTGTACACTCAGTCCCTTAGTGTTTAATAATATATAAAAATGATATTGAGAGAAAAAAAGTAGAGGACCATCCTTGAGGGGCAATTTTTGGTGAAGCGTCTATGTTCTGGGGAAGGCTTTTGGATCACTTCTTAAGACCCATTAAGACAACACATGGAGGCATCACCAGAGCCAGAGGTAAGGGCAGCTTTCACTGCCCATCCCAGACATTAGTGTACAGACCTGGAGGATGAGGACATGTGGTCATTTGGATTGCAGCTCAGTGCAAGTCTTTCTAAGGTTAATTTTTTCAACTGGTTTTGGCCACTCTGAGGGCTAAGACTGAAAAATTAACTTCTCCTGGCTACATGCCCTTGGCATCTCTCTTGTGCCAGCACTTGTGCTGTTAAACAAGAAATTAGAGAACTTATCCCACTGAAAAGTCAACAAAGAAAGGGGGAGAAAACCAGCAGGGAGCACATGAAGGCAGAATTGCTCCATGTAAATTCCTAAGGTCATCAATTGGTGCACCAAATTCCAGGCTGACATATTTTGGCTTGTGAATATTTAGAACATGTGGGAAAGCTGCCCCGGTATGTGAGATGGACAACCGTACAGCCCCTTGTAACTATCAAGTCTTTAAGTTGGTTTTGCTCAGCATCTACCTTAAACAGTCATGGGACAATATCTTCTCTTGCGGAAAAGCCTGTTCCAGGGGCTCTTGTGCTGGTGTATATGCCAGCAAACCCATGCTATAAATATAATTATATAAATTATTCAGCTTACATTAAAAATTTACATATTATCACTTTTTAAAACTCTTTTTTTTAAGACAAAACATTGCTATGATCCAGCTGAAAATACAACCTTCCTAGCAATTCTACTTATATAACCAAAGGAGTGGTAAACTGCAGTCTTTAAAAGTGTTTCTGCCAAGAGAGAAAATATAAATTCAAACTATCTTCTTACAACAATTTGGATGTCTCTATATGGGAATATTCAGAGAAATTAAAATGAGTTAGTTACATTTGTTATTTCAATGTACAATTAAAGTATATTAAACTGCATCTTAACATGTCTCATCTAGGAATAAACAATCTAATTAAGCCTGTTTATATTTGAATTTATCCAAGAAAACTGGCCAAAAAATTAATTGAACAGTACTAACACTTTCTTACTTTCAAATAAAAGTGACCATGAGTAGCATTTTACAGGGGAACAGTTGATGTGATCTAAGCCTACTCATACCTAAATCTAAATGTATTTTCTTTTAAACATCATTAGATGTGGGCTAAGCTAGTAAAAGGCTAGGCCATGCTATTTCTGAAGGGAGTAACCAGAAAGAAATCTATTGTCCTTTAATTTAAACAGAATAAATTTGTAATATTTACTGAATCATATAATTTATCTATGTATTCTTTTTTAGAATTTTAGTTAATTAAAATCTTATCATGGATGGGGAAGGAACTTTTACTCAGAATCTTTCTGGTCAAATTATTCTTGTTGACTCCAAAGTCTGTAAGGTTCAACAGAATTCAAGTAAATTGGTGTCAGTGAATTGTCTCTCCTTCAAAAATTGACTTGGAAATAACACCACCAGTTATTACCTGTTTTTCATACAAGCTCTGGTATGCAGTAGCTTGAGGCATCATGTTATAAAACAAGAAAGTAAATGCTCTGTTTTGAAGTCCTGCACTGGTCAGCCGTTTTTTTGCAACATTCAACCCAGTCTCAGCCTGGGAAGATTCACCAGAACTGTTTCCCTACTCTATTCCACAGATTTTCGCTTTCTCGTAATTTCTTTTGTCCTCATTTTTGAGGTAAAAAGGTATCTTAAGAAATAAAAAAATTTTAAAAGTGTCTGGTTTAGAGAAACTGTTTTCAAGCCTACTGGCCTCACTGTATCTCCTCCAGCCTCACAGTCTGCAAGACAGTCCACATAACTAAGTCATGAATAAAATTTCTCTTTAATTTTGACAATGTATTTGTTATGTTCTCTGAGCTTAATTCGAAATATAAAGAGCTGTGCTAAAATTGTTTACAAAGTACAGTACCTACTGAAATACTTGCAGACTTTTGTCACAATGTAACTGCTACAAATAGAAATGTGCAAAACTTCAGATTTAAAGTATCCTCTGACCTCTTTTTTGTCTAAAGCAGCATACTCAGCTTCAATGCTTTCAGCTTCAGGATCACGTGAAAATACCATTCGAGATTCCAGGTTAAGAGCCAGCTCTTTGTGGTGCTGTTTCTCTGCACAGTCACATGGGGTATCTTTATTTTCATTTTCTGCAAACAAATCTCCACCATGTTTTACTAGAAGCTGAAAAGTAAAATGGAATAGTAAGCAGTTATTTAATAGCAACTCTAAAAATACCCTAAAGAAAAGGCACATGAGTTAAGAAGAGAACAAAAAAATATGAACAAGAAAGACAGAGAGACAAATATAATAATAATGGTCTTTAGAAAACAAAGATTCTCTGCTGCTATTGAATAAATTACTGCTTGACTTCATGTATAATTATACCTATATCCACTGTAATTCCGCAGAATCACAAAATCTCAGAAATATGTTGCAAGGCAATCCTGTACAATAGGTTTCTGTTTGGTTTTAAAGACTAAAATTCTGATATGGTCAGTGCTCCATAGAAAATTACAGGCCGGAGGTCCTTAAGCACGTGGCAAGACGAAGCTAGAAACACTTTTAAATATTCTTTCTACATGGGTACAACTCCTCCAGTTGTACACTAGTGCTGACAGAAAATGGGAGCTGATGATAGGATACTAATTCACAGGGAGCACAAAATACTACTGGCAGCTCTACTTTGTTTTTGAGGACAGGAAAAAAGTGAAACAAAATAATCCTAATTCTAGCAATTCTAATATGGTGTAGTATTGTGCCATTTCACCAACCTTATCTCTTGCTAGTAACCCCCCCAAAATGCAGTCTCTAACAATTATGCACTAATTATGCTGCTCTCATTAACTCCTGCTATAAACTGACGTGACGTAAAAGTAAAGACAACATATGCCACAGATTTTAAAGGCCAAAGTGGATCATTTTGCTGATTTATTATTACACCTTTATATCACTACTAAAATGATTCATCTTATTTCTAAATAAAGTCTATAAACATCTTGCATTCAGATCATAATGTCTGTAACAACACTATCCAGGATATTTCAAAATTCAGCTTCTAATTTTTATACTTTAAAAAACCCCCAAATTTCTCCAAAATTATCTGTTCTCCAATAAGTCTTTTAGATCGTGATCAGACACGCCTTAATTTTCTCTTTGGTAGAAGAGAAAATTTCCTTCACCTATCACTGCAAAATACAGAATGTCTTTTACAAACCTGGAATCATTCTTGTAGATTCTTGAGAAACATTTCCCACATTCTCCAAAATAAAAAGAAATGCAAACCCAAAAATATTGCAAGACAGTGCAACAAGAGTTAGCTGAGATGATCTTAGTGTCATTGAGAATTCGATCTTCAGAGCAGAGTATCAGGCAGAAATACAGATAATACTGGGACCATTACTAAGATATACAGCCAACAGTCACCTTTGTTCTCTCTAAACTTCTTTACATTGCCAGAACTTTGTAAACTTGAAAATCATATTCTGTCTGTTCATTTTAACCTCTAACAGAAATTTAACTGAGGCCACTAAGACACCTTCTGAGAAACACAAATAGTAAATATACTTGAAAGAACACTCCATAGACTTATGCAGCTCCAAAACTAATCTACAAGATGAAGAATATGCAAGGCAACAAGTTTTTAATAATGATGCATATTTCTCTAGAAGCAATGCTAAAAAGTCTTGTGTTGCTTCAGCAATTGATATTAATAATCTAAACAATCATATTAGCAATTTAAACAATTGCAAAACTACCATTTAATATGCCAAATATACTGTGGCAGTGTGGAAGGTATCTGCACAAAATCAAATCTATTCAGCATGAAAGTTACTTTTTTCTGTTCACTAGTTTGAGGTAAGCACATTAACTTTGCCCAAGCTGTCTTTAGCAATGGGTTCCACACAGCTGTTCTGCTCAGAGGAGACATCTAACACACATGAATGAAGTGGTACCAGCCCTGTACACTTGACTATCAACTCTGAACAAGCCAACTAGTAGGTGATTTGCCCACACAAGGATCTGTATTTAGGGTGTCCATTTCTTATTTGGGTGTGGTGGGAATAGGGAAAGATATAGAACTGGGGTTTTCCTGAAAAGTGATGAAAAATGAAGGAGGCAGTGAAAGAGGAATGCTGCTCTGAAATGAGAATAACCACTACAAAAACTGGGCAAAAGGTGCTCCTGGGGTTCTAAGCCACCTTCAGTTTACTGGAGAGAGGGAGGACAACTTGAGGATTAGGCAATTCAATGTTTTATCTCTTTTTTTTGTTGTTTTTAAGAATTTTAATCCTCAAATACTTCCAGGAACAAAGAGATAATTATTAAATTCCTTCACCAATCTCTGTTTCAGGCTTGGTGAAGGTATGTGGTGGTCCTGTTCATTAACCTGTTCCTGCTGAAGGAGTTAGAAGGACCACAGGCTGGAGGACTTGAAATATCTCAGATCCAAGGTCCTCTACCCAACAGCAGCACACATAAAGAAGTTTGAACTTGGGGGTGTACATTACTTTTCTAATGCAGAAACCACGACTACATAACTGTGCCCAAACTCTGGCAAATAGCAATCCATGTGCATCAGACTGTAAATTCTTCTTCAAAGACAAGCTGAAAGCAAATTATAGTCAGAAATGGTTGACTAAATTACAGAACATATTGTCAAGATAACATAACCCAGTTTATATAATTAAATGGGGAACTAGCAGTCTAGTAACTGGGTTTATCTAAAGAATCACATTACAGACACTGAGAAATAGAACGATAATTTGTGAAGAAGCACAAACCATGAACTTTTATGATGAGTTTAAAATAAATTGATTTTACAGTCTGCAGTTAAAAGCTGCAGCCCAGCTCCAGAACCACAATTCACTCTGCAGCAACTGTGATTCTTTCTGACGTTATCGTCTGCCTGGATCTTACTGTGTGAACCCATTTGCTTCATGCTCTCAAAACTGAAACTTTTGAACAGTTGTGTCTAATACCACTGCATAGCTCCATTTGAGGGCATGAAGGTAGAATTAGGCAGAAGACTCCTTGCTCAAATCCCTTGTAAATCTGAAGTCTAAGTTTATAAATACCAGACATTGAAATATGTTGGGAAACTCGTTTTACTAAAGCTTTCTTCTGTTTACCATTTCTCTACCAGAAGCAACCTTTCTTATGTGAAATCATTTTATTGTGAGTGTTTTTCACCACCTTTGCTCAAAGAGGTTGTTAAATGCTAGTTGCTGGTATCTCCCATTTTCTCATACGACATGCACGTTTGTCCTCTATTGATACATAATGCTTGAAAGCAAGTGTATCATCTCGGGGAACACCTGTGAGTGAAAATGCCTATAGTAAGAATTTATCAGACAGCTGGACCAAATAAATGGAACTAAGAGAGAGAACAAGAGCAACTTATACAGTCCTTTGCTATTAATATTTTTGTTTCTTTATCAAATCTGAAAGAATTAAAACTTGACAATCAAAAGCAGTATTAACACAGATCTAGGAGACAGCCTGATATTTGTTTACAAATAAATCACATCACATGAGGCACTAAATCAATCTTATAACCATGATTTATTTTAGATGACAGGAAGAGCCAGACAACACCTATATGTCATTCAGTCACCATGCATATAATTAGCTGGGTCTGAGTATAATTGAGCTAGCAAAGACTGCATGGTGACTTGACTCCCTGGTGAAAATCAGTAAGTGTGTAAATAATTTCTAAGGACATGTTCAAGACAAGTTGCTCGTGTGGAGCTTGAGGAGCTGTAACAACACAGGGCAGAGAAGAGAGAAGGGACAGGGGCAAGATTCAGGCTGCATTACTGGAGGTTAAGTATCAGTATCAAACAACAGCATCCTCTTAACTCCTGTCAGTACTGAGCAGGCAACCAGAGACAAAGGCTTAAATCATAGCACAGAAAATGGTGTAAGGAAGATGAGTTTTCATTCGTTAGAGGCTCCGATATCTAAGGATGATCTGTATACTAACAGAATGAAAGAAGTGTTGGCTACTAGAAATAAAGAGACACTATTTGAACTTTTAAAGAGGGGACTAATGAAAAAACAGAAGATAACACTATCCAGTTCAACAGGGTGCACAGTGAGGCTGGGGAACTGAAATGGCAAACTTTAAATGAGAATTCTAAGACAATATCTGGAAAATCGACAGAATACAACCAACAAACACAATGTAAGAATCACAGAGAAATTCACAGTATTGGAAAGGTGATGCTATTTACCTTTTCTAAAATTAAAAAACCCCAAACAAATTGGTAAATAAACAAATTAACTCTATCAACAATGGAATACAATTCTGGAATTAAAAAAAAAGACTTTGGTGATGACCTCACTAAAACAGTAACAATAAAAGGCGATATGGCTAGACTAGAAATGCTGCAAGGAAGAAACCGCAAAAATAAAGGGAACTTCAATCACTGCATCTCTCAAGTATATTTAGAAAATATATAAGCTAATAAATGACATTTAAATTAAAATTTTAGACTACGTAGGTGACTGAGTAATAGACAAAACAGTCAGCAAACACGTAAGAGAACAAGCAACTCCTGACTTTGTCCAGAGCAGTCTACAAGACCTAATTCAAAATGTTACCATCAAAGAACCACTAACTAACAACTCCCAAAATATACTTAAATTCATTATGCTTGCAGAAGCAGTAAAAAGACAAGAAATCCACTGACTGCTTTCAAAAAGTGTTACTAAGTAAGTACCACTTAGTGTGGAAAAAAATTCCAGAAACATCAGAAGAATCTGTGAAGACAGAAAAACAGGACAGAATTGTACTTAAAATAAGAAGCTACTGTTGCCTCCAGATGAAGAATATATAAAGAACTAAGTCTGGGAAAGGTAAATGCAAAATCACACTAAAGAAGGCTCTGACTGTTTTTTGAGCAGTATGCCAAGTGCATAACAACTCAGAATAAGCAATTTTAAAACACCACACAGTAAATTTGTCAATATGTTTGTAAAGATCGTTGCTGGACAAAGTGCAAAAGCAGTCTCAAATAACATATAGCAGAAAAGTGGTATGAATTGTTGGAGTCCAGATTCTCTGTGGATGCACCACACATACTTACTGAAGGACACAAAAGAAAGTCTTTCTAATAGAACTCTCAGCACAAGAGGTTCTAGAAAAACCAATAAGCCAAATATTAATGTAAATACCTAGCATCAGATGGTACCTAAGAAAACTCAAATATGAAACTTCTGAACTATTTATTATAATATTCAACATACTACTTAAATCTGTCACGGTGCAAGACTAGCAGGTAGCAAAAGTAACACCAATACAAAAATCAGCTTCAGAGAAAGTCAGGAAAGTACAGGAAGATCATCAGATTTTACTGTCGAGAGAGGTCACCACTGAAGTCCCAGAGGTTCTGGGACCTGACTGTTTAAGATATGAAGCAATTATCTAGAAAAACAGGTGAATAAAGAGGCGACAAACTTTGCTGATGATACTAAGTTAATGAGTGTAATCTGAATAAACACGAAAATATAGACAGAAGAAAAAGAATGTAAAATTTTACATACAAATTTTTACATATAATTTACATATAAAACCTCTGAATTAATTGTTGCCATTGAAAATACAAATCTTGGTGTTAAAACAGACAGATTTATGAAGATGTTAGCTGTTTTTGAAAATGTTAGATGTCTGTTCTTGTGTTCTTTAAACTAAATTACCAGCACAATTAAATACTAATTCTCATTACTTGATATAGTTTAAAATTAATCTAATGTAAGACCTTCAAAAGTAATTCTCAATTACTCATTACTATCCACTACTTTCACAAACATTAAAAAAGCTGGGCACTGTAAATGAAAGGCATCAAATCTGTTTTTGAAATATGGACAGCATTTTCCAGTCTCTGCTACAGACCAAAGTAAAAAGAGCTCTAATTTTCTCTCAAGTAGTTATTTCACTTCTCTTTACACATATAGGGATGCCTATGTCTACCTTTAAAGCTTTTTCTCCACTATTACAGTCTTGTAGTTAATTCAATTTTTATATGCCTACATGGATCTTCTTCATGTTGAGGAGTTATTGCCATTAAGTTAATGTATATGTAATCCATTTATTTCATTTTTCTCTACAGTGTATGTTTTGGGCTGTTTACCTTTGCAATTATTCCAATGAATGAAAAATAGAATAAAAAAATTAATTCAATATACTACATCGCATTTCGCCCAAAAAAACAGCTTTGTGAAACACTGTGCATGTCATTGACTAATAACAATATATAAAAACTTACAATTATATATGAATTTTTACCTCGACACAGGTTTTCATCCCTGAGGCAGCAGCATAGTGCAAAGGTGTATTTTTTTTGTTATCAACAGCATCAATGGCTGCTCGTTCATACTGTCCTTCATCCAGCTTTGCTCCCTTCCACTTCAGGATCATTTGCAGACAATCAGCTCTCCTGCAGTCGTCTTCCGAAGGTCGTGTGAGGCGAGGATGAAGAGCTCCTTCTGAGATCATGATCTGAGGTCCCATACACAGTAAGTGCATAGATGTCTCATTGTGCACGTTCCGTTTATTTGGGTTACCATCTCTAACAAAAAGGAAAGTTCTGCAAAGGGGGAAAAAATAGAAGAAAAATAATTAGCACACGATTTCATTCATTTCCTTGAAGTGGGAAGAGTATATCATGACAGCTCTCTCCTTCTTGCAAAGATATTGATTAGCCATGTTAGTGATAAATGTTGTTTAACGGATAATTACTACTGGACAGCTCTCCTCCATTTCTCTTAGGAGTCGAGAGCCAAGACCTGGATGAATTATTGAAATATCATTAAGTACCATATATATAATTACTTTGTCAGTGTATGAGAAAGTTTATTCTACAATTCTGTGTTGCATTGCGATAAACGTTATTATCACAAGATTGATGAAATAGATACTTTATTTCTTCTGCTCTGTCCTGAACAGTAGTTCATTTGGTAGTTTGCTAATAGATAATGACAGAGCAATTTCTTAAAAATTCATTCTCCTTTCCTGTATCTTTAGTCAGACATCAATGCAGCACTTACTACTTCTTAAAATATTTTAAATCCTTTTCCTGCAAGCACTGCATGCATTGAGGAAAGACTATTTACTTTTTCACTCTAAAATATATGGAAGTGCAACATAATGCAAACTCTCCCCTATGCAGATGACTGAAGGTGGCAAGAATTTAAGTCTTCTCTTGAATGCTTTAGAAGCAGTTCAAAGTGGACAGTAAACTACACCAGCAGAAAGGATCAACTTAGGAATGAAAGGCAAACAACAGGCTGATTCCTAGAATTATAGCTCTGAATCCTAAAAGCACCTGAGACAATGCAGCTCCCTGCTGCTTCCTGCCAGCAAGGATTTAGAGAAGCTACAATCCAGATCTGAAATGGAAGAACGAAGATAAATCATACAAACGCTGTGAATCCAAACTTGCTTTAGCCTTTTGAGGTATACTAAAATAGCAATCTTTTCTTGAGGGCCAGTAAATGCTAGGCAATGGCAGAGAGGAAATATCACCTCTTTGAAGGACTGGGGTCAGAGAGACTGAAATGGTGAAAGAACTCCGTGTGAGGGAAGAAAGGACAGGTATTATATACACCAGAGGGGTAATACCAGGCTAAATCGGCAGCATGGCACATAGGTTCAAGAAGTCACTGCAGAAATGCTTGCACTGTTCCCACAAGGCCCCTCACACATAAAGCCTGCAGAAGTCACTGTATGTCTCCTCTCCAGGCTGTTCCCTGACTCTAAACAGTTTGCAAACATGAAAAAAACCAGTTATTCTGGAATCCCCATTAAGTTAGTGCAGGAGACGAGATTCCAGCCTACCTGACCACACCCCTAACACTAATTAAAAACAGTTTCAATCACTTTCAGGCAGCTCAGCCACCTGAAAGCAGGTGCTGCCTACATATAAAATCAGCCAATATTGCTCTTGGTGAACAGTGGTGAGCAGAAGAACTTGACAAACTTAAATGACTTAAATGTAATTTACTTATGCTATAGTTACATGTCTAAATGCCATCTCCTCTTTCTGTTCTCCCTGATAAATCCCACCAGGCACTACATGGTACACCTTTCTATCAGAGTTCACCCATGCTTTGTTCAGGACAAAGAATAATCCTGCAACTATTTTATTAATAAAGGAAGAGGCTGTACAGGGTGGATGGGAATTTCCCTTTTGGAAATTATTGAAAATAATCTGGACAAATATTTCAGTAGAAAAAACTAGGCACAGATGATCTGGTCCTGCAATGGAGGAATGCCTTGATAGCTATTTGGTCAGTTGGATTTCTATACTATCTTCCTCCTGAAAATCTCTGAGCAGTTTGAATTCAAAATACAGCTTATTATAAAACACTGTTCTTTTAAATATGTGGTAACAAAGTATTCAGAGGAAAAGATAAAAACAAAACAGTCTTCTCTAGGTTGCTCTATTTTGGCAGCAAGAATGTTCCTTAGAGAAATCTCTCATTTCGTGATAGCTGACATGATAGATGCATTTGTTAGGAAATATGAATATGCCAAACCTGAGATTAAAGACCTTGTCCAAAAAACTGACAGCCTATTTTGTTTGCTTGGGTTCTTTTTGTTTGTTTTCTGAGGGAAGGGATTTAACAACACAGGCAAAATGCTTCAGAGACATTTACATGAAATTGTTAAGACTAACCAGGATCAAACATTATTCAAAATGAATCTGCTTGTTTGAATCACCTCTACATAGTATGAAACTAGAGACAGAAAGAAAGGAGGGGAAGAAAGGTGGGAAAGTCAAAGAGAGAAGGAGGGAAATGGGAAGGAGGGAGAAAAAGGTAACTCCATGGGAGAAGATATATTCTATAGAGGCACTTAGGTATGATCAGCTCTTCAGTGTAAGGGGAAGTCAAGCCAGTGCTAACAAGCCCCGCTGAACCCATGGCTTAAAGTTCAGAGGTGACTAGCATCCAAAAAACGGTAAATTAATACATTTTACATCCACAAATTCATTACTCAACAAGGCTCCATTTTTAACAGTGGTATTTGGTGCATAAGACTTTCACAGAGCAGTGCTGTAGATCCCTGCAATTTGACTCACAACTTCAGAGTTATAAGGAGCTAAATTTTGCCTAGAAATGTACTGATAGAGTGGAAATATGCATTGCCTACGGGAAATATCACTTAACCACAAGGCAGCCAGACTTTACTCTAGTTGCAGTTTCCAGATTTTGCTTCAAGCTGTAGCTCTTTGCAGAATCCAAACTTGAGGTGACAAAAGTATCAAAAAAGTGTGGAAAAAGTGACAAAAAGGAAAGGGCTGTAACATTCACACCTACTTCATTCTGTATTTGCAGAAAAGCAGCAAGAAACTCAGATCACAAGGCTTGGAAACTTGAATAATAAACAACTGGGACACGTCCTCACTTTGGAAAACTAACATCAGCACAACTACGTCTTCAGGCTTTAAGAAAATCTTTAATGTTTGGGGCATGAAAAACACCATATTTACAGTTTCTTGCTCTCTAAAAAAATGCTATATATATTTTTTAGCTATATATAGAAATACATTATTGATCTCTAACATTTCTTCCAACCCAAACCATTCTGTGTCTCTATGCTATGTATGTATGCATAAAAAGCCATATGAAAATGTACCTATGTGTGGAAAAATAAAACTAAAATTAAAAATGAGTGTAAAATGAAACTATAAAGGTAGTTCTGACAGCTGGAGGCTAAAGCATGTCTGAATATGCTCAAAGACAGTGAAACTTAATGACTCTTGATACAAAGCACTTATGCATATTGTATAAACTACACAGAAAGTTGCACTGTTTTAAGGAACACAAGTAAGGCACTAGAAAAAGGTGAGCTGCAGCAACAGGGTAAACTGCACAGGACTCCCTTTCACAACATCCCCTCTGCTCCTTGGGTTAGACAGCCCTTGTAAGTACAGCTTGCTAAAGAAAGTTACACAGCAAACTCCTGTGCAGGCATAAACCTAAAGCTCATAGCTTTAAGAGAAGTTTGAGTATTCATAGAAGTATTTTCAGAGTATTAAGAGAAGTATGTGTGAGTTACAAGAGCATACAGAAGACCAAGCCATGTTACCCAGTAATTTAAAACTCATATGCAATGAATTAATTTATACAATTATTGAATCGTTCAGATTCCAACACAGTAGGCCAATACTGATGCATTAAACCTTGAATAACTATGATTATTTCACTAACTAAAAGTACTTTGCTCCCAAATGTACTATAACAAAACAACCACAGCGTACTAGCAAACACTTGAAGAAATTTTTTTAGTCATTACTGTTTTAAATAATTTTGTGAAGAGTATTACTATTTACCTGATATTGAAAGCCACACCTAGTAAACATAATTATTGATACTCTTGTTATACAGTGCTAGAAAACTATTTATTAGTACTTAAAGTTTCTTCTCTGTTGCATTAAGATTCTTAAGTGTTTCTTACAGCCCAGGAATCTCCTGCATGCAGTAAAAACCCGGACAGGAGAGAATGACTATTCCTATTCTAAAACAAAGAATCAGCTGACAGGTCATTAACTATTTATGAAAGAAAAACCACATACTATTATCCTGACTTTTTGTAAGTCTTAATTCAATTGACCCCTTGCCTAACAACTGTTACTAACACTACCAGAGCTCCCATAAAGGGGAAATATCCTGCTGTAGTAAGGAGTGAAGTTACACCAATGATAATTTGGACCACGAGCAAAGGAAGTATCCAAGGGCGGTCAATGATATTGTCTCCAGTGCTGAGGGAGGTCTGTAAAAAGTTAGTTTTTCCTTCTGAAATTTGAAATCTTCACAGACATTTCAAGGTCCCTTATGTAGAATACTCCACTCTGGCCTCCAATTCTGTATTTTTCCTAAACAGAAATGCCCCCACTTCTTTCCGTTCATATGACTCCTACCAAGTATGGCACATCTGGCAAAATGGGTTAAATAATTTCCTGAGAACTCAAAGAATTTCTGCAGATTTTCAGAGAAAACCACCAATTTGAGAAGCAAATCCAGACTACGGCACATATGAATCACATCTTTCATTTAGAGCAATCTAAGGTTCAAATGGAAAACATTGACTCTCTCAACATATGCTCTGCTGGGCCTATTTCACTTATGGACTTCATGTGTTGTTCTGTACAAAAATATTACCTAGAATGCAAGCACTGTCTTCATTCTCTCCTAAACAGGCTCTAAAAAGCCTTACCATCTTTTTTTCCACTCTGCTGCTATCATTTCGCCTATGGTTTCTCCAAATAGTCTAAAAGACTACTACAGTGATTAAAAGGCTATCAGTACCTGGGTCTGAGTTCCAGTTCTGGACTGATTCATGTTAACATAGTAGCCAAAGACATCAGCTAAAAGACAACTAAGAAAGGTCTTATACAAATATGCATCAATAAAGAACTTTTTATTCTCTTTACTAAAAAAATGCAATAGGTTGAAAAGTTTCTCTAGTTTAGTGGTTTTGTGTCAGCAAATATGATTAAGTATGACCTTCTGTACATAGACAGTAATCTTTGCCATGGTAAAACAACAAAAAAAAAGAGGGACAATGCGCAGGAGTGGCAAGTGGATACAAGTGAAATGTGGAGCACAGATCCAAAGACAGTGGACACTAAAAGTGAGGAACACAAAACTTGGTTAATCCTTACATTTGGCCTACACCGTGGGCCAAAACCAATCATGCTTTATATATGGTTCCTATGCCTGCTAGGAGGAACAGCAGCACCAAAACACAGATTATATCCTTCCTGATGCAAAAATGTATCAATTACATCTGTAAGTTACTTGTAACCAGAGCACTATTGTATTTATTTGTGAATTACTTGAGTTTGGCCTTCCCTTGGACAGTGAGTAATACTGTTTCCAAGATCCCATGCCACTCACGGCCTTTATTTCAATATTCTGAGTGAGATTTCAAAAGAAATAGAGTGGAGTGCCAAGTGGCACTCACTGGAGAAGTGGCATCCACTGGAGCTGACTGCTTACCAGCAGCTTTTGTGACACTTCTCTGTAAAGCAAAGTCTGTGTGATCTGCATCACTGTCTCTGGTCCTTTTTTATATACATTTTCTGACAGCTAGAATCAATTCTCAGACATAGATGCCATCCTTCAAGCCTCTTCTCCAAACCCCTCCTTTGAACACTTTTTTTTTTCTGAGAAGACCATCCATACTGAATTATCTTCTCATATAACTCGACTGTTATTTTTAGATTGGTCTCAAACAAATGTCAGATGAAATAATAAACATGAAACTACAAACAAGTGTTTGTCACCTTTTAAACACACAGATTTGTACTTCTGCATGGGACAACTATCGACATATCAGATTGTAAATCACCTGGCAGTGTTGATATTATTTACATAGCAATAGTGATGAAATGACACAATTAATACTAACAAGCTTCACATCGTTTCTATTTTGTAAAAACTATAAATGTATTACAGAAATTGTCTCATCTTTCTCTATCTCTCCCTCCAGAAAAATTTCTTCAATTTGTATGTTGCTTGGTCTTTAATGACATTAATTTTTATTTTCCTTAAATGTCCCAATGATGTCACTTTATTCCATTAAATTGGAAAAAAATTGTCAATGTAAAAAATCAAATCATCCGCAGTCTGTACTTTGGCCAAAAGGAACACTGGGTCTATATACAATGTCACTGAATATTTTGCTTGGATTTTGCATTTAGGTATAAAAGATAATGAGTTATTTCTGAAAAATTTACTTCTGTTTATCAGAAACTTGAAGTCTCTCAGTCATTATTCCAGTAACTACTGAGCCAACAGATCTCTCTGGTAAGGAAGCCACGTGTGCCTCTAACCCCAGGGTGAAGTTAAGCCATTTGACACAATGATTCTGTATTTACCAATCAACTCGACAGAGTCATAAACTCTACCTGGCAAAAAAATTATTTGAGATAAAGACGTGGCCATCCTGGCTGGCAAGGACCAAAGCTCTACACCTTTTTAACCCAAATAAAACTCTACTTTGCCGGTGGTAAAATGTTCACGAAGCCTCTACTAAGGAGAACAGAAAACATAGAGTAAGAAATCTTTAATGGTGTACTGTATTAATACACCCCATCTCACAATCACTAACAAAGCAATCTTATTCTGCAGTGTCTGATTTCCACCAAGAAAATTTCCTAAGGTTGTAGAAAAACCAAGTAGCAAGAAGTAGTAATAACACACTCAACAGTGGCAGCTGTAACTGGAGAGCAAAGGCTGTGTTGTGAGCAACAAACTAATAGGCGTCATATATCTTCAACCTACTAAAGTTAAAATAATCAGAAATCAGATGGAAAAAAAGTCAGCTATATGAGCTGAAAACATAGCAGCTGACTGGCATTTGAGCTTTGCCTGTCAGTCAGACTATGATTAGGATAAGTCTAACAACTGCTTTGTGTTTTGTGAGGAAGTCAGGAACACCAGGGAAAAGATACCTTGGGAGGCCATGCACATCTGGTCAGTGAGAACTGCTTTTAAGTGAGATTTTGAGTTTTAGGGAGAGAAAAACAAGGAAGTCAGTCAGATACGGGTCTGAGTTTTTCAGCCTGCCTTATTGTACTTTAGAAGACAGTGCCCAAGTGGGTGGCAACCTTCGAGGAATGTAGCAAACGCTACTGCTGCTACTCGATGTCTGTAGCTGCTCCTCTAAGTGTCCCCTCTGTTTTCTGGCTTTGGCAGTTTCTCCAGGATTCAGTCACAATAAGAACTTGCTCAGTTTGAAATGCTTCCTATTTTTACTGTTTCCCCATCATCTTGGCTGATTTTTAGACTATGATGAAAATGACCTTATAAATGACTATTTGCTACCATCCAGTCAGATGCTCTGCTACTGAAATCATGGGCACTTCAATTCACTTGGTCCTCTTGCTTCTATATAAACATACCCACAAAGCCCAGTCAGATCACGTTCTTCATCTGTTATTCTCCTACACCTAATCAAAGCTCCCTTCAGTATTTCATCTTCCAAAGCAAGGTGACCAATACTCACAACCATACTAAATAACTAATCTAAAAAGAGTCTAATAGATCCAATTCAGCAGCTGAGATGAATGACAACTGGATGAACACCTGTGCTCACACCTGGATGGATGCAAACACTGCATGGATCATTCACCACACACCATGAAAGTAAAACATTTAACACTATACCACAAGCAGTATCTTCCACAAGAAGATCTACAAAGAAGTTAACAGGGTTTTCTCCAATACTTTTCCTTAACATATATTTTTGCAGCACAAAAATCCTCTAATATCCTCTCAACTGCAGAGTAATCTTGTTCTGAGAAACGGTCTACACACATGTCCCTCCAATTCATCCCAAACTAATTTTCAACATGACTGCAAAAGCAGTAAGAGTCAACAAAACCTGTCATGGGAAGAGACATTCCTGAATGTGCTGTGACGAATGCAATGTTCCCTCTGACATCAACCAGTTTTCTGGCAAATTCACCCTACATAACATACTGGCAATATCAATACACTTTGATTGCATTAAAATTGCTTTAATGCAAAAACTCCTTATTGAAACCTCTTAAACTGCCAGAAGAGAAGAGGACTGCAGCTGAAATTCCAAGAAATGCACATTAATTTCAATCTAGAGAAAACCACCACTATTTTGATGTTCTGTCATTCTGTTGAAGAAAAAAACACTTCCAAAATTATAGCAATGAAACAAGAAATACTTTCTATAAAGAAATTCCAGGCACATTTACCACTAGCTTTACTAACTAGCTTAGCTATGCCTTCATTTCCAGAGTTACGTTACTACTATTACTGAATGGAGGCATCAAGAATGCTAAAAGAAGTGGGTTTTGGTTGGGTTTTTTTTTTGAGTTTCAGCATTCACCTCAACTTCCAGAATCTCTGTAACTGGAAACTCTTGCTTTTCCTGTTCTGGAAAAAAATCAGCTTCACAAACCTGTCCTGTCTCCCCACAGCCCCATGTTTCTATCACCTCCTCCTCCCCCCTCTTCAGGCCAGGACCAGCAGCAACTGCTACAACAATCCACTTTTGGCTTGAATACTCACCAAGTGCTCAGATGTAGCAGTATGAAACACACAATGAGGAAAATCTGTCACTGATCCAAAAAGCTTCCCAGCAAAGCTGCAACACTGAAAGTCACACCACATATATTGCAAAGTAACAGTTTATCTAAGGTTTGGGGTTTTTTTTCTTTGAACGTCAAGTAAGTCCTCATGATTTCCAGTCACTCCATCTCAGCCACCCTCTGGGAAGTCCGTTCTCTTGTCATATCTCAGGAGTGGTTCCCCAACGGCCAGACCCCAGTGAGTAACTTTCCACATTGATAACAATTCTTTAAAACTGATCAGTCAGATGGTCTAAAATGTATCTTAGGTAAAAAATCCCCAAAGGCATTGGATGTGCTGATCATCTGAAGACTGCATTTTCTAAAAAAACATGTTTCCAGTGTACTTTGTCTGTAATATTTTAATCTACATTTAGGGAATGAAATTTAAACTATCCTCTTGAATATCAATCTTCTGTCAAGACCTTCATTCATAGGGAAACACGATAAATGTTTGTAGTGGAATAAGACCAATGCGTATGTTGTATAAAGCTCTCAAAATCAATCTGTGAGTGCTACATATCTTTTATTACTATCACCAGCCCCTTTTAACCCCTGCTTTGTTTGTCCCACTTGTGTCCCTCCCCAAACTACCTTGATCCCTGTACCAGATGCCCATCCAGCCACTCTCACTCCCCCTCCTCAACAGCACATGGAAAGAAAATATAACAAAAAAGCTTGTAGGTTGGAATACAAACATGCACGTGGCTCACTAATTACTGTCATGGGCAAAACTGACCACATTTGGGGAAATTAATTTAATTTATTGCCAATTAATAAAGGAGTTGGATAGTAAGAAATAAAAAAAAAACCTGATGCCACTTTTCCACTGTTTCCCCTTCTGCCCAGGCTTAACTGCATTCCTGACTCTTTTACCTCCTTCCCAGTGGATGCAGAGGTGGATAGGGAATGAGGGTTGTGATCTGTTCATAATGCCTCATCTCTGCTGCTCCTCCTGCTGTTACCATTCCAGAGTGGGGTTCCACCCACAGGATACAGTCCTTTCAGAACTGCTCCAATGTGCTTCCTTCCCACAAATTGCAGTTCTTCACGAACTGCTCCAGTGTGGCTTCTTTGTAGAGGGTAGAACCCATCAGAAACACACTGCTGCAGTGTGGGTCCCTCACAGGGTAACAGGTCCTGCCAGAAATCCTGCTTCTGTGTGGGTTCCTCTCCACAGGCTGTGCAGCTCCTGCCAGGAGCCCGATCCAGCATGGGCTCTCCATGGACTGCAGCCTCCTTCAGGGCACATCCTACCTGTGCCAGTGTGGGGTCCTCTGGGGGCTGCAGGTGGATCTCTGCTCTACGTGGACATCCAGAGGCTGCAGTGGGACATCCTGCTTCACCACGGTCTGCACAACAGGCTGCAGGGGAATCTCTGCTCCAGCACCTGGAGCACCTTCTCCCCCTCCTTTTCTGGCCAGGTGTCTGCAGGGCTGCTTCTCTCACATTTTTTTCACTCCTCTCTCACAGATGCTGTGCAGCATTTTTCATCCTTTCTTAAATATGTCCTCAGAGAGGTGCCACCAGCATCACCAATAGTCTCAGCTTTGGCCAGTGGTGGGACTGTTTCAGAGCTGGCAGGAGCCAGTTGTGTCTGGTGTGGGGCAGCTCTAGCTCTCTTCTCACAGATGCCATCCCTACATCCCCTGCTATCAAAACCTTTCCCCATGAATCCAGTAAAATGCCCTTCTGTCAACTCCTCCTGACAGGTGTCACAGCCAAGAGACAGGGTGCGGGGTTATCCTGTGACAGCCCTGGAGTAGGGGCTCCTCTCTCTGATGAGCTTACTGGCCTGAGATCAAGCGCTTTGAAAATTCTTGTTTGTGCTAACTAGCTGTGTGGTCAGCAATTTTTGGTTTTTAAACATTAAATGCTCTGTTAAAACAAACTGATATGTCAGGTAAACATTATTTAGGGCTGCAGACCAAGTTATATATTAATGGAGTGTCTATTTTCCATTCTTTATTTCAACATTCCTAATATACTAAAGTTTTCTATGATACTCATTAAAAATGATCAAGAAACAATCCTAGCATTTTAACACATTCTTGCCGAGTCTCATGAAAAGAAATTAACAGCAAATTCTCAAATTTTTAAATCTCAATACAGTTTCTGGGCTGTAAATGCTGGATGAAAGGCACAGCAGCCAGATGACTCAGACACTCACTGCATAACCAGTGTGCAGCTCAAAATCAGACTTCATGCTGGATTATACCAAGTTGGGAGTTTTCTTCATGACCTTTCCACCTCTTGTCCAGTTTCATGTTCCTTCCCTTCTGACAACACTATACCAGGATGTTGCCAACTCCCTTTCACTGCAAACTTGGTGCCTGTGCTTTCACTGCATCACCACCAGACATACGTGTGGGAACAGGGAATTTGTCCCTTTGCCTCAGCACTGCCAGATAGGTTATTTCTAAACATTCCAGAATATCTCTCGCAATGTATTCTGTTATGCAAAAGGTGTACCAACAACGGCATCACAATACTCTATTTTGAGAAAATCTCACACAGTAAATTGTAAACACGTCAGTTCATATCCACCTACAATAATACAAATCTCAGCCTATAAAGGAAAATTGAATTATATGGTATGCATACAAGTAAAGGCTAGAGCTTGTAGTTAGTGTTGCTACCGATTCCCCAATATATAAAATATTTTATAAAGAGATAAATGTAAAATATTATACTACTATGAACATTTCAATTATAAATTTCTCAAAATGCAAACATTAAAATTAATTTAATTTTAGGTACTGAACTTCATCAGTAAATCAAAGCATTCCTTTTAATAATCAATTTATTTAATCCCTGCCACATCCAGGACTTTCTGCATCAAAAAGAAGAGGCTTAACTCCAAAACACTTGTGCCCTTATCAACTTTGCAAACAGACACACTGTAAGGCTTATATTTATTCACTTTTACTACTTTGTTTAGATAAAAAGGCTACATTTTTGTGCAGTGTGTCTCAGAGAGGAGAAGCCCTTAGAAAGACATCAGAAAAGTTAATAGTAAAAAAACTTCAGCAAATTACTCCTCTCAAGCGCAACAATTCTAACAGTCTGGGTTTTCAGAAGCAGACTCCAGCAGATAAAGGCACCTTCCCCATGTTTAGTGGCAAAAAATGTATTACAAACTCTAGACTCAAACTAGGAAAAAGAATGATTCTTTTGATCATTTGTTTGCAATGTGTGAAAAATAAAACAGTTGTTCGGTGAGGCTTAGATGTTAAAGGTCCCATGTAGCTAATAGTAAAATGGCACTCCTAAATTACTTTTAAAATACAAAGCACTTATTCAAGATCCCATCATAATGTTGCAATATGAATTAACTAATGCACTGCTCAGAAGTTAGTAATTATGACTATTTCTTTCCATATGTGCAAACAATTTCATATGTCCTTGTTGTTTCAATAAGGCTGTAAGTTCTTAAGAGCTATTTTCTCGAGAGAAGTAACCTGAAAATCTCAGAAGAAAAAACACCATAGAGAAAGTGTAAGTAAAAACTGAATCTTATTTTAAATTCTGTTTAGTTAACTCTTTTCTATATTTCAAGAACCAGGAATGGGGGAAAAACCAAACAAACCAAAAAATTCAATGATGAAATGAAAACATCAAATTAAAAACAGAAATACAGAATACATGGGGGAGAAGAGAAAAATATTTAGCAACAATCAAGGTAAATGAGAAGTTATAAAGTAAAAACCCTGTTAGATGACCCTAAAACACTGAGGAAAAATTTATGGTGGGAGGCCAGGTAGCTAGTAAAGTTACAGCATAATGGGTACAAAATGAACCTTGTGAACACTACAGGCCCATTTAGATATAAACAGAGAGATGAAAAGAATGGTAACAATAACACAGTTCAGTATTTATTTCTGTTGTGTTTCTTAATGTAAGATAGAGGATATTTATGAAATTCTCTCTAACAGTGTTTACTGAAGAAGAGGTTTATCAATGTCTGCTCAGTATTAGCTTCACAAAATACTACATGAGAACAGCTTGTCTCTGCAATGTCTGGACATGGCTAAGATGTTAATCTTTAATTGAAATACAGAAGAATAGAAGTAACTAACATTAGGAATTGTTGTCCATTGTGACTGTGGCAATAATAAACGTACTTACTATCAAGATATCAATGTTCACTGTTATTATCCAACACTAAAAATGAAAGCTGCCTGAATAACACAAGTATAAATATTGTGCCATCTAGAAGTAGTTACGATCAGTATGGTATCCGTATGGCTTTGCAAATAGATTATTTTAAGACAGGAGAACACATCAAGAATAGTAGAACAGTCACTATTTTCCAAGAACCATAGTATAGGAATCTTCAGGAAGCAACCTAAAACTGCCCAAAACTAATGTTACAAGAAAGGGATGGATACTGAAAATAAAATTAAAGACTGTTATATCAGTTTATGATTATAGACTAACACGCATGTTTTCTATTACTACTCGAACATGTTACAAATTCTGTGTGTGTAACACACACATATACATGCACATATATGCGTACATCTACGTGCACACACATCACGTGTTTATAACCTGGCTGACACACTTGCATTTGTCAAGCCAGTCATTCACACCCAAGCAAAACATCAAATCCTACTTACCCCAGTATGCGATTCATCCCATGCCTAGCAGCATAATGGAGCGGAGTATTGTGCTGGTACGTTTCTCCATAAGAAGTATTTGGGTCAAGAGTTTCTTTGAGTTGAGGGTTGCTCTCATAGATTTGGCAGGCCAAGTTTTCATCTCCATTGATAAGAGCTTTGCGGAATTTGGTGGTTGTATTTCCCATGTTGCTATCCTAGCTATCAATGGCACTTCCTCCTTTCCCCTTCATCCACTTGTATGGTTCTGTAACATGCTTCACAGCCTAAAAAAGACAAACGGTATTTCAGTTATTCTGTAAAACACTCTTTCCTATATGAATTAAGCCGAGTTACAGCACTGTCAATAGGCAGGTGAAGAAGAAGTACATAGGGCCTACAAACTCTCCTCACAAATTACTGAAGTCTTTCTAGGTAAATAGGCATAAATTCCCAATTCTTCAGAGACTATTTCCCTGATAAATTGTGCCATCTCCCTCCCTCTGCAAGTATCTTCACTACCTATGATGTCTGAACATATGGAAAAGAAAAGAAACGGCCAATATTGACCTGTATTAGAAGACTGGCATGAACACTGAATTTCCATGAATGAGAAATTAATTAAAAATTAGAAATTACTTCAAAAACAGTAGATCTAAAGCAAAATTCTTAAACTAGGAAGTAAAATTCTTCAACAGCGTGCAATAAAGCAGACGTCAATTTAACTTTTAATTAAAGAAAATCATGTTAAAATATGCTTGAAGCACCTGTGCTTATGTAGGTGGGTGTAAACAGCACCCTTCTGTGCCAGCAAGATGAATGCACACGAACACAGGAATTACCATGGTCTCATCTTAACACTTCTGCTAAACAGACTCTTTTCAACACCTAATCCCTTACACTTACTTAGATCAACACTGAATGGCTCCAATACAATGCCTGGTACTTGTACTAGCACAAACCAACTGCACCTTACAAGTACTTCAAAGTACTGTCCAGCTGCTCCCCAGCCTCTCACCTTTACCTGATGGATGCAACCAGCAGATCGAGTTGCATAAAGACAGAGCAGACAGAGCATCTCTGCTCATGAGACAGGACAGCAGGAGCTGATCTGGTTGTGCAGCTGAAAAGTCCACATGCTGGTTTATGTCAGGGGGACAGACAGGGGAGTCAGCAGCAGGCTGTAGCTGGTAGCACAGTGAACCTTCTAGGAGGTCTCTTTTGTGCATGAGTCATCCCATCTAGACTGCTCCATGCCAGACCTTTCACCCCACAAAGCACACTAGGATCCAAATATGTCAGGCACAGCAGGTTAGAGGATTGAGACTGATTATGTTGTGCACCTAAAATCAGACAGGGCAGGAGCTGCCCAGTACCTTATATTCAACTTGTTGGGACTACCTCAAAGCTACTATTTCTGAACTGGCTTTCTAACACAGTTACTGGTGCCCTATCAGCTTTGTAGACAGAAGAAATAGAGGAACAGAGGGGTCTAGAGTTGCAGAAAATCCAAGGGAATCAGGATGCAGATAAAATTCATATGAAAAGGATTTGAGGAACTCTGGGGAAAAGCTGCAATAAGATACCTTTTTCCCCTGGAGCTGTCCTCTCACAAACCTCTTTAAGCTACTGTTTTGAACTTATGTATGATGTCACATCCCAAGGTTAATACAGATTTGCTCAGATCCCATTCAGCAAGAGATCCTACTGCTGGGAATTTTGCACTGACTGCTCCGTGTAGTTTCTCTAAAAGGGCACTTCATGAACAGGAGGAAAAAATCCATGTCCTTCCTAATCTCACCAATGTGGTTACGGCTGTTCAAGAAGGAGAGGTGGTCTTGGTGGCTTTCATTTTCATCCTCTTTTCCTACAAAATTTTGGTAAAACAACCCTTATTTTCAGCTGTTGTAACAATGACACTGCCAAATCAGCTGACTCCACCTGCTAAACATGTTGTGCTTGCACTCCTCGAGGACCAAAGATACCTAAAGAAGCAACAAGTAGGCGCTTCATCTAAAAGCAAATGGACACTCTTCATATGTTTAGTTATATACACAAACCAAAGCCCAGATTCTTCAATCACACTACAGATTCTGCAGCATTTTGTATCTTTCTGACATCTCTATATTTTAAAATATAAACATGCAGGTGTAATATTTATATTCTTCAAGAAAGCATGTTCACATTACTACATCACAGCTCTCAGTACTGCAAATCAATGTGTTTTCAGATGCAAAACTAGTTGTATTACTCTAAATACTGGATTAGTTTCAGACTTTAGTCCACAAACCCAACAAAAGTTCTACACTCTTTTCAGTCAAGTTCATAATACTTTCAACAGACAGGATCTCAAAAATAACTTTACAGAATGGTTTTCACTTAAGTTTAACAAGATTAGTTTGTGGTATTATCACATCTGTTAATCCCTATCTACCACCAAGCTCTCAAGACTATAAATTAGATGAGCACAAATGTCTGAGAGTTACCAGAATCTTCATGGAAATCAATAATGAAGATCCCACTAGTGCCCATAACACTAAGAAAAGCACAAAGCCTTCTTCCATCATTTGAAATTAGAAGGTAACAGCACCGATTTCCATGCTTTTATTTCTGGAAATTAGCACACAGATAGCTTACATTAGCTGCAGAACATGCTGCTTCTTGCCCAGACTGGAACATTAAACACACCTGGGTAGGGATGAATGAAAGCACTGAGAGTATAAGGAGATAAGATGGTGCCCCCAAGCACCTGAGAGGAATCTGGGACAGGGTGATTCTGTTGAGATGTTGAAGACAGATTTGAATGGATTTAGGCAGGGGTCTGGAAATGCATGGGAGACATGAGGGTCTCTGTGGGGTGAACTAAAAAGTTCAAGTCATTTTTGTGCAGAAAAGGCAAAATTTGTACATTTCATTAATTCTTCTGTACACTGAATAAACTTTATTTACTTTTGATGCAGTATGGTTATATTAGAATGTCGTACTGTACTCAGCAACTAATAATATAAAAGATATAGGCACATTGCTTGAACTATTACGTACATTATCGTATCATCTGGGAATTTTAGGAATATGCAGACTGTACTGTGTAAATCACTGAAAAAAGCAGTGACATCTGCTTTCTTTAAAAAAGCTTACAGCCCATGTGCCCAGTAAAGGGCTATATATGACACAGACATGATACAGAAAGGTGAATGAAATAAAAGGAGTAAAAATCTTGTTTGTGTAACAGGACCAGGCTCCAAATGACATGAATCTCTGTCAAAGGAAAGGGAGAATTTTAAGAAGGATTATGAGACAGACCTATGATATGGCTTTGAACAGACACAACTGAACTATACACAAACCCAAGAGTGAATGCAGAGGTATTGAAAATGTAGCAAAGGCTAATGTATATATAACCATCACATTATCAAAATAAAATGGAAGATGATAGAATGGGGATAGTCAATGAAAGCCCTTCAGGTGACAGCAAATAGCTTATATTTGATGTGATAGCAAGAAATAGATCTCTGGAAGAATGCATGGAGAGAAGTGACAGGGTCAAAATTAATCCAGAAAACAATTCTGTACTTAAAACACATGACACAATAAACTATACCAATGTCTGTCACCTTCATACAGTATCCACAAGGTCTTTCATCTTTACCACTACAACAAGCATTAGCCTTTTATGCTTTGGAAATGTGGTGGGCCACACTGTAGTATATTTTGTTTTCTGAATTGCAATTAAACATGTCAGTAAAACACAAGAAGACAAGGGAGAAGCTGCCTCTGTATTCTGGCTCTAACTGTTGGCTCCCAGCACGTTTGGAAGTCCAGAAGAAACGAAGATGTGACAGCTGCTGCCTCTCTCACGCTGCTGTGGCTCATGAGTGCCCCTCTGTAAAATATTCAAGATCTGCCCATTTGCAGTCATCAGTTCATCTTTCAGCAAACAGCCCCACTGCATCCACCACCAAAGAAGCCTCTACTTCAACTGAAGGAGAAAAACAGACAAAATATCAGCTGATGCAACAAAATTCTGTATCTGAGTAGGCCTGAAAGGAGCCTAGTCTGATGTCTTTTAGTATAGTTATTTTTTCATTAAGAGCTTCCAACCTGTTATGTTCTCAGAGGACAGAAAGTTAGCAAGGTTAATGCTGGAATCAGGCATTTAGAGAAAGGGAACTTGGTTCACTCCTTCAGCCTTCATTTCACGTTTTTAAAGGTGAAGGACATGTAATACATATATTTCCTCTAAAACAGGTGGCAGAGAAGTGGTCTGGAAGGTTCAGCCAGTCAGCCTCAGGGACCTGGAGAGCTCCTGTGGGCTGAACACAGGTGTTGCCAAAGCAATTTCAGCAGCTCCCAGGCTCACATGGGAAGTGTGTAGTGTCACTGTCACTGGTCTTGCTTTGCTCTTTGTATAAACCCAGCATTTAAAATCCTTAGGCTATTTTTTCATGTCCACATCACAGTGGAATAAAAATGACCAAACAAATATGCCAACTTTCAACTATTTTATCTAAATAAAACGAGACTTTAATAGAATTTTACAGGACAATGACAAGATATTTGTTTGGCAGGCAGACCTATTCACTAAATCTTCAAGCTCTATGCTTACAGAAACACTGTATCACATAGCCTTTAGCATAACCACAAATTTTACACCAAAGAATACATGAAAAACTAAATGCAATGTTTGCAAAATATATCCCATATTATTTCTGAATTCCAAATATCAATAATCTAATTCAAAATTAGAAAGTATATTTATTACTCCATTGCCAAATAGAAGTTTCAGCCTAAGAAAAACTAAAAGCTGGTTACACAACCCACCCTGGAGTCTAAGGAAAGATTCTTGTAAACTCCATAAGGGCCATCACACTTCTCTGCTCTAGCAATGAACAGTAATTTCTATGGCTTATTAGCAACACTGCTAAAAGCAACACTTTGGTATCACAGCTGTATAAAAATTTAACAAAGAGACAGCCCCTCTCATAAGGAGCTTGAAGACTGAGAACGAGATGAAAAAAGAGTGGATAAAGAAAGATGTGGGTAGAGCAAGGTAGCAATGAGATTCTGAGAGCAGTTGCACCAGCTGCCCAATTACTATTGATTTTTTCATGGGCATCATCATAGAAGTGAGTTTTAAGGACAACTGCAAAGACTTCATAGGATTTTAGAAGGAGTTCCTCCTTTGAAATACTTCCATGGTGCTTGCTAGAAATTTGTAACAAGTGATAAAATATTGGACACAAGGGGGGGGTCAGGTAAGTATTTTTGAAATATCATACCTTTTACACTCATTTAGGAACCATATATTGAACACACAAGTCTTTCATGAGAAGGCATATCTCTCTCAATTTACATTTTAATTGCTTTAATACTGAAGCAGAATTTCTTACTGAATGTAGGACTAGCACGTGTTGATACAGCAGCTGTTCTAAATCTTGGGGAATGAAAAATATGAAGGGAGACACTGTACAACATCACACTGCTTGGAAGATTTATCAAAATCAGTAAAAAAATACTCAGGTTTAACTGTGAGAAGAAAATGCCATGTATTTATTGCACTAAAACCCTCTACTATCTATGTAATGAGAAAAAATCAGGATTGCATCTAACAATCATTTGCAACCATTTTTTTTTACAATATAACACTGTGTAATTCCACAGTTTAACCCTAAAAAGTTTAAATACAGTTTGCAGCTTAAAAACTTTAAAAACTATTTCTTAAGTAGTTTGTCACGTATACTGTAAGAACATTCTTGTGAAACAGTAAGTGAGCCAAGCTCAAAGAAGCAGGACTACAAAGCTCCTCCTACTTAAAACTTAATATTAAAATAAATTAACTAAAATTAGTGTACATTTCATGGCTTCTAAACCCTTGAAAAGACAAGTGATTATGAATTGCTTACACAAAAAGGAAAAATTAAAAAGATATCAAAAATACTTGTTTTTCAAAAGCACCTGGCTTTCACTGAAGGAATGAAATACTGTACTTCATTCTAAAAGGACCTCCTGTTTCATGCACAGTTACCTCAAAAGGTAGCTATTTTACTTGCTTTGGATACTGCAGTTGAACAGCTCATTTTTAAAAGCTGAGTTTCTAAAATGTTTACTGCAGACACTGTTCTACATTATAAATCATAATTTATTGCAGAAGGGAACCACAAACAGTGGTTTATGAGGAAGCCTGGTAACCTGGTATGCTTAGGATGAGTGTCATGTTGTGATGTTGGTAATTTTAATCCTCACTTCTGGGACAGACTGACACAAATGAAGCAAGTCAAAAGTTATGTTCAAGAACTCTCAGAATACCAGGCTGTCTCCCAGAAAGGGCAGAAAAAGCCCTGATTTGTGCTTCTCTTCCTCCCTTACCCTCTCCTCTCTACACAAAGTTTAAAAAAATGCTCACTTTACCAAGAGGAGAAAATTAAGAATGAAGCATTTAAATGTGCATGCCTACTTTATGTATGGCTGGCACAGATGCCTGTAATTAAGATGCAGTAGAAAAAGTTAGGCTAAATCTAATTTTATATGTTTACAATAAATATTCATGATTTGCCAAATTCTGATTAACTAAAAATTGTTCTCTCTGGGTACCTGTATCTGGGAGAACTTTTCTGCAAAGTTTTAAGTAACAAATGCACTTGCAAAGCTTGAGAATTGATTATAGAAAAGTGCTGGTGATGTTTGAGTTTTTATGGGGTTTTTTTAATACACTGAAATATGCTAAGGCTTCTGCCAAAAGTTCTAAGTCATCAACAGGAAATAATGAAAGCATCTCTGCCACTTTAAACCTCTCTGAATGGGGCTCAACATTATCATACTCTGTTACATTTTACATGTCGAAGTACAGAACAAGAAAAGATAATTGCTATGCCATCATTTCACCCTTCGTACAATGATCACCAATATAACATCCTCTGTGTTTTAAATACCAAGGTTGGAAAGTGGCAATAATGCTGAGAGTTGACTTGAATAAAAAATAGTGTGGGCTAGTGAGAGAATTAATTATTTCCTCATTTATATGCTTGTGGGATAGAGAGTCTAGCAACCTAGGTTACAATCTCTTTATGCTGGCATATGTACCCACAAGTTGAAGGTTAAAGTTATTGCACAATTTAGTAATTTGAGACTTTGGCTTACTGACTCAGACATAAAGACTTTCATCCAGGTGGAGTATTTTTTTTCAGACACACTTCTTTTACAATTCTAGTTTGTGGAGAAAAAAGGATTTTAAGAATGGCTTTGGTTTTCTTTGCAATGATACATTTACAGGGATGCAACTGGGGCAGCTGCAGCATAGACTAGAAATAGCTTAAGAAAAAATTCTGCGTAGATGTAGCTGAAGTAATTGCTACATTAGTTTAAATTGTGTTGTCTACAACACTTGCATTCATCAGCTAAATGAAATGTGGTAAATCCACTGCGGGGCAGGTACAAACACACATGGCAGGAGAGACAAAATACTGTGCAGCCAAATCAAAGGTACACTGTGATAACTGGACAAAGACTGCATCCCTGTGGGTAGTTGGGGGGAAAGATCCAGCAGCACAAGTTAAAAGGAGCATCTGTTGTGGTGTATCCTTTTTTTTTTTTCCCTTTGGGGAATAGCAATTCAGTAGGATAGAACAAAAGAGTTATCATTCTATAATTATGCTCTGGAATATCCATTAGTCTCAACTGTAATTGCAGATCATTCAAAATCCATTCCAGGGCCTCATGTCTTTCAAAAATTATTTTAAAAAAACCACCAAAATCCTCCAAGTTCTGTGAAATCCAGAAAACACTTTGGAATTGTTTCCAATGCAACTGTCTGTCAAGGCCTTAATTACCTTAATAATTTAATTTGCTGTACTTTAGTCAGTGATGCAAGAGAAATCATAGAATCATAGAACATCCAGAGTTGGAAGGGACCCACAAGGATCATCCAAGTCCAACCCCCAGCCTGCACAGGACAACCCCAAGAACCACATCACATGCCTGAGATTGTTGTCCAAATGTTTCTTCAACTCTGCCAGGCTTGGTGCCACGACCACTTCCCTGGGGAGCGTGTTCCAGTGCTCAACCATCCTCTGGGTGAAGATATTCTTCTTAATGGTATTTTTAGGTTTCAGTCATAAAACCCAGCAGAACTAGGGCCTAAAGCCAACCCTCTGGAGAGCCTCTGGTAGAATCTGGCCAGCCAAAAGCTTTAATGTCAACTTCATTTTCAGTGGTGTTAAACTGTCAGAATTGAAAACAAAACTTATGGTCTGCCAAGGCATATCCACAGCAAGCAAAAATAAAGAGGATGGCAACACAGGGCTGCTCACGAGCACACTCCTCCACAGAAAAATCTGAAAATCCCTTATATATTTAGAAAGCTTAGCATCATCTTGAAGCACAAGTCTCTCAGTTTGAAGAAGCTTTTTCATATGACAGAGTCTCAGTTGGTAGGGTCATATTCTTACTGGATCTTGTAAATATACAAGAGGCCTACAAGGTAGATCTTAAAATGTAAGGATAGCTACTGCACGAGGTCGGGTATCTGCAATCAGACTGTACACAGTAAGCATCATTCCTTTCTAAAAGCATACAGTTGCATTTGGAAATAATGAATATCTGAAGTCAGTGCATTTCAACATAAAAACTACGGGTTTTATAATCGGCAATGCATTTTGAATAAAACAAAAAGGTGAGCAAATAAATCTAGAGTTTACAATGTCACACGTCCCAAAATATGCTGTATTTCAGATTGTCACAGGAAAGCAACAATCACAGTATCCTACCTCTGACTCCTGGCTCATAACTACACTGTTGACAGGAGTAGTGCTCTATCTGTAGACTTCTGATAGTCCACAGGTTGCATGTTCTGAATAAACAAAGCAACACTTACTGCAATTTCTCTATTATTATCCAAATGACTTAAAGCACAGAAAAGGATATTGTACACCATTTCAAGGAATATGCCATTTTTTCAGAGTTCCCGACTTTCACTTAAGCAAGTTACACTTTGAAGAGTGACAAGACTAAATCTCTACTTGGTGCATTGGAATATTTCATAAACATCTATGTGACGAAATTTTGTAAAATATACTCTTGATTACATTAAAAGGAGTATCCGTTTCCATGCTTTCAAGTGGGAGGTGAAGAAAGCACATTCAGCTGTCTGAGACAGATGACGAGCATTGTTCACAAATGTATTGGACTAGAAAGAAACACGCACATACTTTTATTGTTTCCTGGAAGCATTCTTACGTGCTGGTTTTGTTCTGTATAAAGCTAAAAGACAATGTGACCCTGCTGATCTTTCAAAGAGATCTTGATTTTTTTCAAATGAATGAACAAATCAATTTCTTTTTAACAAAGAGGTAATTTAACTAGTCAGCACTCCTTCAAAGCAACACATTCATTTAAGGTCTAAACACAGAATCCAGGAGATCACTGTGTGTCTAAAATGAGATGAATTTCCCACAGTAACGTAGGTTTTCTACACAGTATTTCAGAAGCATTTTATGACATTTCTGAGGGACAACTTCAGGAATCATTTAACTCTTTTTAGTCCAAGAGGTATGCACCCTGCTTGTTGTGGTGCTGACTTCCCAGAATCTCAAGTGTCATCATTGCTAAGATAACTAAGAATGAGCCATTCAGGTAACTGCAGTGACAAGGATCAGCACTTGTACCTTACATATACCAGAAAATTAACAGAACTGCAACTGAACTTCTGCTAAAATGTTTAATATACTCCCTGGCAAATTCTGGCTTTGGCAGGGAAATGGGTAAAGATATATTATATCTAATCTAAAATTAGTTTAAACAAATGTGTAACTTGGAGACGTAATTTTAACCTTTGCCAGAACATCTCTGCTGAAATACCTGGCTGATTTTCTCACTGCATACAAACAGTTTAATAATTTGCATAAAGGCATGGACAAAAAAATTTAATTATAGTATGTCACATACAGTTTGTATTTAGGAAGATTACTCTTGACACCAGTGTAATTACAATTAACCACAACCTTGTTGCTTGATAATGATTTTTGGCTATCAAGCTAAAGAAAACAGAGAAAGAAAATAAAGATATTAAAGAAGTCCAAAATAACCTGAGCTTGAATCACAGAAGGGTTTGGACTGAAAGGAATCTTTTAAGATCATGATGTCCAAGCCTTCTGTCATGAGAAGGGACATCCTTCCATAGAGTAGGCTGCTCAAAGTCCTGTCCAACCTGACCTTGAACACTTCCAGTGGTAAGGCATCCACAACTTTGGAGAACCTGTTTCAGTGCCTTGCCACCCTCATCATAAAATATTTCTTCGTTATGTCAAATCCACATCTACCTTCTTTCAGTGTAAAACCAACGCCTCTTGCCTTGTCAAAACTGATCTTGGTAAAAACCCTCTCTCTTTTTTACAACCCCCCTTTAAATATTGAAATGCAGCAACAAGGTCTGCCTGGAGCCTTCTCTACTCTGGGCTGAACAATCCCAACTCCCTTAGCAATTCTTCATAGGAGAGGTATTTCAGGCCTCTGACTACTTTGTGGCCCTTCTCTGGACTCACTCCAACAGGTCCATGTCTTTCTTGTACTGGGAACCCCAGAGCTGGACACAGTGCTCCAAGTGGCATCTCACAAGAGCAGAGTAGAGAGGCATCACCTCCCTCGACCTGCTGGCCATGCAGTTCTCTCACTTCTTCTATCCGTTCTCCTACTAACATAATCAACATGCCTAGTGACTGATGCAGGCACTATTACAATACAAATGACTGCTGTTCTTTGTAGAACTGTAAAACTGACTTTTACTGACCTTTCCTATGTAAGGCAAGGAATGGAGGAAGGAGAAATACAAGGTACCAGAGTCACTTATTTTGCAAAATCTTACCCATATGGCATCTAAATTGCATGAAACAGAACATTATACAGGCTTAGTATTAGAAAGATTTTCAAGAACCGGTCTGAAAAAAATATTCTGTTTTACCAAAGTAATAAAACCTTTATTACTTTAATTGAGAAGTTCTTCAACTATTTACGTAAAGCTTTCACCAGAAGTAACTGTACAGACACAGTGCCTGATGGTTAGTGGAACTTTCTCTGTGATCACATGCTGAAGCCAGACAGAGAAGACAGTAACAGCCGTTATGCCATTTCTCCTATGATCTCACTATTCCTGCTGGCAACCAGATAAAACACTGGAAAAAGAACAGCAGAAGTAACAAGCCTAGCTGGATTGCCAGCAGCAAGAAAAATGCAGGAAGCAAGGGAAAACAGTTTGTAGTAGGCAGTGGGCTGAAAACAGAAAGGAGAAAGGACTCTACAAAACTTTCATCATCCATGGGCCATTGTCATGCAAGGCAAATAAGGCAAAACTAGTAGGCATTTATTTTAACTAAAGAACATATTAATAAAGGGCCTGCACAAGTACCTACTTATGTTTGTCCTGAACAAACATTCCTTGTTCTGGCATTTTTTATTTCTAGGAAATGGCTGAGACTGCATAAATTTCTTACGATTATTGTTTTTCTGTTGAATCTTTCTAAATTAGTATGTACCTATGCTATTTTTCAATATGATGCTCCAGTCAGGACAACGAAGTTTCCTTCAAAAACAAAGAGAAACGTAAACTAACAATTAATATTACTACCCTTCCTGACATCCAAGCTTAAGATAAAACACGTTATAATGTGCTTTAAAATTAGTATTTATTTTAAAAATCTAAACCATAAGTAAAGAAAGTAGATGCTCTACGATAGAGAAAAACAGAACTTTTAATTTGACTTATTCTGTTCTTTTCACAGCTAATATTGCTGAGAAATTTGGGAGCATCAACCCAAGTGAGTTTTCTGCTCACTCCTGCCTGGCATACACTTCAGCTCACATGCCCAAAGAATATCAGTGAACACAGATGTAATATTTTATAAAAATCAAGTTAAAAGTTACATTTTCTGTTACAGTCTTTCTTAAACAGCAAAACTTCGATATAAACACCATTCTTTATATTCTGAACCACAACATCCAGGTCACCAGATTCTTACATCTTGTGTCTGCTGGAACATTTCACTATTGCATCCACTGTTTCAATTTCTTATTATGCCTGAAAACAAAAAACTCTCTGTTCATGCAGAAATGTGTCATAACAATAGAAGAGCATCTGTGCTCCAACAAATCCAGTGATATTTGTACTGACTAAAGCTAACCAGTTTGCAGTAAATTTTAATCTTAAGTTATTGTGATACTGTTGTAGAAAGCTAGGAATGGTTTTATTAGTTTAGCACAAGGACTACACCACACTTCACATAACCAGCCTATATAATCAAATTATTCATCCTTCGAAGCATTTTATCAATTTTCAACTTTTATAGCTATTTTCAAGAGAGTGGATTAAATCAGATCCAGCCATCTCTTTGGACATCATCCTGTGGTTATGCTGAAAGCTAAAGGAAGGCAGATAAGAAGGCTGTTCAAAGGTATCTGAGGCAAGATACCATCTCAGCCAGCTCTGATGATCCGAAACTCTTACGTTAAAGAAATGCCTGACCTTGGTAAACGGCTACTCAATAAAGCAAAAGGAAGATGCAGACGAGCAGTTTCGGGACGAAAACTAGTGCCCAGATTAGTGAAAGAATCCATGATTTTTCAGAGAAGAAACAGCAAGTTTTTAGGTACTGAGAGAAGAATAATGCTTGATGGCAGTAAAGGCTCCTATCCCTGTGCTTAACAAGATCGATATTTAATTAATCAGAAAAGATCATGATAATGCTGAACTTCTGGTAGAATCTCAGATATCTTCTCCAGAGGAATTTTGTGGAAACACCAAAATGAGTTTAAAATATGTTGAAGACCTGCAGGAGTTGCATTCCTGTTTTATTTAGTTCCTTCTGCGTGCTACAGAGAACCTGCTTTCCTTGCCTGCAACCTAAGAAATTGACAGAATTAATCCTCTTTCCCAATAGCAGTCAGTCCTATTTATTACAGAAAGAGCTGTAAAAAGCTTAATTAGACAATGACTAATCTGCTAAGGGAAGAAATTTCTTTAGTCCAGCAACTTAGTGATTGATCTTGTCCTGAAATCAGAATTCTTCATCACTGATATTACTCATGCGCCTTCTTATTGTTTGCATCCACAATGTCCAATACTTAGAAAGTTGTAATAGATTCTTGAAGTCAGTGTGTTCTTGAGATTACGGGTTCAATTGGTATTCAATTTCGAAATCTGAAACGTTACTTGGCTTCTACAGCAGCCTACAGATGTAAAACCTTTAACCTTTCCTAGCTCAATTACAAAACAAAGCAAAAACAAACCCAAAAAAACCCACCAAAATTTAAAAAAAGCAGATTTGCAGAAATATCAAACAAGCCTTAAAAAAACTAAAAAAAGCAAAACCCACAGTTTTTTTTCAACTCTGTAGATTTGGAAGGGTTGTAGCATAAATTAAAAATGACAGTAGGTCTGACAAAGACTGGTAAGAGTCCTTTGCTGTTTTGGAAGTTATTTCAGACTGACTTGTAAAAAAAAGTGTCAGTCCTCAAAAATAAATGTGAATTTTGCTGAGGAGTAAATATGTAAAATTCTAAATAGGGAGAAAACTACTTTATTCCTACTTTGAAAGAATTTGATCCCTAACAGCAATTCAATTTCAAGACATTAGCTAAGGCAAGCTGAAGACGATTTTCATTATATACACTCAAATGTTATTAATGATAACTAGATGACTTCAATTCTATTGATCTAATTTACCACTTCTACTGTATGTCAACATTTTAATGATTAATACAATTTATTGTGTGCTTTCATGAAACAGTTTCATATCTGGTTTGCACCAAAATTTCTATTTGTTTTAGACTTCACAAATATAAAATCAACCAGATGATATATAGCTTTCATTCTTTTAAAGTTTGTTTCTACCAATATATGCATTTTCATTTCCCATTTTGTTTCCAAATATTGTAAACATAATAATGGCTATACTGGATCAGATACTTCCCATCTAATTCCTTGTCCAGGGAGTTAACAGCAGAGAGTACCAATGAAAAGTACAAAAAACTGGGCAAGAATAGATGGATACTTTAACACAACACTCTCCCAGTCTCTGGTAGTTAACCCCTTGATGAATTTTTGAGGCAGATATGCTGGGTTTCTAATAATAACCTGTAATGCATTTTTCTTCCACTATGTTGTTCAAAAACTCCCCAAATCTATGGAAAACTTTGACAGCCACAGCATCCTGCAATTTCACAGCTTAATTATTCATTGTGAATAACTATCTGGTTTTAACCTGCAATTTCTGTTAAATTTCATTCCCACTGTCTACAAGAACTGAGAGGTAGACAGCAAAAAAACTTTTCATATTTGCTCTCTCCATTCCACTTGTGATTTTAGAGATTTCTGGTGATAACCCTTCTGTCACACCAATCTTTTGCTCTTTTACAGATTGATTATCCCTAGTTCTGAAGAAGTGGATTCTGTGCAATTTTTAGGATCCCTTCTGCTTTCCAAAGCCATTAACACCTTTTTAATTTAGGAGATGAGGCCCTATGTACAACATGCAATATGCATGGATTCACATCGTGGCAGCATGGCCTCTATTTCAACACTTCATTTATTTTTTGGACTGGTACTAAGGACTAAGCTAATTTTCTTCAGAGTTTTTAATATAACCTCAAGACCTTGTTTCTGAATTGTAATTATTAGGAGAATAATATTCTATATAAATTTAGGACTCTTTTTCCCCGCCAAACGTGAATCTTTTGCCTCTAGCTATATTGAGTTTTATATCCTGCTTACCATTTGTCTCAGAAAATTCTTTTGCATTAAACACTGTAGTATTGTTTGGAGACCATCATCTCACTGATTACCATCTTTTACACATTATTTATCCTCACAGTAAGCAGCAAAAAACCCCAAAAACTTACCCTCACATTAATCCTAGCACTGATCTATCTGGGACTCTATCAGTAACCTTCAATCACTGTGAAAACTGTCTGTTTCTATTCATTTCCCATCTTTGGACCAGTGACTTCTGCGTGCAATGGACCCTCCCTCTCTCCCAAAGCTGTTTGGATTCTCTAAGACTTCTAAGTAAAGCGATCATGGGATATGCCATTTGAAAATTCAACCAGATTACAACACATATATTTTCCCTGCCAACTTCTTCAAAGAATTTCAGTAAGTCTGTGAGACCAAACTTTCCCTTATGATGCTACATTGACTGATCTTCAAGACATCACATTTATTGACGTATCTGCTAATTATTACATCATTTCTATTAATATTCCAGGAATAAGCACTTTGCTTATGGCATCTGCTGTTCAACAAGCCTGTCCTGGAATCTTTAAAAAATTGCATCATGTTAATCCACCTCCAGTAATCTGTCACAAAGTTAGTTCTTAAGAGAGAGGTTAAATATGACAAAACACAGGGGGGTTGCGCACTTAATTAACAAAAAGAGTTCTAAAGAAAACTGTATTTGCACTGAAAAAATAACCTGAAACAGAATTTCCACAAGATTCAACATAGGTTTTCAGTTCCGGTATTAGACCTACAAAATGGCTCACATCCAGTACATCTCACTTTGGCAAACGATACTTGATAAAGGGATGGTATCTATGCTATTCTCCGTTTACCTTGCTTGATTCAGCCAGAATGCAGGAAACCTCTGAAACACATCTACAATATTTTACATTAAGATAGATTAGTGACATTCTGGTTTTTAAGAAGATTGAATTATTTTAGACTTCCCTCCCCATTTTCTCATGAAAGACCTCTTTCTCTGAGAGATGCTGAATTAATTATCAAGGAAAGACTACAGTCAGATGCTACAAAAGAGAAAGGGAAGCACAAGCAGTCTTGTGAGTTTGTTCTCCTACTCTGGTAAAGTTCATGGTATCACATATGCAGACCTTGCTTCTCTTTACTCCTCTCCATTTCACTGCAACAATAAAAGGAAATTTCCTCACAAAATTGCCCCTCTTGCACCAATTTCCTTGTTCCCATGTTCTCCTGTAGTCTGTAAAGCATCTCACTCTTTATTGCTCTTCACTTCATGTTTCTTGGGGAAGAACAAGGAGACACTTCCTCTAAGAAAACCCTTGAATAGCCAAATCATACCTTGTCAATATGAAGAAGAAAATTTCTCTATCCAAAACCAGATTTAAGCATTCAACACTATTTATACAGTTTAATACACCAGTCAGAAAACACTTTTTATGCTTTAAACCAGAACGCTGCAGTCTAAAAAAGGGAATAATTATAAAAAAATTTAGATTGTATGTGACAGTGATGCTGGACTGCCACAGAACCCGATCACCTGAGGTACCAGATTTAAGCCTGGTCAGTATGAGATTGCTAATGGTCATACAGTAATGCTACCAAGATGAGCAAAAGCCTTTGGCTTGCTATCCAGTACCCAAGATCATCTCACACCTTGTCCACCCAGTCACCTTTGTGTACTTTGTGCCCAAATTTTCACAAGATGTTTTTAGGGCTTTTTTTATAGAAAGCTGCTGCCTTATCTCTTTTTACAGACAATTACTGTGCCAGCAAGCATGTGTTCTGAAAAGCAGCATTCACTACTTACATACCCTTTTTTTCTAATACTGCTTGCTCACAAGACCATCCAGTATCAAAATACATAATGTGGTTCATCACTGCCCCTGTTCCTTCCACATCTGCTTCATACAATTCCCAGGGTCATAAGAAAAGAATGACTGACCGTGCTGAAACACAGCTACCTCACCCATGGATCCGGTACTTCTGGTTAGGTAAGGTGACTTTTAGGACCTCTGTGTCCCTTAAGTGCTGCTACATTAGACAGGGAGGTCCTGCAGAACAGAAAGATCCAGGTCACCCTCCTGACTCGGGAGGTGTCACTGACACTGCACAGCAGGTTCTCAGCCAGTGCTATTTCCGAATGCTGCTCACAAAGTCACAGAGGACATCTGCACATGGGCTTTCCCTGCTGTGGTGGTGCTGCTGGGACTGGGACATGTGTTCTCTTCCTGCTGCCTCCATAGCTAGGCATGTCTCCTCACATAAGGGAAGACACTTACTTCAGTGTCTACCAAACCTGGCTGCAAAACAGTGACGGGAGATATCCAGGCCAAGATGGTGCATGGCTGCTTGAGACTATGCAATCCAGCCTGCTGATGTAGAAGAGCGGGTTTACTGCCCTCAGTTAAGTCACCATGTCTCTCCTTCAGTTTGACAAGCCCATGCAGCTTCCTCTACCATGACTCATAATACAGTTCTTAAGAAGCCTGACCTATCCCTTGGAAAAGTTCAATCATCAATCCAGCATTTACTAGGTACTGGCAAACTTGTATTTGGCTGTCTGAAAATGAGACAGAAATCCACTGGGGTAAGGTCCAAGAATACAGTTTGTGAAAAGAAAAATCCCACTGCCAGTTGCACAGATTTTCAGCAGCAAAGACAAGCAGTGGTAGACGAGACATAAGCTGGGGAAACCAGCTGTATTAGTTTCAGCAGCTTGCAGAGTTGTGATGCTCAGGAATCCCTTGGTGACCGCCTTATGAAAAACCTGCTCCAGTGCCAACGTAACATGCAGGCACTTATTTAAGAATAGTTCTTCCTGCTTGTAAAGTAAAAGGCACCACAAGAGAACATTCCATACCCCCACTCTCTACCAGAAAAAGCCACCAAAAAATTCATTTCTTTTTCCCCTACACTTCTTGTTCTTGTCTTGGGCTGTTCCCCTCCCCCAGGTCGACTTCCCTGCTCAGATCAGTGTGTGACCCGTATCAGACTTCCCTGAAAGCTTCAGAAATTATAAAGTAATTTATATAGTTACTATGAAGCATGCACTTAGCAAGCTGGAAATCTACCTCCAGTATCTTTTTAGGACACTAATGTTGTTTGAGAAACTTACACTGTAGTTTCTAAAGTGGTTTTAATAAACACCAGAGCTGATCCTGCCCTTTTCGTTTCTGACCCACCCCTTCTGTTCATCCATATTTCTGCACTTACCCTTTTTTTTTCTTTTGTGACAGCACAGAGATGCAGAACAGATCTAACTCAGATCAGTTCCCTCTCCTGGGTTTTCTTCCTGGATGCTGATGGTCCAAATGGCTAGAGCATGAAAGCAGTGATTGGGAGGCAGGACTATTTGTACCAGTGTATATTGTAGAGAGTGGGAATACTTTCAAAACAGTGTTAGTTCATACAAGTGCAGACAGAAGCAGAAACACCACCAACATGCAAACTGTGCAAAGCCCACCATTACTTGGGTGGTGGAGACAAGGCAGTGCACCAGTACCACTGCATTAGCTGAAGTGAAAACAGTTTTCATGAAATTTCTTTTGTAGGCCAGCATTATATCATCACCTATTACTCTGCCAGCAGCCGTACATTCAGAAAGGAATACTGGATGGAGCATGCACTGGAGGGCATTGCTGGGTGGAGTGGGAGACTGCAGATACTGAGCAGGCACCACAGTACCAGGGTGTAGCAGGACATCCCCCCTGCTCCATAAAGCTTATCTGTTGATTGTTAGCTGGCATGATTGTCCAAGGCATCTGCCCTGCCCTCAAAAGCACCTGCAAATCGGTGAAAATAACACACTCAAGACCACCTGACTCCTGATGAGTTGTTGGGCACCAGGAGGGTAACACCACCAGGGAACAATAACATCTTGCCCAGAAAGCAAGATTGAAAGGATAAACTGGAACTTGTGACTGAAAGGCATCCTACTTTACAAACTATAAAAAGATGCACTAAACCCTCAAAGGGCCAAAGTTTTTCTGCACACCCCTGGAAACGTGTAGAAGCTTTCTTCCCTCAAGACTGGGATGCTGGTCTTTTGTGGTAATTCTTCTCATCCAGGTGTTGGGTGAAAGGATTCTCAAGTACACCACCATCAATTCGTGGGTAAGATACACTGAAATCCTAATTTCTCAGCTAGCTGTAACATAGGTACCTTTATATTGTGCATGCTTTTTGTAACTTACTAGTAGTTACTTGATTACCCTGTGTAGTAAGTAATCTGTTCAAAGTCTTTGTCTGTTAACCTTGTGTCTGTTCAATAAATAATTCATTTGTTGTAACAGACCTNATTCATTTGTTGTAACAGACCTCATTGGCCATTATTAAGAACTTGCAAGAGAGAGTTTTGGGTTTGGGGTGCAGGTCACCTCAATAGAGCCACTGCCAGGAATCCTAGGAAGGCAGCGCTCGTCTAAAAGCTCTCACTCAATTTGTAAACTGCATCCAAGTTCGCAAGAACCCACGCTGGGCAGTGTACAAAGGAGTATCAAATTATATCAGGATGCAAGCTCACAACAAATAACAGATACAGCCCTTTACAAAAATGCCAAGAAAACTGCTGCCCCTGTCTGGGTCCAGTTTTAATTTCATTATGTAAAAGCCCACGTAATCGTTAACAGCAGCAGCTGATGCTATTCAGGTATCTGAAACTAAGCAAGCAAGACCTATGTGGAAAGACAACTAAAATTCCTGTGCAATGGGCAGGACACAGGTGCACTTGCATTCACTAGAGCTCTGCTACCCTGGCTGTCAAAAGGTAGGTATTGGTGAAAAAGGTTTAGTGTAGCTGCAGGCGCCCAGCAGGACTCCAGTGAGAACAAACTCTACCAAATTGACACAAAACTTTTTGAACAAACACAGTCTTGAAGGGGAGAGCAGTGAGAAATATGTCTAATGCAGTCACTTCTCCACTTGCACTTTGGGAAAGAGGGATGTTTAATATGAATCCCTTCCTTGCCACCTACATCACTAATCCTGTTCCACCATATTTCATAATAGACTTCAAACTTTCTGGGGAACAATCCATGCACCTGATTTTCAATCGCTGCTGGATATGAAGAAACAAATACTTTATCAGTAGGGTTGAGACAGTTGTTAGCGGCTTTAAGTTTTAAGTCTTCCGAAAATTTCGACAGGCACAAACAGCTTTAAAAATCTACTCTAGGATCACTCTATGTACGCATACATCTTGAACAGCAAGAAGAACGTTCTAATTGCACTAAACTACTCTCTAGAAGATACAGAAGGGGAAAAAAGCAATAGACAAGAAATGAGACAAATGAAACACTATTTGTAATAAAGTAAAAGTAAGAAGTATCTCTGAAGCAAGCATCTAACAGCTTAAAAACCACCCATGACTAACAATATACAGTAATCAAAATATAGCTCTATAAAGAGATGAAATAAATATAAGATACTCCCTTTTCAAACAGTGGTTTGTGTGAAAGCCTATTATATTGCAACAGAAAGGCATGAGGCCAGAATGTTCCAGGAATTAGAGATGATGGAACCACCCACTCTAAAAGGCATATATTTCACCTATGCAATAGCCTGCTCATTTTTTCAGGACATAAATAAGTGTCTGCATAATATGGAAATCTTATTTCCTTAATCAATTAGAACAGCAAACTGTATTTTAAAAAGCCCAAAACTTTGCATTTTACAGCGTCATGTCTCATTGAATCCATTTTGAAAACAGAATACTGCTCTTGTATCTTCAACTCTGTGTGGACAGATTTTAAAGCCACTTTGTTGCATAGAATGTAGCCCATTTAAATAAAAACAATTTGTTATTCCTCAACTGTAGGGAACTGGGGCACAACACACAAATACTGCATCAGAACATTTCTTCTGTGCCCTCAGTTACAGCTCTTTGGATACAGCAGCTGGGTGAGCAGTTTAGAAAGGAGAACAGGAATCATCAAACAGAGTTACAGTAAGCAGACTCAGGCAGCACTGCAGAAAATAAAGTATACAATAGCTAAAGCAAGGCATGATTAGGTGGGCTGTCTGGCTTTTAGGAATGTGAAAGGATTTAGTTTCACAGTAAGCCATGGGTAGACTGTTTCGAGAATATTTTTCTGTTCAAAGTTCATACTGAGGTTTTATGTTTCAAAAAGAAACTTTTTTTAACACCTCCATTTAGCACTGACCCACTCTGCTTTGATCTGAATGTCATAATTCCTTTGAAGAAATTAAAACATGCTGAAGACACATAGAAAATACTGTTTGAAATTGTATTATTCATACAGAGGTTTTTCCCAGAAAACACATGATTTGGGGGCTTAGGATTTCTTCCCTTGCACTCATGAGAAGATTCTAAAATTGAAAACCTGGTATATTTGCAAAATAATGAAGGACACAATTATTAGTAACTCTTCATGGCTACCGTGATACCACAACCTAACAAAACTCAAGTCCATTCCGTATACTTGTGACTAGGCTTGTGACTAACTAAGGAGACACTTGGTTCATTATCTTCCTAGAAAACTACAAAAATACCTAAAAGAAGGGGAGAGAGGTAAAAAAATTAACCAATCACCTTCTTAAGGACTGATTTAAAAACTCTAGTTCTCCATACTGATTCCTTACTTGTATATAAAACAGGAATACATACAGCAAAAAAATCAACAGGGTTTCTGAATGAACTTAAAAGGTATTTCCATGAAATAAAGACCAAATCCAGAGACAATTTACATTGCATTTACAGTAAAATTATGTGACTGTTTTATTTAGGCCTGCAAACTTTACATTGCAATTACATCCAGAGAAACAAATTATCTCTTTTTAATTAAAGATCACAACAAAGTACTTTATACTAGAACATCCTGCCTAACTCCTATTCCAGACAAATTATTTCTAACTTTCTATTCCTTTATTCAGTAAATAATTATAAACCTCAGGCAGCTTGCTTATGAGAAAATCTGAATTGATGAATTTGGGGGGGGGAAAGAAAAACAGACCAATAACAGACCAACCATCCAAAAAAATCCCAACCTCAACTAACAAATAAAAACCAGAATAAGGCTGCGTTCCAATTACAATTATACATTTATTTCATTGCCTGAAAGGATGGACAAGTAATTGGGCTACTTCTGCAGAGCAGAAAAAGTAAGCCATAGTACAGGAAAAAAGCCCTTAACATTATTTAAACATACAAAACTCTGGAAAAAAGACAGCTCATTCAGGATTAGTCTATTTCACGACACGCATGTGATAATTCAAAGCATTAAACTGATCACTTAAAATCTTTGACTATGTAGAAGTCGGGTTAAAAAAAACAGGGTTTGAGTCATATTGTACAATTTACTTAAGATAACCATACTGTTCTGTTCTACAGAACTTCGTGGCCCTCTGGACCACACACTTACGCTGGTCAGAACCAGCTCTATGCAGAGGAGAGAAAAAACAGTTGTGCAACCACACCATATGGAGCAAGCACTTTTCTACATTGGAAGAAACCTCTGGAGGTCAACAGCTTCAGTGCTCTACTCAAGGCAATCTTCAGAGCTTCAAAGGCTGCTCAAGGCTGTTCTTAATCAAGTTCAGAGAATCTCCAAGTATGGAGATCCCACAGCCTCTCCTACTTATCCCAAGAGCTGACTACCCCCATGATGCAAGTCTTTCCTAATGTCTAATTGAAACATACCTTGCTGAAACTTTTTCTTTTGTCTCTAGCCCTGTCACCCAGCTCCTCCAAGAAGAATCTGGTTCTGTCTTTTCTGTACCCTCCCATTAATTGAAAACAAGATCCACTGCCGTAGTCTTCTTTGAACACTGAGGACACCCAACTCTTCCAGCTTCCCTTTTTACATTTTGTGCTTCTGTCCCCTAATTGTCTTGGCAGTCTTCCTGTAGGACTGCTTCAGAATGTCAGCACTTCTCCTATACCAAGGAGCACAAAACTAGACATTGTTTTTGATGCCGTCACACGAATGTCAAGCTGACAGAAACACAAACTCCTCTCACCTACTGGCTTCACTCTAGCTAAAAGGTACCTTGCTGACTCACATTCAACTTTGTGTCCACCAGGAAAACAATGTCATTTGCTGCATTGTTGCTTTCTAGCCCTGAGTTCCCAGCTTGTACTACAGCATAGAGTTATTTTATTTCAGTGTTCAGCCTCTGCTGAACACCAACCATGAGGTTCCTGTCAGCCCATTTCTCCAGCCTGTCAAGGGCTCTCAGAAGAGCAGTCCTGCCCTCCAGCCCACACAACCTGGTGTCATCAACAAGCCTGCTGATGGTGCATTCCATCATCTCATCCAGGTAGTTAATTAAGATTATAAATACAACGCTGCACTATTTAATTTTACTGAATACTAATTATCATGTCCTGAAAGGGATAAAGGACTTCCACGTAGTTTAATTTTAACTAATTAACAGGTTGGTAAATGGGATTACATTTACAAAGAACTTGTACTTCAATACACAAGTCACCAAATAAAGCCTCTTCAGTATTTTTTTTAATGGGCAGTTTGCACTTGGTGACTCACTGAAACAGCTCCAATGAAAGATTTCTCTCCAACACATCCTTCTAAATATGGAGGACTAAATACACAAAGTATCTGTGTCAGTGACTCTCAAGAAGTCTGGGAAAAGGGCCTAAATTAAGAGCCATTGTATATTTATACTGCAGTAAGCTACAGAGCTGTTAATAATGTCTCAGTACTGCAGGCTGTGCACTTCCATATACAAACTTCCAGAGAACGCAAGGAACAGGAATTATTTCATAAAGAACAAATGCATTTTCTCAGAATCATATATAACTCACAATACTTCATAGACCTAGATTATTTCCTAGTGCAGTTTTGCAGTAGAACTATTTCTACAGGATAAATGTGCCAGATCATTGCTGAAGAATCACGTTCTGCTATCACGAAGTCTGCTATACAGCTGTGTCTTGGGATCTGAGCTCTAAAATAACAAAAGCCTCACCTTATGGATACGGAGATCAACTATTTAGCAAATCTGAATGAAACTGCATCAGTCAATAAAGTTCTTAAAATGTTAAAACGTAACCCGTATTACTAGTAACTTTGGTCTTCATAGTTTAGTAGCTACAAATTTTTGCCGTTTTTTCACAACATCAATGAAATTCACCATTTTTCAGTCAACAAAATAACAAGAAATTTTCTGGGCTCTACTCTGCCAGAACATTTCTACATGTCTGTCTGTAGTCTTTCAATATAGTAGTGTTAACTGGAGATAAATATATTAGCTTGTCCCTCAGCTGCTTAGAGATCTACAACACAACAGAGCCACCTGGATTAAAAAATAAAAAATGCTGAAAAAGGTAACAATTCTGCAGTAATCTACATAGGCAAATTAATAAGAAAAAAGAGTATTTCAAGGGAAAATACTACTGCAACAGCATTGACAGATTGCTGCTAGTGAAAATTGGTCCTGATGTGTGCATTCATCCTGGCATATATCTTAAATACATTAGAAGTAATAAAAATACAAAGAAAAACACACAATTGCATATCACAGCAGTACTCTTAGTACAGAGAAGACTTCATTAATAAACTACAACTGTCCTAATATTCCTATTCTTAAGTCTACAATAAATTTTAAAAGAACCAGTATTTGATGTATGTTATGTGCAAAAACATTGACAAGTATGTATCATGACCTTTTCTCATAATTTTTCAGCTGTTTCTCCAAAGGCTGGTTCATCACAGGAAGTATTTCAATTATCATCCTCAGTGCTTCTTCTGTGCATCCAAAAAAAACATACTATTGGTTTTTAATACAGTCAGTTCTGAGTTTCTACACAACAGCTTTGACAGAAATGTACTATTTGTAACACTGCCTTCAAAATTTCTATTGGAAATCCATTTGAAATAAAAGGGCTGAGGAGCATTGCTTACCCCAACTCATATGTATGCAAGTTGCTTGAAGAGGAAATCTTAAGTGGACTGTAAACACAAATCAAACCAATAAATATAACAAATACAATTTTCTCCTCCAAGTTATTTCATTTGTAGTAATTTACAACCAGGACCAAAATCAACTGCACACAAACAGGACATGATGTTCCTACAATCACTTAAAGTACCTGCTATAAGAACAAGCAGGGTCTGTTTTAAAAGCAGAATTATACTTATAAACTAGAAAAATCTAATTATTTTCTATGCTGAATTCTAAGAAAAGTGATCATCAGGTGAGGTACTTGGGGCAGAGAATCAGTTTCCAACTTACGTACATTTAATTGCAATTGAACAGAGACTATATAAAAAAGTCAATAAATACGCCATTAAGTATATTTATAATTAGCATTATACATGTTAACTTATGTGTATTCCCCAGAAAGAGCTTTGAAACCTCCAGAGGTCTTTCCTCAAGGAGGGTGGGAATGGGAGAGGAGAAGAGGGAGATTACTAAGACCCCCAGAGTACATTTTTCAAAATTCAGTATTTTAATTAAGACAATTACCACAGAATTAAACTGTGTAAGAATTTTCAGTTAGCCACAATCATTGTTTTACCACTTTTCCACTAAGTTATATCACAGCCTACCCCCAGTTGGCATCATGTTGACCAACAACCCCAGGTTCTTTTCTGACAGGCAGCTTTCCAGGCACTCATTCCCAAGCCTGTAGTGCTCCACAGGGTTGTTGTGTCCCAAGGGCAGCATCCAGCACTTGGCCTTGTTGAACCTCATACCATTGGCCTTACCTTAGCCCATCAATCCAGCTTGTTCCGATCCCTCTGCAGAGCCTTCCTACTCTCCAGCAGTTCAACATTTCAACCCAGCTTGGTGTCATCAAAGTGCATGCAGATAACACCTACTGAGGGTGCACTCAATCCCCTTGTCCAGGTAATTGATAAAGATATTAAATAGAACTGGCCCCAATACTGAGCCTTGGGGAACCCCACTAGTGACCAGTCACCAAATGAATGTAGCACCACTCACCACCACTCTCTGGGCCTGGACATCCAGACAGTTTTATTCACCCAGAGTATGCCCATACAAGCGGACAGTTTCTCCAGGGGAATGCTGTGGGAAATGGTGTCAAAGGCTTTACTTACATCTAAGTAGACAACTTTTGCAGTCTTTTGTTCATCCACTAGAAGGGTCACCTTGTCATAGAAGATCAGGTTGGTTAAGCAGGACCTGCCTTTCAAAAATTCATGCTGGCTGGGCCTGATCCCCTGCTTGTCCTGTACATGCCATGTGAAGGCACTCAAGATGATCTGCTCCATGACCTTCCCTGGCCCTGAGGTCAGGCTGACAGGCCTGTAGTTCCCTAGATTCTCCTTCCAACCCTTCTTATGGATAGGTGTCACAATTGCTAACCTCCAGTCACTGCGACCTCCCCCATTAACCAGGATTGCTGGTAAATGATAGAAAGTAGCTCAGTGAGCACTTCTGCTAGCTCCCTCAGCACCCTTGGGTGGATCCCACTTGGCCTCATAGACTTGTGTGTGTTTAAGCGATGTAGAAGGTCTCTGACCATTTCCCTTTGGACTACAGGGCCTTCATTCTGCTCCTCATCTCTTTATTCCAGCTCAGGGGGTTTTGTACCGGGAGAACAGCTGGTCATGCTATTAAAGACTGAGGAAAAGAAGTCATTAAGTACCTCAGTCTCTTTCCTCATCCTTTGTCACTTTGCCCCCTCATCCAGTGAAGAATGGGGATTCTCCTTGGCTTTCCTTTTGTTACTGGTGTATTAATAGAAACACTTTTAATCAACTTTTACAGTAGATTAAGCAACCAGTTTTAACCAGCCCTTCCAATTTTTTCTCTGCAAACTTCATGACATCCTTGTACTCCTGAGTTGCCAGCCCCTTCTTCCAGAGGCCACAGACTCTCCTTTTTTCCCCCCCGATTTCAAACCAAAACTCTCTGCTCAGTCAGGCTGGTCTTTTTCCCTAACAGTTCTTTCACCACCTGGCAACAGCCTGCTCCTGCACCTCTAGCATTTCCTTCTTCAAAACGCCCAGCCTTCCTGGACTCCTCTGCCCTTCAGGAATACCCCTCAAAGGCTTGCCAACCAGTCTCCTCAACATGCCAAAGTCTGCCCTCCAGAAGTCCAAAGTAACCATTCTGCTGACTGCGTCCTTACTTCTCCAAGAACTGAAAACTCTACAATTTCACAAACACTGTGCCCAAAACAACCTCCAATCATCGTGTCACCCACAAGTCCTTCTCTGTTCGTGTACAATACGCCCAGCAGGGCACCTTCCCCAGCTGGCTTACTCGCCAGCTGTGTCAGGAAGTTCTCTTCCACACACTCCAGGAACTGTTTCCTCTACACTGTTTCCTCTCCCCGTATTGTATTTCCTGCAGGCACCTGGTGAGTTGAAGTTCCCCAGGAGAACAATGGCTAGCAACTGTAAAACTTCTCACAGCTGCTCAGAGAATATTTTGTCTGCCTCTGCAACCTGCCTGGATGGTCTATAACAGACTCCCAACCAGGATATCTGCACTGTTGGCCCTACCCCTGTTTCTTACTCATAAACAACCCTATTGGCACCATAATTAAGCTCTAGACAATACAAGTACTCCCTAAAACACAGGGCTATTCCACTGCCTCTCCTTACTTGCCTATCCCTTCTGAGGAGTTTACAGCCATCCACTGCAGCACTCCAGTTGTGTGCGTCATCACACAATGACCATGTTTCCATAATGGCAATTATATCATAGTTTTCCTGCTGTACAATGGCTTCCAGCTCCTCCTGTTTGTTGCTCATGGTGTGTGCACTGGTGCAGAAGCACTTCAATCAGGTTATTGATACCGGCACCTTTATATAGGAAGAAGCCCTAATTCCTGCATGACCAATCTCAGATGCTTCTATGGTTTCTAACACATCAGTAACCACTGGTTTTTGCTGCTACATGGATCTCTATCCCCTACGTTCACTAAAATGGAAGATCAAAGGGCATCACTAGCACACCATTCCTCAAACATGGGTGTGCTGTCCCCAGGCTTATCTCTAGTAAGCCTGATTTTATCACTTTCCCCCTTCAAATCTAGTTTAAGGCTCTTCTAATGAGCCCTTCTAACTCCTGTGCAAAGATCCTTTTCTCCCTTTGAGACGTGCACACCGTCTGTTGCCAGCAGGCCTGGTGTCATGTAAAACAACCCATGATCAAAAACCTCAAAATTCTGCCAGTGACACTAGGCTCAGAGCCAGGAATTGATCAGCTAGCTCTTCCTGTTTCTTCCCTCTTCATTCCCTGCAACTGGAAGGACAGAAAAGCACAGTACTTGTCCTCCTGATTCCTTAACCAAGGCCCTGAAGTTTCTCTTCATTGCCCTCATACTTCTTGTTGCAACTGCATTGCTGCCTACCTGAAAAAAAAAATTTAAAAATCAATAATGAATATTAACCTGAAGGCCATATCAGGATAGGAAACTTTCTCTTCACATCTTTAACCTAGGCCTCAGAGAGGCAGCAGACTTCCCCAAGAAGTAGGTTTTCCTCTTTGAGCCTTCTGTTCCTTTCAGAAAGGAGTCTCCTATGACAATGATCCATCCTTCTTCCTTTGGGGGAACAGTTTGGATGCAGGGCATAGGTCAACTTAACCTTGGCAGCACCAAGCTAGATGAACCATCATCCTTGTCGCTGTTTGGTTGCACGTGCAGAGCCTCCTAAGTATTACGTGAGGGCATTTGGGAAGGTAGGGCAGCCACAGAGGATATACACCTGCTGCACCGGGCAAGAACTTGTCACCATCGCCCCTATGCCTTAAGTCACTGCATTCATCCAGGCAGAGTGAACATAGGGAATCCTCCATATCATGCCTACTGCAAGTTCTCCAGATGTGTCATAATGGTAATCACAAGTCACTGGGAAATTCCCTTAAGTAGGGAAAATCCCCAAAAGATTTAGTAAAGTTTTCTCCAGCATAGAAGCCTGCACATTAAAACTATTTTACAGAGAGTTTATTAAAAATATAGTACACCTTAGTTGTCATGATGTAATATTTAAACTACACTAAATTATTGTCAAAGAATGTTACTATACTGAAGACTGTGTGCAAACATTGATTTCTAGGTGTAAGATTACACAGCAATATAAAACTTACTTTTAGAGGATTCATTTTGTCCCCTTGCCTTCCTTGTCAGTACAGAATTGAACAAGGAAAGTTACAAGAGTAACTTTTCTTGCAACACTGTCACACAGCTGCTCCATGAAGCCACCTGATCCAAGAGGGATGCCAAGCATTCAGCAGACAGACCCTTCTATTTCCCTGCAGTTATCCATTCACAATCCCTTATCATATTTAACTGCAATTATCATGCAACAGGCAGAGTTCAGATTTTACCTAGTTTAACATATAAATTTAAGCAAAACCACCAAATGAAAATCTCTCTCAAGCAACTTCAACAAAACCCCTTAAAGAAAATTCAAGGATATTAGCGGTACTACCAGTAAGCTTTAGGTCAAAAGAAGTGTTTGCCTCATCTAAAACAGTTAAAAACTGTTGTTTCATGTCCTATCAAAACAGGCCCTGGTAAAAAGTCTTTCTTGTAGGCTCCTTTTATATACTGAAAGGTTGCACCAGCACCTCGTCAGAGCCTTCTCATCTCCAGGGTGAGCAACCCCAACTCTCTCAGCCTTTCTTCACAAGAGAGCTGCTCCACCCCTCTGATCACGTTTGTGCACCTCTGGACCCCCTCCAATAGGTTCATGTCTGTCTTATACTGTGGGGGGCCACAAAGCTGGAGGTAGCACTCCAGGTGGGGTCTCACCAGACAGAGCAGAGGGGCGGAATCACTTCCCTCTCCCTGCTGGCCATGCTGCTTCTGATGCAGCCCAGGACATGTTTGGCTTTCTGGGCTGGAAGTGCAGACTGCCGGTTCATGTCCAGTTTTTCATCCACAAGTATCCTCAAGTCCTTCTCAGAAGGGCTCCTCTCAATCCCTTCACCCCTCAGTCTGTATCAATACTGGGAGTTGCCCTGATCCAGGTGGGGACCTTGCACATGGCCTTCCACTGTCGCAAAAAAAGATTAATTTGACTGGTTCCAATAAATCTGGAAGACATTTAGCAGTTATGAGGAAAACCAGCAGTTTTTAAACATTAGGTAGACTTCTCTGGCTTTAATTTTTAACATAAAATGTAATATAATCGTGCATGAAATATCATTTTCCCCTAAAATTTACACATATGGGTGATTTCTATAATACTCCATGGAAAAGTATGTGGTATGCATTTTGGGAGGAGGAAGCGAAAGCAGTAAAAGTTCTCTGATGATAATGGTGTTGAGAACACAATTTTCCATGTCATTTTTAACATCTCAGAATTTTCGCAGGGCTGTTCTTTAAGCAAAACAATCTCTCTTTGCTATGTATCATTACCAATTATGCAAACACAGTAACGTGATTAGAAATGTAACTGGTTCAGCATCATGTATCGGTAACCTCCAGCTTCTCAATTTTCTTTTTTACTAGCATGAGTCACCTTAGCAAAGCTGACAAAACTTCAACAGTGACAACTGCAGACAGCAATTCCTAGTAATCAGATTCTGAGGTGAAGTTAATGAACTACTTGGGTAACGGTAACTACATGACATCTAAATAGCAAAAATCAATCAATCAAACAAAACCCCTCAGAAACAAACTAACAACAACAACAACAACAAAAAAACCAAACAAAAAAAAAAAGCCAAAAAACTCCCCCAATACACAAATCTAAAAAAAAAAATTCAATAAAACCCAAAACATCACAAAACCTGCTAGCCAAACTAGTTAATGATTAATAAACAAAGCTCTCTTACTGAAACAAAAAGAAATGTAGTGCTAAGCAATCACAGCAGAGATGTCACAGAGCAGGAGCGATAAACCACACAGGACAGAATAAATCAACCGTAGCGTTAACAAGGTCTTATATAGTGAACAAAGACATAATGACATTTTCCAAAACCATTTTTATAGTTGTTTCATTGAATAAAAGCTGACAGCTTTAGAAGGCATTCCCTTTCAAGGCATTCCCTTACATGCTTAGTTTTCTTTAATTTTCTGAGGTGAGTAGGCCAGATAGGAACATATAACAGAAACACATAAACTCACATGCAATATGTAAGTATGTCCAGGAAACTCCAGGTTTTTTGCAATAAGCCTAATAATGAACTTACATATGTACATACCTAGTTCTACCTAGATGTGTATGGCACAAGTGAAAAGTAAAAGGGACTGCATAAAACTTACTTTCCCAAATTTTGGGGTTTGGCTGTTGATATTATTATTATTATAGTGTCACTGTTGTAATTTTTTTCTTTGTTTTCAAATTAATTTTCATTCATAATACTCTGCTGATGCAGACATATATGGAGAGAGAGAGAGAGAGAGAGGGGGGGGGGGACGAAGTTATGGCACCACCAACATTGTTGAGCTTTTAGCAGATTTATAATAATACTGTAATTCAGGAATAATATATTGTATTATTAAGGTATTTTATTCTTTTGATTAAGAGCTAAAATAAAAAATTTTTAAGAAGGAATTTCTTGTGTACAGGACCACAGAAGGGCTTGGAATTAAAGTTTCCAGAAGCCTCTTCTGTAATTTGGTGTCTGATTTGTAAAGACAGCCATTTAGTCTTTCCACGTCCACAAAAAAGAAAAGAAAAAGTTGTACAAATTCTACCAATTCACTTCTGTGTGGACATCTTAATGAAACAAGTCACATGTTCTAAGTAGTTTAAAAATGCTGTTGCTTTCCTCATGACTAAAGCCTTTTTTTCTTCCTCCCCCAAGGAAGAAGAGTAATTTTCCTCTGTATGCAAGAGAGATTAAAGAGAAATTAATCTACCACACTTCGTATTGAAAATCAAAAAGATGAAAGTAAGGATAAAAAAGCCGTATGTGTAAGGAAGACACAGTCTCTTCTCATTGCTAACCTCTACAGCCAAAATCCTCTCAAAAGCCGTCTCTCTCTATAGTGAATGTACTTAAATTACAGCACATTACTGATGTTCTGTCTACAACCAGAACTCCATTTCTGGAGCTCACAAGTACAGAAATGCACTCAAAGAAGGAGCAATCAAGGGCGGTTAGTCATGATGGAAGGCTCCATGCAAACAATTTTAGCTGTAGTATTAGTGTTTTACTCGGCCGAGCATGTTTTCCTGACTCCGTATATCCTCTACATACTATTTGAACTGTAAATAAGAGGCAGACTGAGTAGTCATGAATTATTAAGATTAATGTTTAAAAGTAGCCCAATTTCCAGTACGTGCTTTGACATGCCTGGGAGAGCAATACTGCTACTTACAGAAAACTGCTACGGTATCAAGAGTAAATTTTTTCCATCAAGAAAAAGAACCAAAAAAAAAAAAAAAAAAAGAAAGAAAGAAAGAAAGAAAACCCCACCGAGATCGCGAGCGTTTAATTTCATTCAAGGGCTGCTCTGACGGCGTCACCCAGCCAGGAAGCCAGGTCACGCTGTCACAGCTCACCCCGCAGTACACACTCCCACTCCGGACACTCACACTTTTTCCCTTCTGCCTTCCAGGTAGGATTTCCCGGCTACGAACACGGCGGGCATGAGCCCAGCGGCGGGACCCGGCTGAAGCCAGGCCATCGGGCAGCTCCAAACTTTACGACGGTTCCGGCCACCCCGCGGCAGCTGCCGCCGATCTCTGCCACCCGGCCGGTTCCCGAGCAAGTACCCCCGCCCTCCGCCGGCCGAGAGCCCGAGCTGGAGGCGGCCTCTCTCCCCCGTTATCCCCCGGCCCGGCGGCCCGCGCCTCCCGCCATCCCCCTTCCCCACAGCTCCCTGCTGCATCAACCTCGATAACCGTGCCGCTTATTCACCTCCGCACGCCGGCTGCTCCCACCTCCCCTTCTCCGCTCCCCTCTCCTACCGACGGCGCCGAGGCGGCCCCGGAGCCGCCTCCCGGCCCGGCCCCCCCGCGATGCGCCGCGCTGCCGACGCCCCGATGTGCGGAGCCTCCCGGCTTCGCCCGCGGCCGGGCTCCCCTCGCCGCGCCCTCCCGCAACCCCCGCCCGAGCCTCGCCCAGCGCCGCGAGGCACTCACCGGCTCCTCACAGGGGCTCTCCCCGGCCCTTCCCGGCGCCTCCGCGCCCGCCACCCAGAGCTTCCATGTGCCCAGCGACCGCTCCTCTCTCCCGCTCCACTCCGGGTGCGGCGCCCTCTGGAGTGCCCGCTCCAGCGGGAGCCCCCCGGGCAGCCGGGGCTGTCACTCAGCCCGCCGAGTCCCCTGGCGCGAGCAGGGCGCTGCGGCTGCCGCCGGCTCGCTACCCCTTTGTTCGGCAGCGACGTCTCTGACAGCTGCTGTCGGCGGCGCTGCGCGGGCCCGGACAGCCGCTCCGCCTCAGCGCCTCCCCGCCCGCCAGCCGCGCCTACTGCTCCCAACCCGGCCCGCAGCCCCGGCTCGCTCGCTCTTTCTCCACCAGCGGTCAACAACCGGCGGCGGCAGCACAAGTTCAGGCCGCCGACCCGGAAACTCATCGGCAGCCGAGGCCCGCGAGGCTCCGACGGGAAGCGGATCCGCCGCGCCGGGGGAGGGAGCGGGGCGGGGACGGGGCGGAGCGGAGCAGGCGAGGACGCGGGGCCTGGGCGGCGGGCGCCTGGAGAGGATGCGGCGGCAAGGTGGCGGCCGGCGCCAGCGAGGAAAGCAAGGCAGGGAGTGAGCGAGCGAGCGAGCGGAGCTGGGGCGCCGTCCCTTACCCGCGCCACCGGGTCGGTCCCGAGAGCGTGGGAGCTGCTTCTGCCCCGGGGCTGCGGCAGGAGCGCCCCTCGCGGGGCCGGTGCCCGGCGGCTCCTAGGCGCGGCTGGGGAAGTTCGAGGGCGTTTCCCGGCCGAACGGCGCGGAGCGGGAGATGCCGGGGCGCGGGGCCGCCTCCTGCCCGTCGTCCTCCGGCCGTGTCGAGGCGAGGCAGCGTTGCGGAGGATTCCGAGGCCCCCGGCCTCCCTGCTCCCTGGCGGGACTGGCGCGGCAGTGAGTCCCGGTGGGAGCCGCCCTCTGCCTCGTCCCGAATGGTCCTGTGGGAGGCGGGAAGGCTCGGTGGCACTGGGAGAAGCCCGGGTGAGGCGTCTGCTTTAGACTGGCAGCCTTTGAGATGGGGCCGTGATGTTGGCACTTGGGTTTGGTCAGGATCAGTTCGTGGTGGTGTCTTCTGAAGCCGGGTGTGTTTATTGTGACACCGTTACAGCCCCACCGTTCTTCATCCTCAGTTTTTGTTTTCTCGAGTCATGTTGCAAGTCTCGGTGCTGTCGGCTTCCCAGACGTGCTCATTCTGCTCTGGATTTAGTACAGAGCACTGACAGAGGGAGCTCACCTGCTGTTTATTCACCTGCCCCGCCACCTGTCACCCAGGCGGCCTGACCTTACCAGTGCAGATTCCCTCCACACAAACCTCTGACCCCTTCCAAACCCTGTGTATCCCAGGATGTGTAAGGAAGCCCAGGGAGCAGGCCTTTCCCAGCTGAGTGCAAAGGATAGTGTTTATTTTTCCTTTTAAAGCGTAATATACCAAAGTATGGGTTCTCACAAGTCAGCACGTTGCTTATTTAATGTTTCTAAATGCTAGTGTAATGCAAATCATTATATGTTTCTGTTCAGATATTATACTGTTCACATGCCATCATTGAATCATGTAACTGATGTATTTGTCTTAACTGAAGGTGAAAATGTCCATGCTGTTTTTTATATTGGGGTTTTTGAATATCTTTTCAGGTAGTCTTGATCCCAGGAAAAATACTGGACTAAGGGCATAGGAATCTGAAGACCTCTGTTTCTTCTAGAAGAAGTGGAGAAGCTAGAAACACTAACATTTTTAATCTGTGGATGAATTAATCTGCAAAAAGCATGTGCTTACTGATGCTATGGAATGAAAGGGTGTTCATTTCCAGATGAAGAAGATGATCAGCTGGAAGGTGGAAATGGTCAGACATGACCTTCTTTCTGGAAGCTGATATGTGAAGTGATTTAGCTTTAGGAGGTTTTCGGTATAATTTCCATACAATTTTGTGATTATACAAATTGTCACCTTGGTTTAAACAGAAGGGTAAGCAAAGCTTTTTCTTAAATCTAAAAGCTTCTGTGCACTTTCTTCAGAAACTAAAGATACGTTCCTTTCAGAAGCTCTGTTTGAATGAAATGTGCACCAGTTTGCAGCCCCACTGAAATAAAACTAAGTAAATTAATCCATATTATAGTTTATTTTTATCAGCTTTATTGCTTGGCTGTAGGCAAGACTGTGTTCTACTTTGGGGGAGATTAAAACCAGGTATTTTCTTTAAATCCATGTGGAACTCATAGAAGTGCAGTACTTGTTACAGCAAGTTTTATAAATTGTAGTGCTTGTCACTTCAACATGATTTTCAGTTTCATATCTTTTCCAGAGTTTTTAATTTCTTTGGCCTTTTGTCTGGCTTGCAAAATGGGAAAGATAGTTGCTAAGTGGGAAAAAAATTACATTGTTTATATTTTAAAAATGGGCTAGATAACAAGATTATTTGTATCAAATCTATGCGATGTACTATTTTCCCCTTTAATGAAAAGGAAGCAGTATTATATCAGCCATTGGCATTTCTCCAGCTAAAGAACAATAAATGAATAATGCAAAGCATCAGTGGATATGAGCACTGCATCCTGAAGTTTAGTGTGCTGTTGAATGTTTTTTTCAACTGAACCTTTACTTCCTGTTTATTCATTATTTCCAGTGATAAAATAAGAAGGAGAGATGGGAAACCCAGAAAACATTGGAGATGCATATGTTGCTGTGATTCGTCCAAAAAATACAGCTAGCCTCAATTCTCGGGAATATCGAGCTAAATCCTATGAAGTAAAACTATTTTTTAAAATGTATTAGTTGTTTGGTTTTTAAAAATAATATAGTAAATATGTAATACTATAGCAGAAGAGAAAACCTAACAATAAGATTGCTAAAGTAATGTCTATGTATGTCATATACCTACTATGCATTGTCCCATCCTTATGCTATTTGCACACTTTATAGTTTTGTAATATCTTTGTGTTTTATTTCAGGGCCTTTTGCCCCACAGGCTGCTCATTACAAGGGTGTAGCCTTGTCTTTTTCTCGTTAACCTGCTACAGAGGTCATTCTGACTTCACCATCCTGCTCCTCAACATTTAGTACTTACTGAATTTTGTTACTGCTTTTATAGTGGTACAAGAACTAGTAATAGTAATAATAATAACAATATAATAATAATAATAATAAAGTTCTCTGCTTCTTTCAGTTGTGCTTAAACTCTTTTGGTTTCATTATTGTTTGAAAGATTTTGCTGCTTGAAGTTCCCATTGAAGGCCAAAAGAAAAAAAGAAAGAAAGTTTTGCTGGAAACTAAACTTCACGGAGGCACTGAGATAACCCAAAGCATCTTGGATTATGTATTAGAAGCCACCAAACCAATTTCACCAGCCAATCAGGGCATTAAAGGTAAAAACATTTTAATCTAATATATTGCTTATAGCTCCATAAAAATGGTTTTTAAATTGACTTGGCAAGGTTGTGCAAAAGTGTGAAATTAGTATAAAAAAGAAAGTGTGTTTTGAAGTTCATAAAAAAACCCCAAGCCAACTATACAGCTAAAACTTTTAATTTACGTTTGTCTTCCTTTACCTTCTAATTCTATAAAATGCTTACTAAAAGAGTTTTAATAAACGAATCTTTGTCTGTGCTGCTTCTACACCTTAAGTTTAGATTTATAGCTACACCTCCAGTAAACCAGATCAAAGGGGCTTTTTTATCCTTAGTTTCAGCTAAAACTTGACTTGAGCTAGTAAACTGATAGATTCTAAAGTCTGTTGTTCAGAAGACAGTATCTGTATGAAAATATTTCTAACATAACTGTATCACTTACAGATGGAATTTGATGAATACATTTCTTTTTCATTGTTGTTACATAGCTGATCTAGCAAAGAACCTCATGCTTATGCTGACAAATTTGTTTTAGCCAGCATATTACACTTCCAGATTGGTATATGGTATAATGACTAAAGGACTTTTGTTTTTGGCTGTGTACCTTATCTCTGTTCTGTAGGTAAGGTTATACTGGGAAGGTTGTCAGAGTGGGGAAGAAAAGCAGTGCTGATGATTTAGATAAGGAATAGCTGGTTACATGGTAAAATGTTGTGGGTGGCAATAGCTGCAGCTGAAGGGACTTAACAAAGCTTGTTATGCAGCAAACACAGGATAATAGAATTAATACATATAGAGGAATGCATTATAAAAGCAAAAACTGTCTGTCCTTACATAGTTTGGAGAGTTTTAAATTGACTCACTCAGTGGGCCCAAGCATTAATGTGGTCACTGCTAAAATATGCAGCTGAGGTCAGAAAAGAAAAAAAACCTGCTAAAAAGGGCTACAGTAATGTAGTTTTTTCAAGTTAATGGGTATATACATATTTATGTTCTTTAGTTTTTCATATGCATTTAGATTTTTGTAGCTTGCTTTAGATTATAGCTCATAATAATAATTTTTTCTTCCTAGAAACTAGGAAGATTGGGTCTGGTAAGCTTTCAGATAGCCAACTCTAGATTTTTGTCTTTTTTTTTTGATGATTAATTAATTGGTTTGTGGTTTCTATTTTTTAAATACTGTGCTAGGAAAGCGTGTAGTGTTAATGAAGAAGTTTCCTCTAGATGGAGAGAAGGCAGGCCAGGAGGCATCTCTGTACATTGTTCCAACTGTTGTGAAAGGTAACATTGAGCATAATTTCTGAAGCTGAACCCATTTCAGCAGAAGTTCACTTGAGAGTTTATTTTTTTATATGATATATTTAAGTTGTAGATATCTCATTGATATATGAATAGTATATATCATACATGTATTTTAATAGAATATATGGCTTTTTCTGTATTTAAACATTAAAAGTTACAGTCAGGTGCAAAGCTCCCTGAATGTTTTAAACTTTGAAGAAGTTAAAGTCAAGGAAAAAAACTTGGGTTTAATGTATTGCCTTTGTTTCTGTAACAGTAGCACACTTCAGTTCTAAGTGGTATTTGTGCACTTGGTTCTATTTCAAAACACGTTAACTTGTACAGAACTCAGTTCAGTGTTCTCTACTCAGAGAAGAATACGTATGAAGTCTCTAAACAGTAAAGGTTTCAGAAGGCAAAGTAAATTACTTGTCAGAAAAGTTATTAAAAAAAAATTAAAGTAAAAAGTCTGTGTGCTTTTGGGGAAACTTTTCATTTTTGCCTTACTTATAGGACTTAATGATAAAACGATCAAATAGATACCATTGTGAAATTACCCTTCTAGTCCTGAGTCATCTTTTTTTTTCTGGTTACAGTATATGTTGAACATTTATTCCTCTGATGAATCTGATCACACTGATGGAATAGTGACAGAATACTTAGGGTTTTTAAGGCTTCCCTGTTGGGTTGTGAATTGCTATGTAAAGATTGTATGTAATTTCTGTCAATTATTTGGAGAAAATTAAGTTACTCTAGTCTAAACTTAGAATATAGTCTTAATTACGGATGTGTAACAACAAAAGATGCAGAAGGGAAGATAAGATTCTTCGCATTGACGTGTCTTCAGAGTATGTTTCCTTTTTAGATAATACGAAATATGCTTACAGTCCTGGATGCCCGGTGTTCTACTGTTTACAAGACATCATGAGAGTCTGCAGTGAATCCAGCACACATTTTGCTACACTTACTGCAAAAATGTTAATTGCCTTGGATAAGTAAGAAACACCATCAGTAAAAATACATTAAAATAGAATAATTTGACATTTTATATCAAAATATAAATCAAAAAGATAATTTGTCAATGTAGTGCATAGTTTTTATAGCATTCTCGTGATTAAGAAGGAAATCATTATGGTATTGTGTTATTTTCTTCATGTTTATCAGAAATTGAAACCTTGTCAACAGATTTTTAGAAGTCTTCTTGCTAACTCAAAGAATGGTGTGCTTATCTAAATCAAGTGGCTTTTTGGAAGTTCATGCTCAGAGTAAATGTTTGTAAAATCATAATGATTAATCTTCTGTAAGTGACATAACAGTTGCTGTGAGAGCATTTTCCAGAGTGTAGTAAAAATATCCTGTAATTGTATACCATTACGATTTGCATTTCAATTAAATCTCCCTGTAGAAAGGGAGTGCATCTTTCCCAGACACACAAATTTATTTACAGTAGGGAATTAACTTTCAGAAAGGTGATTAGTTGTTTAGCCAGATTTATAGTTGTTTGACATTTGAATATATAAACAGGTTTTTTGGGTTTTTTTGTACCCTTAACAAAGAAATACCAGACACACTTATGCATGAACTTACTTGCATTAATAAAGTTAGCTGAAACTTTTGGCTAACATAAAAAAATCATATGTTACAGGCTATTACCTAAAAGGTTCTGTGTGTAGGGTTTTTACAGTTTATTAGTAGAGTTGTAGTATTTCTATGTATTCCATCATACCAGTTCTATTTATTTGCTGCTTACTGAATTTCTTCAAATTCTAAGTTCTGCTTAAAAATGTTTGAAGCCTCGCAGTAGTGAGAGAAGCGTTGGAGGTATAACAGAAAATAGTTCATGTTTGTTATTCTCCATGTACATAGTCTGAAACAACACTTCTCAAAGATTCAAGCTGCCATAACTGTTCATCTACCAAATCTTTAGAGGAAATGCCTGAAAATACTTTAGAGGGTGTTTATAGCACCGTGGCCACAATTTTACTGTTCTTTACAGCAGGACCACGAATAAGTGAAGAAAATGCTGCTTTTGCAGTATGTTATAGCTTGGATCTGGGACTTAAAAATAGGCCTAAGCATATGCATTGAACTGCAGGTTACCTTCTGCCATCCTTACACATGATTCTGGGGCAGACAAGATCCAGTGGTCTGTCAGTGGATGGCCAAAGCATGCACTTCTCTTTCTTCTATATTTCCAGGCTCAGTCACTAAATGGAATGTATGGTATTTCAGCAAAGCACATTTTTACCTCAAGCTTGTGAGAAAGCATGTGCAGAAACCTAAATACAAACCTGACTTTAGACCTTTAGTGCACCATTTAATATAACACTAAAACAATTTAGCAATTCAGTAAAAATGTATTTATCCAAAACCTGAGATGAATAACTTGTCCTAAGCCCTGTGTTTTATAGCATATATGGCAGGAAAAAATGCAGCAGGTGTACAGTACTGACTTTCCCTAGCAGTACAGAATAAGCGAGCTCTAAAGCTCTTCAATACTGTCAGTAGGAGTGCACTGAGACGAGAATACAGTTCAGCACAGCTTTGTGAAAAGGCAGATAGTAGCCTATGTGAAAGAGACTTGGCAGTTCAGAAACTGGACCTTTTTTTCCTTTTCCTGGCTTTCCCTAATGAAACACATGAGTTAGAATGCTTAAGTCAGCACAGATATTGAAACTCACCCTTTAAAAAACTGCTTTAAGTGTCAAAATTTATATGTTGAGAGTAGTAATATTGATAAACTGAAAGTAAACGAAATGGTGATGTGTTGGTGTGGTTAACTTTTCGGTTATAACCAGTGTTACTCTTAGCTTATAATTTCCTTTTCTTTGAGAGTTTGCATCCGCAGGAAATGTGTTTGAGCAAATACATGCTTAACTGTGTGTGGTTAACAAATTCACATTCCGGGATTAGTTTAGTCTTATAAAATTGACTATGCACATTATAATTTTTTTAAATTAAAATATGTGATTATCATACATGCAGTATTTAATCAAACAAAATAAAGGACAGGCATGACCAAAATAATCCTTTTCCGCCGGAAAATGAATTATTTGCCCATTCTCTCCTGCAGGTGGTTGGATGAACGGCACACCCAGTCTCACTCCATCCCAGCTTTATTCAGACCATCTCCTCTTGAGAGAATTAAAACAAATGTAATAAATCCTGCCTATGCTATAGAACCTGGTCAAACAGAGAGCTCGTTACATATGGGTTATACTGCCCTGGAAATAAAGAGTAAAATGCTGGCATTGGAGAAAGCAGATATGTGTATCTATAATCCTTTGTTTGGATCTGACCTTCAGTATACCAATAGGGTAAGAACTGCCTTTTCATTTTATATTTGTGAAACATAGATACATTTTCATTTTAAAGTTCATTGATTTATTTGATAGGAGTGTGTGCTCACATCAGAGTTGTTTATTTAGCAGTAAGTGTGCAATAGTTTGTCAAATCCTCATATTTGATCATAATTATTTTTAATTATAAAGTATTCTTACCATAACTTTGGTTTCAAGAGAATACCCGGCCTGGATGAGAGATTGTGTAGCCATATCTCACTAAGATATTTTTTCAGTTGTGTTTAAATTATGTCTTCACAGGTTGACAAGGTGGTAATAAATCCATACTTTGGACTTGGAGCCCCAGACTACTCAAAGATTCAGATTCCTAAAAGAGAAAAGTGGCAACGTAGCATGAGCAGTGTCACAGAGGACAAGTATTATGTTACATTCATTTTTCATTAATGGATAATTTTGTTTTATTACAGTAGCACTTGTTAGACTTAGAATGAGATTCTTATTACTTTAGGGCTTTACTGTATAAATACATATTTTAGAAAAATTCTGTTTAAAGTTCTCTAAGTACTGAAATACAATAGTTAAAGGATGGATCAAGAAAGGTGTAAATTATAAACATTAGAGAAGCATTTCTTACCATAATAAATACAGCTGTGGCTTGACTACTGCATGACAAAATACCTAGTTGTATGAATACTGGCACATTTTAGCTGCATGAACTTCTATTTTATACTTCATGTAGATCAGTGTGCACAGTTAGTGCTATGTCAGTAATTCTTAAAAAGTTGGTGTTCTTAACTATTGTGATATTTCCTCCTGTTTCCCCTTTTAATTCATAGGGAACACCAGTGGGTCGATGATTTCCCTCTTCACCGCAGTGCTTGTGAAGGCGACTCTGATTTATTAAGCCACCTTCTGGATAAAAAGTTTTCTGTTAATCAGTTGGACAGTGACCACTGGGCACCAATCCATTATGCATGCTGGTGGGTCAAGGACAGTTTTGCCAATCAAGTGCATTCTTGCTGTATTGATGCTTTAGCACTAATCGTTCATGTAATTTATCAGTCTCAAAAAGAACAAATAAACCTCTAGACTTTCTATGCTTTGATTCATATATATGATAGTGTTAACCTTCTGAAGAGAGAGAGATTTCTTCAGGTTTTGAGATAATTTTGATTAGAATGGTTTCAGGGAAGATCAGCTGTGGAGATCATGTCATCATGTACCTATTGCCTCCTATATCTGTCCTGAGTATCTATTCTAATTCCTGTTGGAGACACTGGATCTAGTTTAGTGTGGCAGCTTTTATGTCTTTGTTGGCTAAAGGCTGTGAGCAGTTTTGAAGTACAGCAGTATCTGAGCTGAGCTCAGCATGTTTTGGTGCTGGTCAGGCTTTGAGTGGGAAGCTGGACTAGGTGATTTACAGAGGTTGTGTCTGACTACAACTCTGTCATTTAATCTGTCAGTGTTTGAAAGCTTTTCTCAGACATAAAAATGCTTTTGTTTTATCTTTATGGAGGTTAGTCTGTTGTATATATGTTGATCAGTATGTCTGATGATAGGAATAACAGGAAAATCAGACTTGGTTTTAAAAAGCCCACGATCTTGCTTGTTAGTGTTTGTCAGAAAGTTTGTAAACACTTTGTACATAAAGTAAACACAAGAGTTATCAGTCACAAGCATGGGGCTTAAGAATCCTGAGGATCCATCTGCATGACAATCAGAAGCTAAACTCTGATTCTCACACTGATTTTTTTTTTTTCTGGACAAAGCTGGGCTTTGTTCTGCTGTGACTGAATTGCTACAACTACCCAAACTTAGCTAGTTTAAAGCAAGGTTCAGTTTGTCTATAATGAATCCAATAAATGGTTACTAGACCAATGATTACCAGAGAAGTGCAGAAATTATATTGATTTCTACAAACTTAATTACGTTCCATTGTATTTGGTGTAATTTAAAAGCTAAAAGCTCTTCAGTGTGGAAAAAACACTTTTCCATATTTAGGGCTATCTGAAAAAAATTATTTTCTATTTGCTGTCTCTGTTCTGATTAAAACCTGTCTGCAGGTATGGAAAAGTTGAAGCCACTCGAATGCTGTTGGAGAAAGGGAAATGCAATCCAAACCTTTTGAATGGCCAACTTAGCTCTCCTCTTCATTTTGCTGCTGGAGGGGGGCATGCTGAAATAGTACAAATTCTACTAAATCATCCAGAAATTGACAGAGTAAGTTCTGTTTGTGTTTAAAAATAGCAGTTTTAGCAACAGTTTCTAGCTTGTGTATGAGAGATATTTTGGTGTCCAGATCACAATGGATAAACACAATAATCTTATTAAGAGATTACCAAAAAATGGTTACGTATTCTTCATTACCTCTACTCTTCCCACTGTATATCAATTAAATGTTTGAACTCTAGGATCAAGGATTTTAATTACCTTAAAAATGTGTAAATGTTTACCTGTCTCCAGTGAAATCAATGTAGAATCAGTGTTTCTGTTTATGTTTGTAGCACATTACTGATCAACAAGGAAGATCTCCACTGAATGTCTGTGAAGAGAACAAACAAAATGAGTGGGAAGAAGCTGCAAAACTACTGAAGGAAGCCATAAATAAACCTGTATGAGTTTATTTTCTAAATAGTTTAGAGATTATATTTGATTTGCACTTAAACCCGTAGAAGAGCTAGGCTCACTGCTGTTACTGGAAATGTGCAGCTCATTGAAATTATTACTGTAAATATTGGCAAACTGACATTTTGTCTCTTTAAATGTTTGTGTTCTTTTTCATGGTTTGAGAAATACATGTAAGAGTTTAAACATGATGCTCTGATTCATTTGTAGGAGCATCACATCAGCTACCGATTTTATGTCTATTTTTGATCATACAACCATCAGCTTTCTTTATGCATTGTCATCTTATATGTTGATAAACAGGAGCATTCAGCTGGCTAAATGTAGGCTTCCACAAAATAGGCTCTACTTCCGTTAGTTAGTGTAAGCTTCCTTGGCAGCCAGTAGGGATTTTGCCAGGATAGGAAACAAAACTTACAATGCAATTCCTCTCATCCTGAAGTAGATTTAAAATTAGCCAAATGATATAAAACCACTTGTTTCTTTTCTTTGACTTCAGATGCAACCTGTTAACCCTGTAGGTAGGTGGTATTAAACCTGTCAGATTTTCAAGGTGTTTTAAATTATCTTAATTTCACACTGTATTAACGATCTTCCAAAATAATTAAGGAAGGAACTGACCTTTATTTTAGGGATATTATGATGAAGTTGATCAAATGGCTGATGTGTGTGTCTAATAACTCTAAAGACTAAAGCACACGTTTTAAGTAGATTTCAGAGTGTAATGTGTGATATCATGTTGTCACTTATTACTATTTAATTAATACAATAAATAAAAAACCCTAGAAATTACTACTGTAGGAGTGACAGTGACTACTGCAGCAAAAATAGACTGTTTTCCATTCCAACCTCATTTTCAGGTAGTTGTCATTTTCCAAGGTATCCATCTTTTTTTTCCAAAAGTTTTTGGGAACTCAGTTCTTGATGACTTGGTAGATTTGAAGAAGGGAAATAACAAATTCCTGCAATGTTTTTATTCAAGCAGCTGCAACATTTAACCTGTTGAAAGAGATGAAAACAAGACATTTCGTTGATTTGACTTGTGTATACATGCTTTAAGCACCTGATTTATATTTATGTATGTCTTTCAGAAGGTATACCGTGGGCTCACATGCAATTCAGTGAAAGCTATGGGAATTCTGAAGGGGGAAGTGATTTATTATTAGTAATATTACAGAAGCACTATAAGATTTAGTGAGATTGTATTCTTCTTGTAGTGGGATCTGAGTAAAGGATGGTGCTTCCCTCTGAAAAATCTTTTTAGTATAGACTAATAGGGGGAAAAATTCAGAACCTGCCAGTAACAGCAAGGTGGACATTTTGGGATATACATAGGCAAATCCCTCAGGGAACTTTTAAATGCCTACTTGCCTTTGAGTTCTGATGAAGTCCTCAAAAGATCAGTAAGATCTTTCTTGGAGTTACTGTTGTGAAAAGCACAGTAAAAACTTGCATGGAACATGAAACAAGCAATTTTGTTAAATAATGAATGTGCAGGAGTTGTGCAACGTTCTTTTTCCCAACATTATGGATGTTGCTGAATTATGGTAAAATTACTTTCCTCTCCAGAAGCACCAACAGAAAGGATTTTAACAAGTTGTTTGTTTAATATGTTTGCATTTTCATGTAGTATGAAAAGGCACGAATTTATCGTATGGATGGGTCGTATCGCTCTGTCGAGCTGAAACATGGAAACAACACAACAGTCCAGCAAATAATGGAGGGCATGCGCTTGTCTCAAGAAACTCAGCAGTACTTCACTATCTGGATCTGTTCTGAGAACCTCAGTAAGTAAACAAGGACAGTGGTTATACTTGAGAGTTTATCATAGGTCATTTATGTTTGCCTTTAGGAAAATACAATATTGTGTTAGGAAGGTAGGGAACATGCTCTCTAGCAGGCTTTACAGCTTGGCACCTCCAAACTGCTCTCAGAGGTATAGAGAGCTGCTCTGTTTTAGTTTTCACTTTGGGTACTCTCAGTAAGCCTGACTGTATCACTGGCACCTAGAACGTATTTCATCCAGGAAGATGAAGCTGGTGCAGACTTCCTTTCTGTTACAGGGCACCTTGGCTGTCACAGTCCTTACTGCTAGCTTAACCTGGGTTTAGCTATATTTCCAATCTGAAATTGGATGCATGTAGTTGTTTTTACCAATGTTTAGGGGTTTTTTTTAAAATGAGTAATTAAGGTAAGCTGATTGATGTTTTTTCATTAGGTCATTTAATCATATGAATTTTCATGTGTTTTGCACCAATATAATTGTTGATAAATGAGTTTTCAGGTATATTTGGTGAGAATTCTGATTTAAAACATCACTATTTGATGTATTTTTTGCTATTTCTGATCTAAATAAAATGTGTGTTATAGCTTTTGTTTGAGACATAGCAGGAGATAAATACAATGTCAAAAGTCAATGAGTGTGATTGGGTTTTTTCTGGAAATGGGGTCAACAGTACTGCTGCAACATGATAGCTATGGGACACATTATCATGGATTACAAAGCAGAAATCAGGTCTGGTGGGAGACTGTATTGACAGTGTCATTAGCATAGAAGCCTTGCATTTAAAATTTTATTTACTGTTGTCAATGTTCCACTACCCATTTGCCTTCTTACTTTGCTGTATGCCACATAAATACTGTAACTCTCAGCTAAACATAGATGTTAATGTCTGGGAGAAAAGGAAATGTTTTAGGGTTAAAGTCTTGCTGCTTTTGCCTTTTCTAAATATGTATGTCATGTTTTCGTAGAATCATTGAAGTATTACCCTCGCATTTGTCGGGGAGAACTCACTGATACATTGTATATGTAAAAGGAAGTAGTTCCCTAGATATTTAGCCTAGGTTTGAAAATGAGCTCCTGATTTTCCGCTTCAAACAACTAGGGGACAGGTTTCATTATAAGGTGTGTTTCTGGCAGTTTGTGTGCATCTGTGAGGACTGTAGATTTCGTGTATGTAGGACAGATGATATTTTTCTGTGTTTGAATGTAAAATGGGTAAGTTAAATGAACAGATTGTTCTCAGTGAAAGATGTTGCACTATAATGTATCCATTTAAGGTTTTTATATAATGTGAAATGCCACATTGTGAAAGCCAGAGCATGAGGATGAGGCAGATACAGCCTCCTAGTACCTCACTCCTAGAAAAAGCCAAGGGATAATCCAAGGACAGGCAGGATAAGTGGGTGAGGCAAAGGTACAGACTCTAGTACATAAGTAGGACTGTACTTGAAAGCTCTGTATTAATTTCTTAGCTCTTGTATACACAGGAGAACATGAAACATTGAATGACTTTAGCCTGTTAAGAATCAAGACATTTTACAGATTAAAAAGAAGAATGTCTGAAAAGTTTATGGGTTTTATATGTTAAAAAAAAGGCAAATACATTTATAAGATAAATTATTGCTGTGCTTTTCTGTCAGAAATAAGATTATCGGATTTTGTATTTCTCTCATAAGAATTGAGACAACAGTCTCTAACTTTTCATTATTGTGTTTTTAAGGTTAGTCTTGGTAGATTCAATTTTTAAATATCACTTTACTCTTGAGAAACTGAAAATAACGAAGTTTCATCACTAGTGCATTTAGTGAATTGATGCTAAGAGTTTTGTCAATAAAACCTGATTTTCGAAACTTTTTATATATAGCAGTTTGAAAAACATATGAAAAATGTTTGTTAATGCATCCTCAATTTCAGTTACTCTGGTTTTGGTGCAGCATTTAATCATTTATGTGTATGTGTGTGTATGTGCTGGGTTATTCTGTTTGTTTATTTAGAAATAAACCCTGCTATTTTCCAGGCCTCCAGCTGAAGCCATACCACAAGCCTTTGCAGCATATTCGAGACTGGCCTGAAATATTCACTGAGCTCACAAACTTAGATCCTCAAAGGGAAACTTCACAGCTTTTCCTGAGAAGGGATGTGAGACTTCCATTGGAAATAGAAAAAAAGGTCAGCACTTGGAAATGAATGCATGACTTTATGGTCAGACTCAGAACACTTGGACCATCAACACTCAGTGTGTACAGTGACTGTAGTAATTTCCAGTCTTATTTAAACCTGATATTTCCTCTTCTTTTCTGTAATAGTTTGAGTTGTCACATTCTTCCCTCCGTCCCTCTCTCTCACCTTCCTGCCTTTTCTTTCTTCTCTCTCTCTTCCTCACTCTATGAGCTCTTTGGTTTATCGAATGTGTCTGTGTGTCAGTCTCTGTCTGTCATATAGCCAGAAACAACCTGCCCAATTTTCTTCCTTTTGCTGTTGATTTTCAGTTATTTAATTGGTCAATTTCAATGGGGTTATTTAAACATATTATTCAAAATTAATTCATGGGGGGAAATTCACAGATACCAGTATTTCTGTGAACCTTTTGATTTGGCATGGTATGCTAGTTGCCTTTCATTTGTGTGTTAAGTCAGTGAGGTGTTGAAGTAAGTCAATGAAAATGTCATTTTTTCCATTACAAAGCACTACTAAAATGTGCACTTCGGTCAGGATCACACCTTCGTCTTCTGTCTCTAAATTAGTCAGAAATTGTTTTTATGGTTTCAAAGCTCATTTTCTTTTTTATAAAGAAATAATATTATTTAAATCTTTTTAACAGATTGAGGATCCATTGGCTATTCTTATCCTTTTTGATGAGGCCAGATATAATTTACTGAAAGGTTTTTACACATCACCTGATGCCAAGCTGATCACCCTGGCAAGTCTGCTTCTACAAATAGTCTATGGAAATTATGAGAGCAAGAAACATAAACAGGGCTTTCTAAAGTAAGTATGTGTGTTTAAAATTTAAAATTGTGAGTTTAGATTAAGTATTTTTAGGTAACACTGTGGAACTCTCAAATTTTAGGTACGATGTATTTGTTGTTTCTCTCCATCACTGAGCTGTAGTTCAGAGTAATCACATAACCTTAGTAGCATTAATAGAAGCCAGACATTGGTCTGAAAATGTATTAATCTTAATTACTGCAGTCCCAGACAGAGGAATGGAGGTTCTGTACTCTGTAAAATCTGTCGTGAGATACAGTAATAACAAAATGAGTAACAGTATTCATGTGAATGAAGGGTTCTGACAGGACTGAGGTTTTTTGAACAATGCTGAAGAAACTTCTTACTATGTTCAGTTAGATCAACTTCTGGGATTGACTTTCCCTCTTTGAAGAGGGCAGAGCATGTAGAGATATAATTTCTCTTCTGTCATGTGTATGAGAAGTGCTGTACTAAATTGGTCAAAACCATAGCACCAGCAGGGCTCAGCCAGATGGTATTTTCTTTCCTTTTCTCTCTGCATGCCAGCACAACAGTAGCTGAACTATTCTGGGCTATGGCTTATTCTTCCCACGTACATTTCTACAGCAGTATCTGAGCCCATCAAGATTCCAGTTCTCTGCTGTGTGCACCTTCACCCCCTGCCATCTCCACCTCACTTCATTCATGGAACAGCAGCTGTGCTGTTCTGGAATGCTACTATGCTTCTCATCTTCTCTCATTCACAGGATCAACTGAGTTGGCTTGGCTTGGTTTTTTGTGTGTATTGTCCTGCAGTTCCACAGGTGGTAGATGGAGCATGAGGAGAGCAGGGTTTAAGTGGGACTGCCCACCTACATGAGTATGCAGTTCAGTGCAGCTGGGTTTTGTGTGAAACTACCCTCAGCTGACTCCCAGCAGCTGCAGGGTGGTGTTGCTCTCCACACTGAGGCAGATGAGTACTGTGCTTCCAGGTTGATCCTGTGCAAAGGAAGTGTTTGACTCTACAGACAGGACTAGCTGGGAAGATAGTTTGGGCCAGATAAAAGGCCATTTGGGCGTGCTTTTCATCCATATTCACATGGTTCTTCTTCTGATAAGATGAAGAGTTTTATGTTATGATTTTTTTTTTTTGGTAGTTGACATAAATGTTATTAAAAGGCTGGTAATTTCAAAGTTATATCCAGGATTTTGTTTGTATGAGAGTATCCTTGACCTTAAAGATCTGGATGCATTGTCCTGTGCAGGGTTTTTGCTTAGTAGGTCATGTATGCAGTTACTGACAAATACAGTATAAAAATTACTAAATAGGTTACATCACTAGGTCATGAGACTGTCTTAATTGTACATAAAAGCAAACTAGTAAAGGCTTGCTTTCTTCCTTTTAGTGTTTTTTGTTTGCTGCATTTTGGCTCTTTTAAAGAAGGCACTTTATATAAGTAGCTTCCCTTTCATGTCATGTAATATATAACTTTAATGTGGAAATTAACTGGGCCGAGTCCTTGGTGGTGCTGGCTACCGGAGTGGAGAGAAAAGTATCTACAATCTGTCATATTTTCTGAGTATGTGACATACTGATGTAAATGGCATTTTGTGTATAATTTTGGCTTCCAAGCTGGAATTCACCAAACTGCTCTGTAATCAAGTCTGAGTCACATGTTCTGCTGGCATTTCTTCTCCATGCCATGTCCGTGGTGGATGACACAGAGCGTATAAGGTACAGCTGGAGCTTCATTTACTGAGAATTACGCTGTGTCTTAGGAAGCCTTAGCTCAGCTTTCAGGAAACCATCTCATCTGATGAGACAAGATAGAGTAGGAGCTGACTGTCTAGCTCAGTGTGTGACTTGAAGGTACACTGAGGCAGACATTATTCCTTTTCCTTACTGTGTTTAATGAAGAAAAGCATTTTTTTCTGCTTTGTTTTTCTCTTAGTGAAGAAAACCTTAAATCTATTGTACCAATAACTAAACTAAAAAGTAAAGCTCCTCACTGGACAAACAGGATACTTCATGAATACAAGGTAAGATAAATAAGCAACTAATAGAAAATCCTATTCTTAAATATTTTTGTCTGTTTGGTTGTCAATTAGTGAACAGAAATACTGGTATAAGAAGCTAAGATATGTATGTTCTGAATTTTTGGGCTGGGTTGTTGGAATGTATTTCTTGTACAGTTACAGATGATCTCTTGGTTAGAAGTAAATATATTTCTCATCTCTTCATTTCTCTTCAGTGTTAGCTGTATATTGGGCACACTTCCAATTCAGGCATAGGTGTGAAAAAATCTGCTCTGATTTATATTTTCATGTCTGCTTGTAGCAATAGATCCACAGAGTCTTTTTTTGTCAGCGTAACTTGTGTGTTAGGGATCTGGTAGTGCTGCTGATGTGCACATGCCCACACACAAACTCCTTTGATTAGAGCAGTTAACTGAGCAAAATTTTAAAATTTGGACTTGGGCTGCTTGTGTAAAATGCATCTAAGTGAGGGCTGCGGATCCCCGATGAAGTCAGATTAAATTTTTGATCTTCACAAGTAATTGTGGAAAAAGTGAGGTGTATCAGAAAGAGAACTGTTCCAGCTGATGTACATCACTAAAGGTAGCCTCTAGGAAACATTGCAGAAGCACCCAGGGAATGTTTTAAAACCTTGCTTCTCTATTAGAGATGAGATGTCTCAGTTGTAAACTTTCTTTTGGTGCCCACACCTTTTTTGTCAGAAACCAGCAGATCATTCCTGCTCTTTGTAATAGAGACGAAGGAGGGGATGATGATGGTCTAAGACTATGGTGTAGCAAAGTCATCTCTATTCTGTCATCAAATTATATGTAAGAATGAGCATAGCTTTCTTGACTTCTGGTTTTTTGGCCATTATCCTGGGGTGTGGGGTAAGGGGAAAGGGGTTGCAATCTTTTATTCCGAAAATTTTACATGTTAAAAATGGCTGTGCAGAATTCAGGTACACTGTAATGCAGGGTGTGGATCCAGAGAGGCTGATCCCATCTGCCACACGCACAGTCCTGGCCCCCTAACTGTTGAAGACTTGTGTTCTCTCTCGTGTCTGTGCCTTCTCATCTTGTGCAGGGCCCAACTGATTTTATTTGTTAGAATGTTTCGTATCAGTCTGTCTTGAGGTGGGACCACTCCAGAGATTGCTTGTTCTGACTGTTTACTGAAAAGGAAGGAACAGAAGCCTGCTTCCTTCTGAATTATGGCTTCACTAATGAAAAGAGATCTGCACCTCTATTTTGCTTAGAAAAGAAAAAAAATCCATGTTTTTGGAAGGAGGTACTTGCTCATTTTACCGTACTTCACTGGATTGGACCTGTCACAGAAGGAAGAATATTTAGTTTTCAGGATTGTGATGCATCTAGTGTCGGGTGCCTAGCTGCTTATTCTGAGTCTGAATTACTTCTGAGAGAGGCAAAACTGTGGGGCCCTTCAGAGGTTATGTGTCTGTGCTCAGATTTCTGAGGCTCATACAGGAATCTGTTTTTTGCCTCAGTCTTTTCTAGCCTTTGAGCCTTTCTGTGGCTCTAAGGTTTAGTTTAGTTGTAGGAAGATAGTTACTGGGAGAGCACTTTGGAAATACACATTTAGTGGGGATTGCACTAAATGGTGGATTTTCTTCAAAAAACCACAGGTATTTGGAAAGACTTGTTGATTGCCATTGTTCCTTTATTTATAGAATCTCAGCACCAGTGAAGGTGTCAGTAAGGAGATGCATCACCTTCAACGCATGTTCTTGCAGAATTGCTGGGAAATTCCTACTTACGGAGCAGCTTTTTTCACAGGACAGATATTCACCAAAGCAAGTTCGAGTAGCCATAAAGTCATCAAAGTGTATGTAGGAGTAAATGTTAAAGGCCTGCACCTTCTCAACATGGAAACAAAGGTCAGCTTAAGTGAACTGCCCGTGATAACTATAAAACTTAATTCGGTTTTCTTAAAATCTTTTGTACTAGAAGTAATTTCGCATCCAGCTGTCGTTAAACTTGAATGAAAATTTGCAAGATTTTAAGATCTTTATGAGTCTTGTAACTAAGAAAGTCTTGTATTCTTTCACTTTACTACTTTATAAGCTACAACTGCATTGTGGAACATAGTGGTTTAAGTTTGAATCCTGTCTTTGTGAATGAAGGAAAGTTCAGTTTGTAGGTATGGAGCATATTTTCTGAGTGACAGTTTCCTACATTTGATTGTAGGCTTTACTCCTCAGCCTAAAGTACGGTTGCTTTATGTGGCAGCTGGGAGATGGAGATACATGTTTTCAAATCCACAGTCTGGAAAACAAAATGAGCTTCATTGTGCATACCAAACAGGTAAGCACTATCATTTTTCATCCTTTACGTTCAATTATTTTTTTTCCTATATTAGATACATAAGCCTCTTTTCTCTCCAGATTAACCACCCTTGCACAGTATAAAAGAAGTCCAAGCCAAGCCCCCACAAAAATTATTTTAAAACCTTTTGTTTCAGAATGTTTGCTTGTTTTCTTAATATGTGAAGCCTTCAGAATTCAAAATACATAAAATGCATCTATAACCATTAGGATAAACTTTTTTTTTAATTGAAACTGTTTGTTGCATATGCCCAATCTCTCATTCTCTAAGGATAGTTCCAAACGCAATGAGAATCAGAGTTGGAGCCGGTAACTTTGTGATTAAAACTAGCAGAGTTTGAGATTAGATAAAGCCAGGAATTGTGTTTGTCATATACTTGATTGTCATAGTTCTGAAATGCTGGTAAAATGTAATTGCATCCCTTTACATAGGCAGGTCTTGTGGTAAAACTCCTGATGAAATTAAATGGCCAGTTAATGCCAACTGAAAGAAATGAGTGATGGAAATGAACAATAGTTACGAAATGGCATCTGACAGCTGAGCAAAAAACAACTTGTTTCTCATCGTAACAGGACTTCCATGTACATGAATTTTACACAATAGAAAAGTCAATTTGTACAGTTTTTTAACTTTGTACAGAAGCTGCATGGTTTATTTTTTTAAAAAAACTATACAACATATCTGTTATTTTTATAAATATTTTTGTGTTTCATATATAAACTATTGTAGGGGTGGAGCTTAACCAATAAAGCTAATTAAATGTAAATGGTTTACCAAGTTTGATGAGCATGAACCCAGTAAAGCTTTTGTTCCCAGAGAAATATGGGACCACCAGTGCCATTAAACAAGTTTCAGTTAATGTATTTACCTACCATGTCGTTGTGTGGAACATCAAGGAGGTGGTATGTGTTACAGTATTTTGTAGACACCCTGTGTTTTTAAGATGCTATTGATAAATACGCTTAAAAGACAAATTAAACTAGTTAGACTTATGAGCAACTACTTTTGATAAACTCTTGTTTTATATTTGGTTTCTGACAAACATTTTAGCTCACTTTATTTTTACTCTTAACTTTCTCATACTTTGTATTCATATTTATTCTAAAATATTGCACGAGGATGCCAAAAGGGAAATACTTTAAATCATTCAGAAGCCATATTGAATGTTTAGCATGCTTGGTTTTTAAAATGGATTTTTACTTTTGCTGTGCAATATAAAATGTGTGTATGGAGGAGAGGGAGATACAGATTTACAGATGAACCTTACTCAGAGGACTTCAGAAAGTTTAATAAATCCTACCCTGGATTACAATACATATGCAGTAACAAAAACTCATACAGGAGGTACTAAGTTATTTCTGTTAAATTAATTTTCCTAGTGATTACTTCAATTTCTCCAGGCTAAAAGCAGTGCAGGATGCAGGAATGAAGATTTATATGGCAAGGAAGTCAGATACAGTTTGTAAGCATTCTGCCTGCTCTGTGTGGAGTCAGGATTGGGGCTCAACAAGTTGGGTCCCAAGTTTAAGTTGGGATCCTATGCAGTCTGAAACATATCCTTGTACATTAAAAGAGTATCTGTAACACAAATGTTCGAAATTTCTGGTTGTATTTCAGGGTTTTAAGTGCACTTGACTATTTCTTCCGTGTAAACTGCATGCTAAAATGGTGTGCAATATTTTATAAAAAAAAGAAGCGCTTTTTAAAAAGAAATAAAAATTAGCACTTGCCTCTAAGTTTTCAAATAAAAGTTAAAATGAATGTGAAGAACTGTGCTGTTGTATAGTAACTTTACTCATACCTAACTGCTAGTAAGTGCAGTTTAAGACATAGTAGTGAGCTGTTAAAAACATGAGCAGGAGGCTTATATTTTGTATTCTTCTTAGCAAGCTATACTTTTCTACTTAAGTTTCACAGGCCTAAATAACAGTAAATCTTCATGGATTGTTATACTTTAAGGTAAATAATGCAACATTTGGGTCCTTCATGATGCATCCTTGCTATCATTTGGCACTGGTATCAGAAATACATACGCACTTTCTTAGAAAACTAGAGGAAAATGTTAAGAAGGTGTATCAGTTGCCTATTTTAACAATACTATCAATATGCCTTATTGCTGTATAGTCCTTTCTGCGAAATTCTTATTTATTACTACCTAATAAATCGTTTGCAACAAGTCACATTTGGTGTTTCTATTTTTGTAGCCAGCATTAAAAAGTGCCATCAAATGTTACACCACGCAGGTGTTATTACCAAAGAGCAGTAGTTTGTAACAGGCTCATCTTTGAAAGGAAGAGCACCAGAGAGGACCATAGGGAGAGTCCCACCGCGACTATAAATTAAGGTAATGCACCTCGGAAAACACTCAGGAGTTCACCAGGTACACTGGAAACTGTTAATCGTGGCAAAGCAGAGTTTGTAGATGCTGCATGTCAGTGCAGCTGCTGAGTAGCAGGAGCCCAACTCCACAGTGCTGGAGGCTTCTGGCACCCAGGTACACAGGAGCTTCCGCTGCCCTGCTGTGCCAAGGCAGGTGTGCACGCTCCTTTCATTTGGAAGCGGGGAAATGAAAAATGGGGACAAAGAGAAATCCAGCACTGCTGAGACAGACCATTAGTAACAACCCTCATATCACTACTAAACAAAAACCAATGAAAACAAGCTGCAGGATGGGCAGATCTGACAATTGTGCCTTTGTAAGTGTGAGATGCCCAGCTCACCATCTACAGTCCCGCTAACAAGCGCTGCTTTAAAACAGGTTAAAAAAGCAAAGAGTTGAGAGTAGAACACTCCAGCCAGGCCCTGTAAGGCAAAAGAGTAACCAGAAACTTAAAACTATGGAAAACAGGCACGATTTTACCAAGTAGAATAACTGACCCCCTGACTCCAGTGAGCAGCTTGTCTGAGAGGGAGGCCTTGGTCCTGAGGGGAGCCCCTCAGGCCACCCTGATGTCCTAGTGCTGCTGCTTGGTGACAGGGGCAATTACTCTAGGGAGGTGGGAGTTCCCTGACCAGTGTTAGCTTACAGCTGGCTGCACTTCAAAGGTGGGCTGTGACTGAAAAAAAAAGACAGAGGTTCAACAGAAACAACAAATGTGTTTTGCAAAAGTTCTGCTTTACCTCAAAGAATTGTTATTAATATGGGAAAAATACAAAAATATTATACAAAATTATTAATATTGTGTGTAAATTTAAATATAATTAATATAATAATTACATAACAATGAAATTAAACCATTGCATTCATATATAGGTAATTAATCTGGAAATTGTGTTCCTTGGAAGAAATAGACTGACACTCTTGCCACCAGAAATGTCCTTACTTCATAAACTGACAGTACCAAATGTCAGGTAACAATCAGTAACACCTGTCACGTCTCTGGAAAGAATTGTCAAAGTTTGTAAATATTAAGGAACTCTCTCCGTCACTACAGCACTGATGAATTTCCTTTGAAATTGGAAAGTGTTGAAATTTCAGAGCTTGCAGGCAACAAACTGAAAACTTTACTAGATCCTATAGCTGGCATGAAGAGTTTTAAGGTCTTCAGCACTGATTCCATGCAGAATTTTCCGGAAATGCATTAAGATACATTCCTGTTGAATTAAAAAATTGCATATGGACAGCCAAAGCTGACCTCGGCAGTGATGAGCTCTCTCAGTTTCCAAACGCAACGGAGTGCACTCTTTGATCTTAAACCCTTAGGTCTTAGTGGAAACTCATTTAAGAAACAACACACGGATTTTCTGACGTTAAATATTTGCAGCATCTAGAATTAAACACAAATAAGCTGTCCTCGTTCTCCGCGTGCTGTGCAGCCTTACGAACCAGCGGCCTGGGCTGTCAGTGGGGGCGCCGGCAGTGATGTCCGAGGGGCAGCCCACCATCCTACGCCTCATTTCCCGAAGAGCCGTGTTCTCGGCATTTCAAACAGCCAGAGCCGGGCGCCGCGGTGCCGCCGGCGCTCGGGACGAGCCCCCAGCCGCTGGCCCGGCCCCCGCCCGCCGCCCGCCCAATGGCGCCCGCGGCAGCCCGGCCCACGCCGTCACCCCGCGCAGCGCGGCCGCGGGTTGGCTCCGGCGCCGGGAATCGTCACATGGGCAGAGATCAGCCCAGCGCCGGGAACAGTCACATAGGCTCGCATCAGCCCAGCCCACCCCGCAGCGCAGCGTCCTGCCTCGCGGAGTCCCGGCGGATGGCGGCGGGTGCCGAGAAGGTGGTCAACCTCATGGAGGTCGGCGGGTCCCTGCTGGAGCGGGTGGCCGTCGGTAACCCCCTCTCCCTGGTGCTGGCTGCTTCCGCCTTCGCTCTCAGCCTGGGCTACCTGTTCCAGCTGGGTTACCGGCGACACCTCGGGTCCGACCAGAAGGTAAGCGCTGGGGCGGCGGGGCCGGGGAGAGGCGATGGGCCGGGGCGGGGGGCCCGGCGGGCTCCGCCGCTGTCCCGCGGAGGGTCGAGCCCCGCGGGCCGAGCGCAGGGCCAGGGCAGCCGGGCGGTCTCCCCGCAGGGTGCGGGCGGGCGGGGGAGCAGCCGTGCGGTCACCTCGGGACAGCGCTTCTTGGGAGCGCAGGGGAAGCGGTGGAGGAATCCCGGTGCGTGCGAGCGCGCTCAGGCCAGCGGGGAGCGTTTCCAGCAGCCTCCCCGCGGGCGGTTTCTGGGGGAGTCGCGCTGGCTGCGCCCTCGGCCCCCCTCGTTGGTACCCCGGGAAGCAGAGGCGCTCAGGGCTGGGGAAAGTAAAGGGCGTTCCCGATACCGTTTCGTCGATGGAGTTTAAAAGAAGGCGCCCGTTTATGTATGAAACCCATTGGTGACCTAAGCTGATGCTTTTGGGGGGCTGTTGAACAAATCGTTAGCGCTGTTTCGTTTCTGACTGCCTTCGTTTCAATTGCAGTATCTTTGTGCTTTGCATGCAGTGGCAGCATAGCAAGAATCTTAATCATATTCACTTTAACACTTGCTGCTTTTAAACGCAGTTCTGTTTGAACAACTGAGTATTTTTTTAAGTTGGCCTTTTCACAAAAGAGTTTAAATAAACATGCATAAACCCTCCTCTGTGGTTAGTTTTGATGTAAATTGACATGATTTTATTACTTTTGGCACTGGGACATGCCAGGGGAATGGTCAGAGCACCAAGCCTGGCAGAGTTCAAACATTTGGCCAAGTCTCTCAGGCACATGGCGTGAGTCTTGGAGCTGTCCTGTGGAGGGCCAGGATTTGGACTTCGATCCTTGTGGGTCCTTTAGCTCAGGGATATTCTATTAGCTGTTCTAATAGCTCAGGATATTGTTAGTCCGTGATTCTGTGATAATCTCCAAAGAAAATTCAGTAATTATTTTACTCTTTTTTCCTCAGAAGTACCCACCTTTTATTTCATCAGGCATCCCATTCCTTGGGCATGCAATTGCATTTGGAAAAAGTCCCATTGAATTTTTGGAAAATGCTTATGACAAGGTATGTTTTCCCACATGACTGGCTGAGCATATGCTAAAATATTTTTGTGTATGTATTAAATTCTCTGTCTGGGGCCTATTTAAAATCAGTTCATTCTCATTTACCCCCTTGAATATGGAGTGGAGTGTGCCGAGTAGGCTCTGAGATCTTCAGATCTCTTCATGTACACTGTTGTTAAGAGCAGTAGAGTTTTCTGAGCTCTCTCTTCTGATTCACATGTAGAAAATATGCTTATGCATTTGGGTAATACTCATAGCTGAATCACAAGTTAATTAAAAAGCCATTTTCATGACATTATTTCTTGCCTTAACTGGTAACTTTTAATCACAATCTTTTCTAAACTGTGACCAGGCTGGAATGTATCTGACCACCTCTGTAGGCAACTTGATGTATTTTAAGGCCTCTCTGATGTTAAAAGAGCTGGTGTATAAAACCTCAGTAGTTTTTATACTGTAACAGCCCAAAAGAAATGAACTAAATCAGTAGAACCTTAGTTCAAATGAAATTAGATTTATCAACCTGTTTTACATTGTCTAAAACTGTCTAGAGTTATGAGCTTAAATCTTAGCTTGGTTAGCTTAGAGAAAGCCACGTCAGGTGCATCAAAGTCTGCTGGAGATGACTTTTAAACCAAAATCTTACTTGCCCTTAATTACCTATACATAACTCCAAATCCAGAATTTTTCGAGACAGTGTTTGAAGATCACTGGAGTCAATATGTGCTGTAATCTCCCTGATAGTTGTTGTAGTGTGATTGATCTTTTATTTAAGTTTTTTAAAATTAAGGGGTTTAAAATGTGCAAGAACACGTGTCCATTATAATGTTAGATATCACTAGTAAGTACATTGAGAACAGAATGTAAATGTGGTTTAAAATATTCTTATCTTTATTAAATCTCTGGATACTTATTAGGAGAAAAAGCAATTTATGAAAGACTGTACATAAAGATAGGGATTTAATTATTTGTCTTATTTAAAATAAATTGGGGTTTTTTTATTTTCTCTCTTAGTATGGACCTGTGTTCAGTTTCACTATGGTTGGCAAGACGTTCACATACTTACTGGGAAGTGATGCTGCTGCTCTGCTCTTCAATAGTAAGAATGAAGATTTGAATGCAGAGGATGTGTACTCTCGGTTAACTACACCAGTTTTTGGCAGGGGAGTTGCTTATGATGTCCCCAATGCGGTATGTATTTTAAATATCAGATGAGTAGAAAAGTAGTGTAATTTGAGTTCTGAGTAGGCAGCCCTGAGCTCTTGGCTCTGGATGGTGGGCTTGTGTTCCCACACAACTGTGGCATATTGCAGTAGGTAAAGAGTCTGATCTGGGTAAACAAGACTGAGATGTTCAGGTTGCTTTCTTTACCACCTGACCATTTGTCAGTCTGGTTGTTATCTTTTATTCTTGAAACCATCTAATCCCATCATATAGGAAAAACTAGTAAGTGAGTCGCTTCTTCCTTCCCTTGCAGCATGCCACTGAGTGCAGCTTACTTTTCCCTTCCAAGCAACTTTAGGTCTTTCTTCTGAGACAGCCTCAAGAGTGATAACTTTTTATCTATGTCATGCTAAATGTAGACATGGGAGCAATAATTTAACATTTTGCACCACAAGGTTTGTCTTGCTCAGGCAAAAATCATCCTGTATATGTTTGCAGAATATAGTCTGCACAGGAGCACAGGGGCTGTGTCACGTGGCATTGTGTCCAAGCTAAGCATTGGCTGCTTTCTCGTTTGTGAGTGTGGTCTGTCATGTCAGACTCTCAAACTGCAAAAGCCAACATTTCTGTGACCAGACTTGCTGCACTGGCACTCTGTGTTCAGTGCACGTTGTACAGCAAATTAGTTTGGTGGCAGAAACAGCACTGTGATATACTTTTATTTTTGGATTTCCTATTTTGGCCTTATTTTGTTTGTATAAATGCCAATCGTTTGACTTGGTAATAATTTCTGTGACCACCAATTCAATTCTTTTCGTCCTTACCATGTCTCTTCATTCTTTTCCTATGTGTTTGCTGTGATTGCTGCCCTATTAATGATGTGGTTTAGGGACAGTAATCACTACTCTCTTTGCCTCTACACTGGCATTTTGCCATGATCCACAAAGTACATTGTTCTTACCCCATTCCTTTGGAAATCTCACATAAAGCAGACTACCTACAACTTGCTATTTTGTAAATAAGTAAAGGAGAACTTGGTTGTCTCCTCTTTTTTCAGGAAGTACTAAACCGTGGATAGGCAGTTTGGGAGGAGGACTGGTTGGTTGGGTGGTGGGTTCTTTTCCTTTGATGGATTTGCATAGCTTCTCCCATCCCTTTGAGAATGAAATCAGCAGGACTGCAGCCTGGATAACAAGTAGAAGATCATTTATTGTATCCTAGGAGAGATCTTCCATAAGTGGGACCATTCTAACAGACTTGTTTCTACCAGTTCTGACAGTCAGAGGCCTTCCTCAAAAAGTTAGGGATGGAGTTATGAACCCCTCTTGCAGCTGCTGGAGCATAGAGGCTGCACGTTTCTCTGCAATACATCCTTAACATTCTTCTCTGGTTTCAGAAAAGTGTCTGAATCGTAGACTGCTAAGTTGGCCAGATTTTCACAACAACAAGTGTTGTGCTTGTTCTGTGGATTTTGACTGTCATGGGATATTGTCTTAGTTTGAAA
>WBMZ01012517.1:0-75969 GCA_013400975.1 Atrichornis clamosus
CCCGGTCCCCGCCACACCTCCCGGCCCCCCGGCCGTCCCCCCGCTCCCCGGCGGCGCGGCACCCGCTGCCCCGCCGCGCGGCTCTGCCTGCACCGCCCCGCCATGGAGCAGGGGCCGGCGGGGGGGTCCAGCGCCGCCGCTGCCGCCATCGGGGGTCTGTTCGTGCCCCTGAGTGAGACCGAGCAGCAGCGCTACTCCGAGCTCTTCTCGCGGTGCTGCCCGCCCCCCGAGGCGGCCGCCGGGGGCAGCAGCGTGGGCGAGCTGTTCCGGGCCTCCCAGCTGCCCCCTGACACGCTGCACCAGGTGGGTCTGGGGGTGTCCGCTTCCAGCTCCCCCGGGAGCTGCGGGGTGCGGGTGTTTTCGTGGGGGTGCGGAACGGGACCTGCTCCCGTAGCCCTTCGAGAGAGGGGCTGGCGCTGCCTTCGCCGGGAAGTTGGGGGCTGCGGGCGGGCCGGTGCTGCCGCGCTGCCCGCGGGGCCGGGACGAGCCCCAGCCGCCTCTGCGGCGGGGCAGAGCGGAGTGGAGCGGGACAGGTCCCCGCCCCGCAGCGGCGGTGCTGGGGCTGCTCTGGGCTCGCTTGCCTCCTCCAGACAGGCGCCGGCAGTGCCGGGGCGCAGCACCGCGGGGTTGTGCCCGCCGGGTGCGGGTGGTGAGGGACTGCCCGTGCCCGTGTGTGCCGCCCCGTGCCGGGCAGGGCACCCGAGGGCGCTGCGCACGCCGGGGGTCTGGGCGGACACTCCCGGTCAGGTCGGCGGTGCCGTCGCCTTTCTCAAAAGGGCCCCGAAAGTCATAAAGGCAGTTGTGTGAAAGGACGTGCCATGTGCTGAATTCCCGTTTTACCACTGAGGGCTTTTTCCGAACTGTTGTTTCAGTGGAGAAAAAAAATCTGTAGGTAAAATGATGTGGTGTTTTATGTCGGTTCTTGAGCGCAAATACATCAAGGTGCGAAGTGCGAGGGTGTCACCCATCAGAGTAGCAGAGCCCCAGAAGTGGTACCTATCAGGGGCTGTGAGGCGGAAGCCTCCTGATTTTTGAGGAGAAACTTGTCCCGGGTGGGAGAAGGCTTGTGCCAGCCAGTTTCCAGGGACAGGGAAGAACTGGACTTGGGGTCTTCTCCACCTGCGGATTAGTAATTTAACTAACGCACGGTAGTTGCCTAATATTTCTGACAATAAACTGAACAGAGATAGGATATTCCTGGGGTTATTTATTTATTTATTTTTTAAACTTTTATTTGCAGGAATTTTGTTCTTCAATAGCTTTTACTTATTAAGCAGAAAAAAGTTATGTTGAAATGGAGCTGATGTATAGTTGTACTTGAGCATTGCCTGAGGGTACTGAGCTCTACTGCTTTCCTGATAACTGGCAAGTCATCTCTTAATGGCTTGTATAAATTCATATTGCACGGGGGATTCAAAACGAAAATGCTGATATTTCAAGGATATTTTTCTTCCTGCTTGTGCTCTTTTACCAAATCAGTAAAGCAAAAATCTTACCCAGCATTACTTGTATTACTGCCTCATATTGAGCCACACTGTGACCTTGATCTTGCAGGTTAATTGAGTGGTGAAAGTAGAGATTTCACATAGATCCAGCAAAAAGAGTAGTGTTCTTCCTTTTTTTGCAAAGAGGAAGAACAGGACATTTAATTTCAAATAAGAAGGCATATCCTAATAGTCACTTAATTTTTCAAAGAAGTATGGAAAAAACCTCTTATTTTCCCTATGTAGTTTTTTACTCTATCATTTAAGTGGAATTAATGATCGTGTTATTATCACAGTCTGTTTTCAGGGTCGTCTTGGTGGTAATGTATGATTTAAGCCTGGATATGGTGGGGTGTTGATTTTGGTTTGGTTTTTTGGGGGGTTTTGGGGTTTTTTTGTTTGGTTGGTGTTTTTAATGTTCTGGGGGTGTTTTTTCCTATTTTAGATTATTTCCGGGTATATTTATGCTGTGAGGAGAACATTACTGGGAAACAAGCCTGTAATTGGCTTCAGGAATATTCAGATAATAAGGCCTGTGGGATCTGGGTCTGTTTCTCTTCCTCCTTCTTTCCCTCCCTCCCTCCCCCTCTTGTTTATAGGGCGCTAATCACAGTGGTGTTCTGCTCACCACTGAAGCGCCTGTCCTCAGAACCCACTGCTGTCAGGTATTACGTTTACTGCAACTTCAGAAATAAATGAATTCATGTAATGAGTTTAAAAAAAAAAGGAAATGTGGATGTTTTGATAGGAAAAATCCCACAATGTTGTATGAGACATTTTTCTGATATTTTGTCTTACTATACTCCAAAAATGCAATTTAATATTTTCTCTTTAAACAATCCTACCATTCTAACCATTATGGAGCAAGGCACAGAGGTTCAGAGTATACATTTGCTGCTAGTACAGGGAACATGTATTTTAGGCAGAGACAGCTTATATGGGTTAAGATAACATGTTTTCTTTGAAATAGTTGTTGACTGTGAGCGTTTTTTGGGGTTTTTTTATGCTTTCTAAAGTCCCCATCTGTCACTATTAGTTCTTCGTATACAGGCATCCCTACTGACTGACTGAGAAATGGTCATGCTGAGTTTATTCATGTCAGAAATGGGGAGATTTGGGTTGGAAACCGGTTCTGAATTTCTAGTAAGCAGAGCCTACACAGACCAGAAGGTACTTAACACCATTTTCTGTCCCTTGCATGGGCTATAACAAGAGAGAGTTTCGGATGGTTTTGTAAGCAATGTGCAATTTACAACTTCTTATTCTCAAGACATTCATTAAGGAGTGGTTTTACAGATCAGGATGCTTCCAGAACTGACATTTAGTGCCATGGCAGTCTCAGACCTGTGCTGTTGTCTTCAGTTGTACTTGCGTAATAAGTGGGATAAATCTTTGAGAAAGAAGGATCCTTTCCTTATACATTCTTTGATTGAGATTTCTTACTGAGCAGGATGATGCTCACAAGCACAAGGGAAATCTTCTTCCCCTTCCTTAACTGTAATGGCAAGGTTTGCTGTCTAGACAAAAATCAGTGGGTGCATCCTAGATGGAGTAGTGCTGTTGAGTTTGTCAGTTCCTGTGGGAAGAGCAGGGATGTGTGCTCCCAGGCAGCAAACAGGCAAGGGTTTGGTTTGGTTTAAAGGTTAGTTGGCTGAATTCAAGAAGTTGTATAGATGAAAGAGGCTAAGTGACAGAGAGCAGGTAGGGAATGTGAGAGCATGTGCCAGAGGAGGAAATACTGGAATAAATGGAAAAAATCCAAGAGCAGCCGGGTCAGTCAGAGCAGATGGCGTGCACCCGAGAGTCCTGGGTCTTGCAAAGAATGAAGTGATTGAACGCAGATTCATTCCACCCAGGCTCATTAAAGCCAGCTATTCTGCTGGGCCATAGGGTACAGCAGAGGTTGTACTGATTTCGCTTTACTTACAGACAGGATCGAACAATGAACTCACCAAGAGTTATTTCAGTTCTGGAAAAAAGGTTGAAGTTAGCACTAAAATTAAAAATGTCAGAAACTTCACAGGACAGAGAAGGGCATTACAGGGACAGAACAGCATGGGTTTTGTGGACTATATAATCATACCTCCCCCGTGTACTGAAAGTCTTTGGCTAGCCATATTGTGTGGTTAAAGACAGAACCATTAAGATTTTATTTAGACTTGCACAAAGCCTGTGGCAGATCTCTTACCAGGGGCTTTTAAAGTAACTCTGCAAAATGTCTGTAATTACTTGCCTGAAAGATCGGTGCTGGGGTTGTTTTTATTTTTATTTTTTACAGTATTTATGTTGAAGGAGGAAGGAACAGACTAGTCATGCACCATGCAGTTACGTAGACTACCAGAATTGGAAGAACTTCAACAGCATCAGCTGGATTTATATATATACCCGTGTTGGTGAAGTTGAAAATGGTGTTCTCTATGCATCGGCTCCTGATAGAGGGGAAAATAACTGAATTCGTGCAAAGAAAAAGAAAATTTTGAAAAAAGTAAATGTTCTGGACACACTGGGGCCACAAAAATATTGCTGAAGTGAAGGTGATCCCATAGTGTACTTTGTTATGTAGATCAGTATCAGTAACCTTTTTTACAAGGGGAGAAGGCGGGCAGGGGTGTAGGAGCAGTTGTGGGGAAGGGAGGAGGGCAGGAGGCACCACTCTTGGTCATCAGTGGATGATGACAACAGGTTTGTGTGCCCACGTGGACAAACCCTCTGGGGTTTCTGGCCTTTTCCTTGGAATATCTGTTGGATTATGCTCCCCGAGTGCATTGGGATGTCAGCACTCCACCCTGACGGCTGCCGCAGGTGCTGACTCAGGCTGGTTTCCCTTGTCTCATTTTGGGCGGCTGGTTTGTGACCCTGTTGTGAAGCTGGCCACCAGTGATACACACAGCCGCTGCTGCTTGAGTCTGAGACCCCAGAGTGTGTTTGTTCTGGGTGCCAAGTGCCAGTGGGCTGCAGGGATTTCAGATAAAATAGTGCTTCACAGAGTCACTGCTCTCTGATCAGCAAAGGAGAGCTACCTTGTGCTAGTTTTAGTTTGTTGGTATTACTGTGGTCTCTGAATATTCTGTCTTAAGAAATTAAGGGGCAGAATTGGGGTTAAGAATGCACTGAAATACATATTTCTTTTAATTAGTTTCTGACTTATTTGATTAATTCTCACTTGGTTGTCTGATGGTTATCATTCTCACTTTTATAAACCTTAATCTTATTTGTGGACTTGGCACTATCAGCACAGAGATCCAATTTTCTTAAGAAAACGCATTCTTTCCTTTGCAAACGAACACACTGTGTTATTTTGAGCTCCAAGGATGACAAGTACTAATTGTGTGATGCTGGAGCTGTACAGGCACTGCATTTTTTAGCTGGGACTCTCCTTCCAGCACTGTGTGAATAGGGAACACAAACCAACGATCATGCTTTTCTTCCGCAGACTTCGTGAGTTAACTTGTGTTTATTGTGCCTTGTCTCTATAGCTACAACTCTTCAGTTTAACTGTATTACGTGTTCAAAAGCAGAAGTGTGAATAGACTAAAAAAAAGTGGTTGATATTTCTTTGGGAAAATGCTAGTAAGGATTGGCTTTCTGTAATTTATTTTTCTTAATTCCATAAGGATAAATTATTACCTGCATGATAGCTTGGGTGGGACTGTCTGCCTCAAACAGGAAGAAAAGAACAAGAACTGTGGTAGTTACAGTACAAGCTGAGTGAGGAAGGTCTGTACTCAATGTTACTTTACAAAAGTAAAGTTCACTCTGTTGCATCTGTTGACAGAGTGTGGCATTATGCTTGTGCTGGCAGTGTGATTTAGCTGACTGAACAGTAGGTCCATCAAAAAGTGGTGTTAGAGAGAAATTACATCCTACTGACATCTTTGAGTCAGGGAGAAACAAAAGCGTGGTACAACTTCATGTAATCGATGCAGCAAGAAGAGGAAAGGAAAACTGACATTTCAGTATCAGTACTTCTGGCCACAATCTCCTAAACTGTCATTGGCTTTCTAGAATCACAAGCAAACTTGTGTTTGTGTAAGTAGGAAAATTAAAAACCCACATGTAAAAGTCATGGTAGTACTGTTATTAAAAAATTTTCTGAATTGTAGCAAGGTAAAGGGTAAAGCTTCGCCTGCAGCAGTCTTGGTGATGTGTTCCATTAAAAAAGTAAAATAGAGGTCTTAGTGCATCTTTAAACTATTTTTTATCATGTGAACTATCACTTCATAGTCACTGGTTACAAGATTAGTAGTTTTGAGTGCCTCAGCGTTGAGATACACAGTAGATGATTTGTAGAAGAACTTCCCAAGTGTGTTTCAAATCACACTGTAAAATGAGAGACTCTTAGACCTGCTTGTCACAGACATCCCAATGGGATGGTCAGAATTAGCCTGGTCAGGGCCTGCAGCCTTTTGTAATTAACCCTTATAACAATCAAGTGTCAGTTAATTATTTTATTTTCCAAGAAAAGAATGCTTTGCTGTGTCAGTGATTTAAAATAACTCTACAAAAGGGATGGAGGAAAAAGATCCATTGGGATGCAAAAGAGTTAGCTTCCTTTATGAGAGGTTGCTGCAGTGTGGAGCAGGGACAGTGAAGAATGGTTTTTGCTTTTCTGTTTTAAGTAAGTGTTTTTGTCATGGTACTTGCATAAGTGCAGTGGGGTTTCCCAAAGAGTTGAGCATAACCTCCTCTGGTCGTGCGTGTACCTACAGCAATATGCTGTCACTAGTGTGGTGTTCGTGCACAGGCTGGTGATGTTGCCACAGTCTGTTTTGCAAAGGAGATGTTGAACACAGAATTCACTTCAGTGGCTGAATCTGGCTCAAAAAGCCCCGTGAAAGAGGGATGGTATAAACTCTGAAAACATTAATTTGGCTGAGCTGATAAACTTAGCCAAGATAGATTCATGAAAGATGGAACAAGCATTTCTCTGACAAGGAATCAGGATAAATAACCTATTTAAATTTATAATACTATGATTTGAGAAATGCATCTGATACAATATTTGTAAAGCAAGATTCTTTGATGTATTAACATCTGAACATACCAACAGTATGGTAAAATAAAACATTAATGAGCCATATGTGCTAGTTCAACTTCTGAGACAGTCAAACAGTTTAACAGCTGAGTTAGTGGATAATTAACTAGAAAAGGCTGCTGGAGTAGAAAATCAACTGTGGACAAATTGTAATCCCCTCTTCCTGAATAGAGAGAATATTTTCTTTTTCCAGTGAATTCTGCAGCATTACTGGGTGACACTGCATAAAACTGAGAACTCTGTTGGGAATAACTTTATTATTATTTTTTGCATTTCATTTTTAATTTTTTATTCCTGTCATTTAGGTATGATGATGAGGTGGAAGAATGTGGTGGGATAAGATCTGTTAGTACTGTGATCTGCTGGACACAGAGTCCAGAAATAATGAGCTGCATCATTAACTGCAAATTATATTTACTTTATTTATAAAAGTGTTTAAAAGACAAAACGTGTTTATAAAGTTTCAGATCTTTGAATATGTAAGAAGTGTGTAGGTTTTGGTTTTTTTGGTAGATGAAGACTGTATTTTTAAATTAATTCCCGTTTTCAGCTAAATTTAACTTTGCACATATCATATGTACCCACTCAAGTAGGTGTGTCTCTTATTAAAGATTATAATGGAACAAATTCCTTACAAAATAAGAATTAAGATGTATGTTAGGTGATGTGGTTGCTCGAATATGTTTTAAATTATTACTTTGTGATAAGAACAAAGATGTTACCATATCTATTTAAAAAATGTAAGAATCTTGTTTTAATGATGACAACGAATGAGACAGATCTTTATCTAGATAATTATGAAATTAAGATCTTACCTCTTTGGACTTAAATAATGTTTTAAGTAGCTTATTTTCCCCAAGAATCTGCCCTGCAAGCACTAAAGTTAAGACACTCCATGCTGCCAGTTGTTTCAGACTGGGTGGTATGCTTGGAGAGAGGTGTTGAAGATGCTCCTCTGATGTGTGCCCTGGGCACTCTCTGGTGGGGAATAAGCTGCTTTAAACCACCCAAAGCAACCACTGGCTGCCTGTTAAACCATCTCTTGTACCTCTTTGAGCCATGCAGGCCTTTGCAATGAACACACGTTACTGAGCAGTGCTACAGGCCTGCCTCACACACAGCACCGTGATGCCTGCAAAAAAAAAAAAGGGTGTCTTGAGAAACTTTAGATAGCTTGACTACCAGAGCACATCTTCAGTGTTTTCTTCTGCTTCTTTATTTTTTATGTCTGTGGGGTTTTTTCTGCCCTGAGCAGTCTTTCCTCCATCCAGCAAAGCTGCAGGTGTTGGTTTAGTATCTTACCCCTGCACCAGCGTAGTCCTACAGCCCAAACGTACAGGACTCGGTTGGTTCCCCTTCTCTGGCAGGATGTGGTGGGCACATGCTCCTTTGGGCCAGGCCATATTAAAATGCTGGATCTGGGCCTCATAATTCCTGCTGGCTTGGTGGCATCAAAAATATAGAGTCGGTTAGTGGGAAACACTTGGCTGAGCTTGAATTCAGACTGTCTGAACATGGCCCATGGTGTCTGCTTGCTCACTCTGGTGTGAGTCATGAAGCTGAATTCTACTTTCAATAGCGAATGTCTGTAGCATTACTTTATTATTGTGATTATAAATTTCAAGTGGCTTTTTGGCATGAGCCTTTCAAACTAATTTACCTTTTTTTTAAATCCTTTCTTTTTCTTAAAGTCTCTTTCCACACCAAGAAGCATTAGATCAGCTTTGGCACAGGCAACATTTCACATTTCATGCATTATTTACTTCTGGCATAATTTACACCATGATGTCCTATGGAATCCAAGATGATGGTATTCAGAACAAAACAATGTGTCTAATCATTTGCAAAACAGGGTGACTGCTGTGAGCTAGCAAATAGAGTCAGAATTATTTTGTTGCAAACAGCAGCAGTGGAGCAGTAAGAGGTGAAGTACTTTGAAGTTCCAAATGCCGAAAATAGGAATAAGAGGGGAGGGAGGCCAAAACTCAGTTGTGTGATTCTGTATTTATTTAAAATTCTTTGTTTTTTGCTTTCCCTCCTCTGAATAATTGCTACCTTTATAAGAACATCTGTATGTTTTAATAGCCATAGGCTGCTTTTCCTTTACTGCGTACAGATAGAAATGCAATACAAGTCATGATAAAAAATTTGGTCTAAATGATGGCGTGCTGTGCACGGGCACTGGAGACAGTGTCATCTTTGACTCCGATGTTGCTTCTTTGAAGTCCTGTGCTCTTTAGCTGCATTGAGGACAAACACTTGGTTTGGACACAAACAAGTAGGTTTTCACTGAATCATGCATTTCTGCATATAAGGTGCAAGCATGTTGGGTGAAATAGTGATAATTTCAGTGTTTTCTTTAGTGGTGTGGAAGATAAATAACCTGCTTTTCCAAGAGATATCTTGATTCCAGCTAGAGGTAAATGGGATATAAGATCAAGGAAGGGCAGGAAGTGTCTTCTGCTAACATCGCATGCAATGGAATTAGCGACAAGGGTATGCCTTCGGTTAAAAAAACTTCTGACAACTCTTCAGTCTTCTAAAAACAGTCCATAACTCTCAACTAAAGAAGGATTTTATTATGTGTTATTGATTAAGATAACTGCACAGCTGTCGAAGATAGTGTTTTGGGTGGTTGCTGCATTGCCTTTAAAAGGACCTGCTCTAGTTGTAAGCTCTAGGGAAGTGAACTAGGGAAACATGCCAGATGTGATAAAGCAGGAGGGGTTCAAGAAGCATCAAGGTTCGTTAGGGGTAGCCAGTCTAAAAAAATCACATAACAGTAACTATGAAAGAAAGAAGCACATTTTAGAAAAAAAAATATTTTGATGGACTGGGAGATAAGTCTGTGAGAGATTTGTTTGTGGCAAAAATGCATCATATGTCATAGAGTTTCTGTTTTCTTCTACGTTAGTTAAGTCTCATTTTGTCTGAAAGTGGAACAAAACCCAGAACTGCATTTTTATGGGAAATGCCAGAATCTCTTCTGGTCTTCTAACACAAGTTTAACGATGTTTGCAAGAGAAGTTACTTTGGAAATATTTAAAAACTTGTAATTTGTTGAATTAAATCAAAACACTTTGTTTTGAACTGCTTGGATGTTGAAGCACTGTGACATTTTAAACACTTTAATTTTGGGAAAGAGGTTGTTTGTGTGCATCATCTCTCGTTCCTTTCTGTTCTTCAGACTAATTCTGGCATTACAGATAGAAGTGGTGGTGGCCAGGCAGCCTGTTCAGAAGGAACGCTGTGGTGCCTCAGAGGTGTCATCTGCTGAGGAATCACAGAGGTGTGAAACATCAAAACAACAGCTTCCGTGGGACTCTATCGTACCTTTGTATTAAGGTGACCTGGAAAAAAACCATTTCATTTCCTGGTAGAAATTGGAAAGGTTTGTTGGAATCGTAGTGGAGTTTTTCAATTAGTCAGGGTCAAGATGACTAGATCTGGTGGCTGCCATCTAGCTGGGGAGGATTTGTCAGCTTTTCCGTGTGGTGTTTGTCACTTCTTGGATACTAACTCCAGTGGTTTTTAGCAACTTGAAACACTTTCTGCACTGCTTTCAGAATGAAGGAGACACCAGCTGTCAGATCTGCATGCAGAGTTGTCCATAACTGATTTTCATTCTGAGAAGCAAGAAACAAGTGTTTAAATCTCTGAAGTATGAGGTTTTCTGTGACTGTTGAAAGTTGTGGAAGATGTAGGTTATTGTAGCTGCTAGAAGTGTTCTCCTATTTAGCTGCATGAACATGTCCTGTATGTTCAAGCTTTCTCTTCTGTGAACTCTGACTTCTGTATTACTGGTAACAAATTATCTTTTGGACCTAAAATACAGTAATACCCTTTTTAAGAAGGATAAGAAGGAGAAGCAAGCCTATTTCAAAGTGGTAGTATGTTTCTGCAGGTCATTACGGGTGGACGTCTGGGTTCCTTTCTAGGTGTGGTACCTGCAGCGTTCATGCCTCCCGGCAGCTTTTTGTGCTACTGGTACTTAAATGAGATCCCTTATGGTTCTGGTAGGAAGCATAAAGAATAGATAGGCTAAAACTAGTTTTCAGATGTTAGAATGTGTAAGTGGAGACCTTACCTGAGGTTGAGGCAGCTGGGAGGTAAGTAGAAGCAGGACAGCATTGAATCTTGTTGGAAGCAGTGGGTGTGAAAGAGGTTGGTGAAGCCTGAAAGAGTCATGCAGGTGGCCAGTGTGTTTATTGGGGGATGTCTGGTTTGGGAGGAGATCAGAAGGCAAAAATAAATAAATCCCAGTTACGTTGTTAACAGCTACTCTCTGTTGTTGAGTAATAAAAGGCAGGGTCCAGGAAGCTGCTTGTTTCTGGTTTTTATTAGATGCTTTAGGAATTGTGGTGATGAGCAGGTTATAAATATAAATGTCTGCTGCAGATGGAAGGTGAAACAGGCTAGAACCCAGTAACCTTTAAAGCGAGATAACATAAGCTTTAAAATTATGCTGAGATCTGAATCTTCCTACATAGACCTTTTGTAGTCTCATGGAAGACTTGTCAACAGCAAGAGAAAAACCAAACCCAAAACAAGTAAATAACCCCCCAAAATTCCCCAAAGGAAAACAAATTTCAGAGCCAAAATCTTACCAAGTTTTTAGGTTGAGTTTCTCATGAAGTGCTGCCAAGGTTAGAAATTAAGAGAGCCTCAGCTTTCTGTTTCCTACACTTGATAGATGATGGAGATGTAGCACTGTAACAAATAGTATGCTTGGGGTTTTTTTGAAATTGTATTGTATTCTGCTACTACCCTTGCTTAACCATGGATTTTTTTTAGAAACAGCACTAGATGCTGGAGATACAGTATACCTCTAAAATAATGCAGCTGTGAAGTCATGCCTGTCAAAACATATTTTGAGTGTTGTGAGAGGAAGGAACCAGGATGGGGAGCCTGGGGTTGATGACGTTACAGCACCTGTGACAGGTCCCAGGTTTGCTGACCAGAGCAAACGTTTCAGGACAAGCACCTGAACTTGTGCTTGCGAGTGAAAGAGCAGCACCAGGCAGTGCTGATGTCGGCAGAAGATTAATTCTCAATGTTATTTACATCAGTCCCTTATTTTCCTTTTTTCTCTCTCCACCCCTCCTCCATCCACAGCTGTATTTTAGTAATTATACCTTTTATTTGATCTAGTCTAAATCAGGACTGTCCTTGAGGAGTATATTCTCCAAAGGACTATTTTTCCATTGGAAATACTCATTAGCTGTTTTTAGACTGCATTACTTACTATGCATATATTTGATTGCAGGGGAAGTGTGCAAGAGGTAAAGCTTTAGTTAAGTCTAGTAAGGCACTTTATTTTAGGATAACTACTGAATTTATGCGCTGCAACAAAATAGGTTACTCTGGAAATGTAATGAAGGTCTTCTGTTCAGGTACTGAAGGACAGACCTTAAAGTAAATATCTCTGAGTAAGGGAAACATCCAAAAGGGCAAAAGTAGAGGAGAGGTTTGTGAATCTGTCTTCCCCCCCCCCCCAACTACATAGTTTAAATTTTGTAGTTTAATTATTTGGCAATATGAAAGTGCAAATACTAGTGACAACCAAATTAATACTTGGGCACTGTAATGTTGTGTTGTCCTTCTAGTAACTTGGTCAAATTAAGTTTCAAAACATGAGTGTTTCACATTTTGATGAAGAGAAAGAGGAGTGATGTGTCAAGGGCTGTAGATGTGGAATACATTTCTACAGTTTCCACAGCACTGTCTCGTTGAGTGGCTTGGGTTGTATGTGAGTCGACAGAGAAGAACTTTGTATGGAGCAGTGAAATCATTTTGGCCAACTTTAAATACCTGAAATTTTGCTTTGCTTCCTGATGACACTTGCAAGACAGCATGTCTTCCAAGAAACATTGTACAGAAATTTTAATTTGTAGAAGAACATTAAGGCATTTTGAAAGCAGTTCACCATTGCTGTAGGATGGCCAGGTCTATAGTTTTATAATGAAAGAATATAATAGAGTTGTGTAATTCCAAGGAAGGGCGTGTTTGAATCATAAGCTAATACACACTGCCATAGTGAACCACTTCCCAAACTTAACACTTAGAAAAATGTTAACCTAAAATGGCTTTTTGGTACCATGTAATATAAAATGTTTCTTTTGTTTTGCTGCTAATGTTTCTGTTCTGTTAGAATTTTCTCTGTCAGTGCTTTTAATAATGATAGTTTCACTCTGTTGAGTTACCCTTTTCTTGTGGTCCATCTAGAGCTGCTGCAAGCATAATGCTAGAAGTACTCATTTGCAATAGAACATTTTTTACTCCTCTTTAGCAGCAGTAGCTCATTTATTACCAAGGTTGCAAGTGGAATATGAAGGCTCTGTATATCCTTGTGTGAACACCCATCAGTCTCATTAACCATTAAATAATCAAACGGCTGAAGACACCTTGGAGTTTCTGAATATGTAATGTATACTTACAGGGAAGGCATCCCTCATCTGGTTCCACATTAGGGGCTGGCTTGACATGTCACCCTGCTCTTTATTCAGTTCAAGATTTTATCTCCTGCTGGGAATGACCTACCAACTAATGGTCTTTTTGTTATTACTATATGGCCAACCACAAACCTATGTTCCTAAAAGGTTTTACCATTTCCTACATAACTCTGTGCTTTCAGCTCAAAAATGAGCACTAAAGTGAGATGATCTCCTTTGTTACTACTTATTCCACTTCACCTTTCTTAATGTAATCTAAAATTTGCCAATTTCCTATGTCACGTGCTGAGGTTTCTTTGGTCTGATTTTCGAAAGAGGTGAGGCTTGTGCAATGATGCTATTAATTCAGCCCAGTAATAATTTCTGAATTTGTTAACTATTTCAACAAAATTTCAAGAAAATTGAGACACTTAGAAGAGTTCCTAAGAGTTATGTGGAAGACTAAGTCATTTGTTAAAACCCTATTTATTTTGCTGCAGAGAGAAAGGTCCGCAAAGGAAATTAGCCCTTGTTCAAAGGTCTAGAGAAAGTTGGGGTTTATCAGTTCTGCTGCTCATAGACAACTCCTTGACCGATGTGGGCTGCCCAGGGAAGTGGTCAAGTCACTGTCCCTGGAGCAGTGCTGGGTTAACGGTTGGACTCAAGGAGGGGCTTTTCCAACCTAAATGATTCCATGATTCTAAATAGTGGTGTGGGCACAAGATAAAAGATGGCTGTAAAATTTGGCATAAAAAGATGGCATTTTAAAAATCACTGTAATAGTGAGTGCAGAAGAGCAAAAGGGACAGGCGAATGTCCCCATATCTGCTCTGTGTCGCTATTTTTGTGCCCCTCTTTGCTCTCCCCCCCTCTCTTCCCACGCAGCTCCACCTGCACTGCTCTTTGTTCCCCTGGTTTCCAGCTGGCGACTTCCACCAGCCAAGAGAGCTGCTGCTTCAGCACTTCTCTGCATCTGCCAGGAAATAAATAAATAGTGGGAAGAGAAACGGAAGGGATGTGTTCTTGCTCTTTTTTTCAGCTTTACTTAGGGCTTTTTTTTAATTGTATGTCTTGCTAAAATGTATTACTTTGAGAAAATTTCCTTGAAACTAGAGCTGAATCCTCTCACCTCCTTGGTTTCCTTAGTTTTTTGGCCTTAAGAAAAATGCAAGTACTTGGACATTGATGCAGTGGAAATGGATTCTGTAAATAGGCCGCAGCCACTGAGAGGTTTAACGTTGTCCCCTAAGGGCTTGCCAGGAGTTCTCTTTGCAGGCACCCGTTGCCCACGGAGTGCTGTGCAGGGTGACCTGCACCTGCAGCCCCCGTTTGATTGCTGCAGGGCTTTGGGAGCTGTCTGCCTCTGCATCCTATAAATTCCCTCTAACTCCCCATGAAGCTGAAGACAATGTGCCTCGACACTATTTTTGCTCCTTTTGTGCCAGTTCTTTCTCCTAGTGTTTCCAGCCTTTGTGACTGCCATCTGCCTGGGAGCTGGAGAGAACGTGTCTGTACCCTTTTTCCCCTCATTTTTTTTTTTTAAATGGTGCTTAGGCCCAGGTTCCCTGTGACCCCAAGTGATGTCTTGTGTTGGGGATTCAGATGAACAGGTGGATTGTCCTCAGCACAACAAGCGGGTGAGCCCCTCACACACAGTGGGCCAGCTCAGCATAGTGCAGTTGATGGCTGCTTCTAAATTAAATGCCCAACATCATTGCCATTTGCTCATCCCTGACTGGTTTGTGTGAGGAGGCATTAATTTCTTCAGCAATGTCTAACAAGTCTAGATTATTTAGCAGTGGTTTCCCTGCAGGAAGTTTCACTGCCTGTGGTGAGGGAACTGTCCCAGTTATGCTGGCGTGCAGGAGATTCTTCTGCTTGCTTAAGTTTCCTTTGCAGCGAGGTTATGTCTTAATACAAAACATTTCTCTTGTGATATATCTAGCTCATTAATTACCTCCATGTCTATTTCATTTTTAATTAAGAGGATTGTTTAACCTTCTGAAAGTATTTACGGATTTTTGTTTTTCTTAAAAAAAATCCAGTGGTTTTTATTACGTGTAAAAATGAGTAATAGACTTTCCTTAATTTCTTACTATTTCTCTGCTGTCTGTTTTTCTCAGCTTGGAAGGAACATTTGTCTTACTTTAAAATTTTTATTATAGAAATGTTTCAGTATAAACATTGCAAGAAAATAATTTCTTGTATAAAACCTTCAAAACTGTGTCGAGTGGAATTTAAAAATAACAAACTCCACCATTCATTTCATAGCAGAAGTGTTTTTGCTCATACCAAATCTTGGAAAAAATTGCATAACATTATTTAATTACAAGCCAAACTTTCCTTGGTCATGTACCTATGACTTTGCAAATGTGTTTTAGGTCTTAAGCTATATGAAATGCTCGTGGTGTGGTTTGTTTGAAACACTATGTGGAATCCAAAATAGTTTCAGAGGATGTGAAATCCTGTATGCATGTGTTTAACCAGCTTCCTCAGTCTAGAGAGAGGTTTGTGCACGTTCTGAAAATGCCAGGGCTGAGCTTCCTCTGAGAAGCAGGATACAAGCAATGGGCAGTGCACACCTTCATCCCTGTAGCCCTGCTCAGGTAGGTCTGAATGTTTCTCTGCTCTTCGCTTCATTACTGACTCTGCTGCTTTTAGAGCAAGAAACTGGTAGGGAGGAAGACCAGTGAATCTGGAGTGGTCATGGATCCCCTTAACGTACAAAAGAAGAGGGTTTGATCATGTCTTGGGTTGAGCGTATGATACCATTTTTTTAAGTTTCATATCGCCCGCTTTATAACAAACATGAATTCTGTGCCTCTGATTTGAATCCAGAAATTTTCAAGGACAAGCACAGACACTCCTACCTTGGGGCTCAGGCAGGTTTGTGGGTTGTTTTGTTTTGGTTTTGGTTTTTGTTGGTTTTTTTTTTTTTGTTTTTTTTTACGCTTGCTTAAGCTCTCTGATCTGCCGCAAGCAGCAGGGAAGAAAGAGTTGGTTTTTTTTCCTTTCCATAGGGGTGGATATGTCATGGTTTTGCCAGACCTGGTTTTTGGTAGCAGGTGGACATACAGGGCTGACTGTTGTGAGAAGCTGCTAGAAGCCCCACCATCATGTCCCACAGGGCCTGTCTCTGGCTGACTGCAAAGATGGACATGCTGCTTAGTCAATTAAAAGTGGTAACATCTCTGTGATACCATATTTAAGAAGGAATTCAAAACAATCCTGGTTGCGCAGTTTGAATTCCAGCCAGGGAGGTGGGGAGGTGAGTGGGGAGATGTGAACTGAAAAGCAACATGGAGAGGCACCAAGGTGAGGTTGGAAGAAGAAGCTGCAGGAGCCGGAGCCGAAGTTCCTCTGCAGCTGGTGGAGAGACCATGGTGAAGTGGGATGTCTCCCCTTGTAGCCCATGGAGGACCACAGGAGTGCAGAGACCCACTTGCAAACGCAGGAGCAGGGGGATGCTTGAAAGGCCTGCAGCCTGTGGAGGAGGGACCCACGCCGCAGCAGTGTGAGGGCCGCTGCTGCCTGGGGTGTGGACTGGTGTTGCATTAGTTGGCAGAAGGCTGCCTGTGAGATGGCGTTTCTAATGGGAGTAGTTCCTGAAGAACTGCCTTCCAGAGGGGACCCCACTGTCCAGCAGGGGAAGACTCCAATCCTTGAATTATGAAGACCTGACCTAAACCACCCCTCCTCTAATTCTCTGTCTCCCTGCGTCGCTCAGGTAGGAGGTAAAGCAGGGAGGGGGGAAGAAGGTGTTTGCCAAAAAGCTCATATTGTTTCTCTTTTTTTTTCTTTTTCTGTCAGTTTTAGTATAATAAATTTACTCTTATATCTCTTAAGATAAAGCCTCTCTCAAATCATTTAAATCATAGACCTCGTGGACGCTTTGAATTTCTTTTTCTCTCCTCTGTTCAGCTGCGAGGAGCGAGCCTGGGTAGTTCCTGGCCTCTGGCCAGGCTCAAACCAAAACAGATCATTAGTAAGAGAGGCTGCCCAGTAAGACTGGACTTTGATTGTCATTTTTACTTCTCAACGTGTGACAGGGAATAAAAGAGGATAATCAGTTAAAAGCATGTCTGAGGTTTTTATAGATGTTAGGTGTCACTGAAAATGAGTCATGTTTCTGTAGTTTTTTCTTGAAATGCCTACTGAGGTAGGGACCAGTGGACACAGTCTTGTCTCGCAGTACTTAACGCTTGTCTTGTCCTAAGAATTGCCCCTGAGCTGCAATCCCTTTCTCCTAGCCTTCCACACTGCCTTTTCATAGGAAAAAGGCAAGTGGCAGAGTGAGCACAGTGTAGCACTTTTCATGGGCCAATAGTGGCAGAAACATTAACTGGTTCAGAAACAACCCGTGACACCTGATGGCTGTGTCAGCACAGAGAAGGGGCTGAGCCTTGTCAGCGGGACTGATAAGACCTGTGAAAATCATGGTCTGGGAAATGCTTTTCTTGACACCTCTGCCCTTTTTTCAAACCAAATGGACACCAAAGCTAATGAGTTCTGAAAAGTATTGGAGAGAGTGCTCAGTGCGGTGTGATCACATCAGCCACATCTTTAAAGGAGGCTGAATAATCTGCAGGCATGGAAGGGACCTCCGACCATCCCTAAAAACACCCTTTCCTGTCTACAGCAAAATCCCGTTTTTGTGTATTGAGCAATCTGTTAGTTCCAGGTACTAACTCTGTAACTTTTATAGGTAATATACTCTACTGCTGCTTTATCTTTAGGTTTAAGAAGGTAGATTTTAAGCCTGATGTTGTTCATAGCCTGTGTATGGAGGATCTAAAGAACAGGTTATCTGTTATGGCCCTTTTCAAGCCAACTGTTACCATGCCTCCTTTTAGTTTAGTGCTGCAAACTGACATTTTTGTGTTTGGACATTTCTGCAGCAAGTCTTGGGAAAATGCAAGTAGAGAAAATTTTCCTTCGAGAATCTTGAGGTAGCATTTGCTAGTAAGATGGAAAGCAGAGCAAATGGTCACGTCAGACATAAGAAAAAAGCCCATATGGGAGTGATTCTTTAGAAAAGTGGAAATTTCACTTGTGGCTTTTCTCACGGTTCTGAGCAGGGACTCCCTTGTGCCTGAGGCACACTGGTGTATTTTCAAAGGCCCTGGGGAGCTGCAGTGCCAGGAGAGATCCTCCCTATGGGCAGTGCTGTGCTGCCCGTTCTGCTGATCACAACCACTGATCACAACCCTTACGGCAGCCAAAGTGCATCAACCAACTGCAGGATCTTTGCTGTCCATCAATGCATTGTGTTTGTGGTCATTGCCTGCCCCAAAACCATCTCCTTGCCCCGGTGGGCTAATCCATAGAGAGTTCATGAAGATTTTGAGGTTTATAGAAACATGTTAGTTTCCAGCAAGGCAGGCTTGAAGTTAAGATGCGTTGAAATGGTGAATTGTGTTGCATGGTGTGTTTGCCTGTGTCTGTTTTCTTTCCTTTAAATTCTAGTTTTAAAAACATGTTATCTGCTGCTAGTGGCTTCCTTGTGTGGTCACGTCCGCTTCTTGTCCCTGAAACCAGTTACTTGTGGACCAGAAAAGAAGAGCCTCATAACAGAGCCCTGTGTTCAAAGGGCCCTCAGCTGGAAATACCGGCACCAAACTGAAACCTGCCCCGCCCCCCCGCCAAATTAAAATTAAAACCCACACAAACCCCTCAAAAGTAGTCTCTCTGTAAGGGGATGAATTCATAGTAAATGCCTTGTTGAGTAGGAAATGTTTCTTATTATGTACTTTAAAAACAAGCCATATATGAAGCTTTTGGGGGCAAAATAAGTTGGATGATTGCCATCTTATCTGTCTGTCAAGACTTACAGAAGATCAATTACAGTGAAAACAATTTCATTACAGAATGCTTAATAAGGAGACTTAGGAAAAATGTTACACTCTAGACTTGTTTTGTTACCTTCCATTTTGCTCCTCCTATTCTCAAAGTTTCATCCATTGTGAACTCGTTCAGTGTGTTGGTTTTTTATAGGCTGTGCTCTCCCCTGTGGGCTGTGTTGTAGGTTGAGACCTAAATGGACTGTAAATGTCTTGCACAGGAATCCCAGTTGAACCCTTCCCAAAGTTTTTGTAGAAAATCAGTTTCCTGTGGGGAGTGTCAAGATTTTTAAGGTTAATACTCCCTGGAAGTGCCTTCAGCTTTTTTAGCAAGATGGAAAAAAAAAAAATCTGGTATTCTTATGCAATCTGAATTAAATTTGTACTCTTGATGTGCAATAAGTACAATTTTATACTTCATTAAAATTTCTTGTCTGAAAGGACAAAAGGTTTTGTATTCTTTCAGTTTGAGTTAATTCCTTTTGACATTGAAGTATAGTGCCAAAGATTTTCAGTGTTGTGGGAATTATTATTATGAAAGCAGTTCTGAGGGATTTAAAACAATAAGAGCCTGGGTATGGTGCCCAAATATTATGACATTAAAAAGAAAGGTACAGAATACAAATAAATTGTTACAAACTGTAGTTTAATGGGATCATTTTTACATGACTTGTTCATTGTGAACAAAAGGTTTTCTATATTTCTGAAACTGGAAGGATGAAACATACAGGTAAGCAAATAGATTTCTAAAAGAGCTATGACTATTTTAAGAAATCAGGGTTCCCTTTCTGAAAAATATATTTTTTAAATTGCTGTTCCTGAACTGTATTATTTATGTGGCATTTTGCATGCTTTTTGCTGCTTAATGCATTGTGATATTTGCAATTGTCACAATTTTTTCATGATTGTTTGCATAGGAAAATAAAAATTATCAGTGGGTTTGTGTAGTTCTTGCTGTTTATTTGAGAGAAAAAGGCAGCACAGTTTGTTGTCATTTGTCAGAGTTAAAATCATCTTGGATTTGCATGTACCTCAAGATCACCTGAATCTATAGGCATAATATTCCTCAGAGCTGTGTTTTATCTGTCAGTGTTAAATACCCTCTTTGTGCTGGTAAGATACGTAGAGTGCTGAGAGAATTATTTGTGACATCAATCCCAAACATGGTTTTGAAATTGTAGTGAGTTAATATGGTATATCTGCCATATGTGTTGAGAAAAGGCTTTTATTTTTTATTTTCCAAAAAAATATTTTAAGAATTTATACTTACCAGAAGTTTTTCTGAGAATTAGGAAGTTTACATTTTAAAAAATGTATGATAGACAGTGCTGCCTTTTAACTTCTCATGGCAAGTTTATAGCAGGCAAGTTGTTTTAATTCAGAACTGGGGTAATACCATAGATTATTTTAAAAATCATTTTACCTTGGTGTTTCATTTTTAAATAAAATATGATAATCTTTCAGATAGTGTTACAATATATGTGTACACTGATTTGTTTTCAGAGGAAAAAGTGCTTGTGGGTAAATAGTTTAATCTTTTTTTCTGGTTGAAACAGTATTTTCTAGAGGTTGAAACTGCTCTTTACATATGCTATAGAACAACTTAAAAAGTTACTGTGGCTAAGTACTTGAAAAAACTCATTCATGCTCATCAGCAGTGAGCCCGCAACTGTGGTGAGAAGCAGGTCACCAGTGGAGGAACTTTTTTGGTTTCTTGGTGGATGGGTCACCAGGAGAGCAGATGTAAAACTGGCATTTTCCCCCCACCCCGATGCAAGCCCCAGGTACTTATAAGGCCTCCCCCTCAAAAAACCCCAATATCTTGCATCAGCCCTTCTCTCCCTGTCAGCCTACCCACAAATCCAACGATGAAATGCAATCTAAATCTATTTTAAGTATTTACACATGGAAAAACCACTCCTGCTTTCTCACTGTAGACCCAGTTTCAACAGCAAAATAAAACTAAGCCACAGTTGAAAAATTACAAGTGAAGAAATGTAGCAATAATGTATTTTCTGTTGTATTCAAGTATTTTCCTGTTCCACTTAAACTTGCTTTCAGTAAGTTGTCAGTAATAGGAACATCTGTAATTTAATTTCCCGGTGTAAAATACAACTGGAGACACCCCAAGCTGACAGCACTTTCTGTGGGAGCAGCTGGGGAGGTAGAGCAATATTTGTTAGGTGGGACTGGTGTGAAGGGGAGTGTTGGGAATAGGACTTTCCTTGTTATCTTGCTTCTCATGCCTAACAAAGTGGTTGTTGTAAGTCTACTAAGCCAACAGATTCCTGTGCAAAAGCACCGAGGGAATTAAAAGCTTAAGCAGTTCCTGCACTCTGAGGAGTTTAAATGGTTTAGTCAAGGAAAATAGGGGAAAGAGTATATATTTGTTAAGTACTTTTGCTTGTTCTCAGTTAGGCTTCAAACTAACATAGCAGTTAAGAAACTCAGGGGTTTTCAACCCTTGAGCTTTCCTAGTGAATTCACATGGGGCTGTTTTAATGTGAATCTTAGAGAGAGAAATTGAGAAGAATTTCTAGCTCAGTCATTCACAGAGTATGTGCTCTATAATTTTATTAAAAGTCCTCTGCAGGTTTGTTCGGGTTTGTTGGTTTTTTTTAATGCTTCTGCATCCTTTTGTGCGTGTGTTGTGGGGGTTAATTGCATGATAAACTATTTGTGCTGCAGGACTCCTATTTCATTTACTGCAGAAATAGTGCAAAGCATAAGGCAGAGGGTTAGGAGAAGGAAGAGAGGCTGCTGCCTTTAAGACATGAATTGGCATGCAACAAAAGCTTACGTTCTGGTATTTAGCTTTCATTTACTTTAAGCAATAATTTGCCTAGAGACTTCTGCCTAAATATAAAACTTCCCAGTATTAAAGAACAAGACAGAAAATAAAGCAATTGAAAGGAAAAATGATTGCTAACTAGTTCATTCACTGTCGTAGTGCATAGGCTTAATTTTCAATACTGAAGCAAAGTAATGCTAAAAATGAAGAGATATGTAGAAAAGCTGCATGTGATCAACTTTTGAAAATAATTTTTTATTCTGATATATAGTAGTGTGTACAGATGTCTTTTTGTTTTTCTAGATTAATTTCAGAAAGTCCTGTGAAAGTCATAAAAGCCTCATAGCTAATATTCTTAAATACCTCGCCTGCTGTTTTCTCCTCAATAATGGAGGTGCATTAAAATAAGCATGTTGTTAATTTTTGCATTAAGATGAAAGAAGTGATAAACTGAATAATTTTGCATTTCAAATACATTGTGAGCTCCTCTTGCACACACAACTATGCTGAGAGCTGGAGAAGGTGTTTCAGCAGCAGCCGTGAGTGGAACTGGTGCGCAGTTGCTCTTTCCCAGTGCATCTCTGCTGAGCTCCTTTTTCTTGAATGATGGCCAATGCAAATTAATTACTTAATATAGGAATTATTAGAGCAGATTGTAAATACTGAGTATGCAGCACAACAGACCTTGTGAAGACAAGCATGGAGCTGTCTTTCTGAGATAAATTCAGATTTAGTGCCTGTTTTTGGCTTATTACCCAAACACGGGTGATGCTCGGTTTGTGAAATGTCCCATTTGATTGCAGAAGGTTTTCTTGCAGGCTTAGAGATAAGTGCTAGCTCATGTACTTTGTGTCAATCACAAATAGATATGAGCATAGCTAGATGTGATTCAGATCTTATGTGACACAGAATTCACAATATTTTGTGAATCCTGTATCGAATAGACCAGGATCACAAATACCTAGGCTCCTATCCTTATAAAATCACTAAGATTTGATTGGACCTTTCCTCCTTGCTTTGCAGATGATAATATGTTTCCTGCAGTGATCATCAGTGCCTTTGGAGATCCGAAATCAGCATACAACACTGGTCACAGATCACTCTCCATTTTACCCATCTCTTCAGAGTCAGATAAATGAGCAGTCTTTTCTCTGCCCAATGTTTTAATTTCTCCCTTATTAATTTACTGTTTTGAGCCATAAAGGTTTGTTGAAAGTTGTGCCAAGAACAGAGATATTAAACAGGGATTTGCATACCTATTGCAAATCTCAATCATTGGGTTGCTCCCCTCAGCTGTGCAAGTGTGTGAGTTCCCTGGTTTGGTGCACAGATACCCAGTGTGGAGAATTGTTGATGTCTTAGAAGTGCAAAGCAATTTTTTACAGTCTCTTGCAAGTTCAAGTTATGCCATCATTATCAGAATGGGAGAGAAAAATTGAGCAGAAATGGCTGCAGCAGTGATGTGTGATGGATCATGCAGCATCTCTGATAGCTGAGAAATAGGCTGCACCATTAAGTGACTTTTGCCTTTCCAGAGTGAACCAGCCTCAGCTGTTCCACATAAATTGCCACTGATCTGGTGGTTAGAAAATCCTTTTACAGAATTTCACTCTTGACTTACCTCTTTGTCAGTGAATTATGCCCATTTCAATTGAGTGCAATGCTCCTAATAACATGTCAATTAATTTTAAACTGCACAAATCGTCACTCTGCTATCAAGACTTGGAAAACAAGCTTCATCAGTTGTTCCCTCTGGGGTTTTGGAAAACACATAATTCCAAACACTCTGTAAGACTTTTGGTCTCCTTTTTTAATGTACAGAATTTAATTTTTGTAAGTGGTTAAAAAAAAGAGTAGTTTTGCTAAATAGTTTGCCGAACCTTTAAATCCATGTTGCTAAAATTTAATTCTGGACAATAATCTCTTTGTGTAGTGCTATGGAAGATAATGCAAGACATCTTCAGTGGTGTATTATTTATTTTTGCATATTGTGACGTTTGGGTCTTAGAGTTATTTTAAGCAATTAAGACAAGGGGGGAAGTGCTAATGGAAACAAGCATAAAGGTGTTGCTGAACTGAACGTTGAAGCACTTATCTGTATTACTCTGGCCAGAGTGAAAAAATCTGGTGTTATAAATCATATGTTAGACAAAAACGTGTAAGAAAAGCTTTATTCTCTTTCTTCACTGGAACCAAGGCCCACTGAAAACAAATAGATCCAGAGGGATCAGATTGAGTTTTGTCTTGCAGAAAAATCTTGCTGTGGAGGAGTCTTGTATGGGAGAGGCCATCCAGCTTTGATCCATGTGCCAGGCTTTCTGCCGTTCAATCCAGAAACCTGGAGCTGATAACTTCGTTGCTGTATTTTTTAGGCCAGCTCTGCAGTGTATCAGTCACCAGTTGGGTTCGGGTCACTGTATTTTGCTGGGGTCTGGGGATGTTTCCCAGGGGCGTGCCCTGGGAATGCCTTCTGCATGGAAGTATGGAGAGGTGCTCCAGAAGCCTGCCTGTCCCCCGGCCCTGGGCTGCCTGTCTGCCCCGGGAGCCCCCTGTGCCGGTGGGTTTGTGGCAGGGCAGCCTGTGGATCCCGTGGGCAGCCGGAGCAGATGGCAATCGCGCAGCTCATCCACAGTTCAGCACGGCTGCACAAAAGCCAAGTCTTAGCTCAGTTTAGGGTCACTACCTCTGCTTTTTTTTTTTTTTAAAGACTGCTTTTATTTCTTGTGATAATTGTTGAAGGTGGTTACTTCTGCATTTTAAAGAGTTTGTTCCAAAAATCGTGGGAAAGCTTAATCAGTTGCATATTCTTTAGAGCAAAATGAGTTAGCTCTAACCCTTTGTCAGTACATCTCCCAGGTGAGGGGTTTTCCAGACTTTTCTGAAAACTCTCAGGGACGTGAGCTCACGGAGGTGGAAGGTCTGCAGCCAGGCAGGCACTTTTGGGTACAGTCTGGCTGCCTGTGCCCTGAGCTGCTGGGCATTGTGGAAGGGGCTCAGTGCTGGCTGCTTGGGAAGGAGAAGTGGAAGTCTCTTGAGCTTTGGGCAAGGATTTCGTAAGAGGTTGTGGGAGGAAACCTGAAGAATGGATCAGTGCATTTGTAGTCAGCAGTGTTAGTGCTGCTTGTGGGCAAAAGAGCTTGGCAAAATGAGTAAAATACTGATGATAGCTGAAAGGGGAGTTTTGATTACTGCCTCTGCCAGTGACCTCTGTCTGTGGCTTTTTAGTTTTTCAGATTACCTCATTATTTGGGTAATATCCTGCATATTAGAACTCAAACAGCAGAAACTGAGGTTTATGCTGAAACTTCAAAAGATTTTTAATTTCCTCACAGGCCTTGTACTGCAATGATGCGCATTGTCACTAAAATACAAAAAGGTAAACATTGAATGTTTTTCTGTAATCTTTCTGGACAACATTAGGTGTCTTCTCTGTTCAGTCTTTTGTCATCTACAACCAAATTTATCCTGCACAATTAAACCATGGCCCGTGTGGCTGAGCTCATCCGAGTGTCTTGTCCCCATGCAGATGGGAATTCAGTGAGGTGCCTTGTTTGATTATGATCAGAATCAAATGAAGATGAAGATTATTTACATGTGGTTTGACTGAGACATGTGACTGGGTGCATCAGGACTGCAGTGGTGGCTGGAGGGTTTGTGTCCTGTCAACATGCAGGAGTGCACTTGCTGAGGAGAAAACACTGTTTGCCTTCCAAAATAAGTAGAGAAATGTTTTTGCCTGGATATGGAAAGATAACGGCAATTGTCCTGAGGTTTGCTGTTGGTTGCTCTTGGTGTGCTTTCAGCTGTGAGAACGCCTACAAATGGAACAGATCGTAAAGTTATCCTGGCATAGCGTCTGAGAATGAAACTCCTGAAGTATTTCCTTGTAGTTGCAGAGAAATGTGGAAATAATAAGGCAGCTGTTGTAGAGGCAGCAGGAGCACACTGCAGTACCGTCTGTAGGCAGTCCTGCAGAGCTCTCAGTGGTGAGTTACAACAGCTTTGTTTTCTGGGATTCACCTCTAGCAGTGCAGTTACTTGGACAGAATGAGAAAAGAAAGATTTGACTGTAAAGGTACATATTTTGGATAGTCTTGGCTTGAGTTCAACGGTGGAAGTGTTGGAAGAAATTTTTGATAGCAGTTAATTTTTATACATTCACAAAAACATTTGTACCTTTCTGTCCATTTTCCTCACTATACTTTGACTTCAGCATTTATCTAGCAGTAGTTGGCATTGTTTTTCCATAGGTGCTAAAAGGGTCTCTGAATTTGAGAAGACCTTTTGATTGTCTGTTCATAACACCTTATGGTGTGTCCACAGGAGATGTTATCTCCTTACTGCTAAGCATAAAGCTTGTCACTTTTTCAGCCTTTTTCAAGATACAATTTGCACTTTCGGTGAGTTTGGCAAGCTTCTTTATGGGTGGTGGGGCGATGATTTCACAGACTGTTACCAAAGCTTTTTATGATGATGTTTTAACATGAGAGCAAAATAGAGTTGTATGAAGAGCTTCATAAGTTAGCTCATTTATTGAAGAGTTAGTCACAACAAAGAATTGATGTTTGCTTCTTCAAAGGGTAAGGTAAATCTTGTCTAGAACACCTTGTGCTGTGTCAAAACGAAGCAGAGTTTTCTGTAATACACATTAGTTTTGTATGAGTAATACTCAAACTGAATCTTTACTTCAACGAAAAAAAAAGGCATCAACTCAACCAATGGGGATTATTTTTCTTCAGAAAAATCTGCAGTTTCTCAGTCTGTGGTACACTGTTAAGAGACTGAAATTTAACAAAGGTAGGATAAGGATTCTCTGTCTGAATGACAAGCTGCACGATTCAGTTACATGTTTTTGTGCAGACTTGGAGAGTCCAGCATTATAAACGGCTTCACATTCCATTATAAAATGTCCGTATTTTCAGGGTTTTTAAAAAAAAATCCTCGTGGTATGTGTTTTAATCCATGTCTCAACTGCAGCAATAGAGAGACAATTTTTCCTTTTATAAAAAAGGCTTGTATAGATTTGCAGAAACCCTTCCTACAAAGATTTGATTTTTAATGCTGAGTTTCATGTTACATTTAATTTCAATTTTACATATATATAAATACACAGCATTTTGAATAGATTTTAAAAACAAGCATTTTTAAATACATTTGAGTTCATGATAAATGTCATTCTAAATAATGAACTCAAGCTTATAAATGAGTGCTATATCTTTAGTCAGTGAAAATGTACTCTCAAGATCAAAATATACTAATAAATATCCTGCTTGTATAAAGTATTCCTTGAAATAATTAACAGCTTGGTTGCTGAAGTAGCCTAAATTGCCCATACCACAGGGATGTGATTTTTCCTTTAATTTTCCTATGATCACTCTGTATTTTCATTCCCATAGGATGCTGGTGCAGCTCCTGTGCTGAACATGGCATTTCCACCTGAGCTAAAAAGCAGCTCCCCATTCACTCACACTAGTAAAGATTTGGATACTATTTTCAGTTCAGCCTCCAGAAAACGAAAGTTTTAGGAACAGATGGATATTTCGGTTGGCCCAGTGCCAGCCCCTGGCCAAATTTCCGTGTGGATAGTTACATCCTGCCTCCATCAAGCTCTTCTTGCAGTGTCAGTTCCTTGTGGGTAAGGGGGGTTCAGGATAATGTCTCTGCTGAGTGGGCATGAATTGTAGGGCCTGTGTTCTGTTCTCTCATGTCCTGGCCCTTCTCTGTGTTATGCCCCAGATATGTTCTTGGAAGAGAAGAGGTGAACAGGAAAATGAACAGAACTCTTGGGGTGTCTGATGCCTTTCAAGAGCCATATTTGCAATACATAAAACATAGAGTGTTAACCAGCTGTAGGACGGGCTTTATGAAACTCATGTCCAAGAGAATGAAATGGTCTTGGCAGGGAGTTACTTCAGGAGAAATTTGGAAATCCCTGTGGAAATTTCCTGCAATCTACTTGTTTGGATGTGGCGATGTGACAGCTCCGTACTGTACTTGCCATTTTGCTTGGGATGTTGCTCTTACTGCCTTGCTTCCACAGTTAAGATTTGAAAAGCAGATAAAGCATCTATAACTCAATTCTGCGTACTTTGCAAATTTCTGTGGGTTTTCAGGTTTTATTAGTGATTTTTGGCAAGGCTTTGCATGCAGCATTTCAGAGGGTGACCTGCTGAGTGTCTGTGTTCCCATATCCAGATGCAGAGTGATTATCTACAAAGAATGTGAAGCAGTTCAGTGAGTAAGTGGAGTCATATAAAAAATCTGTACTGATTGTTGGTATCCCTATGCCAAGTTTTTAAAGCTGGAGTAACCTGTTTCCAGACTTTTAATTTTTGTCCTCCAAGCTTTACTAAAATTTTACTCATACTCCTACACACATTTATTGACATGTGCTGTATTTATTGACCTTTTTAATATGAATTTGGTACAAACTAGTGAATATAAAACTCAGAACAACTTTAGGTGGATGAGTGTTGTTCTTGGAGCATTCATTTTCCAAATAATGAGGAGAAAAAGGCAAGGAGGTTTTGAAAATAATTTTCTTCATCTTTTTTACCCCTGCAGGCTTTTCACATACCCCTAAAGGCATGTGTAGGTGGTGCTAGGTTTTTCTATCAAAGATAGAATGAAGTATCAGCAAATGTGTATAACAACCTCTGACCTAAAGCTGTAGGCATTGTTACCACAAAAATAATTTACTTAGCATGGTGATTGTCAGATACTTCTTAGGAATGGGGGTTTTTAAGCTCTGCAGTAAGACTGACATGAAATGAAAGTGTCCATCTTTTTCACGTCACATGCAGGTAAATGACTGAGTAGCCTTTGCATGTTAAAGACAAAAGGTTGAGCATGGGAGGTGGCATTTCTTTCAGCAGTTATAAATATTGGCATGCATTAGCAGCCTTTATTCCCTGGCAGAATTTTTCTTGCCAACATTCCTTAATAATTGAAATATTTTGATTATCAGTGCTGACTCACATGTCCTGGTAGCTGCACAATTCAGATCAGTATTTTTGTGACTTGAGGTATGCTGGCATTACCAGTTTTCCTACTTGAAGAGAAGTACTGCATGATTGACATGCTTGGGTCTCTGTAGGCATCCACAGCTCACTGTTATGCAAGAGAGAGGACTGGCCAGACCCTTGTCCTGCCCAAGTATGACTGCCCTGCTCCTGCTCACAGCTCTTTAGTGATCAAAAACAGTTGTGTTACAGGTTGGGGTTATTTTTAACCTCTGCTGAGGAACCAACACTTTCTAGTACATAAAATAGGTCTGCTGCTAAGCTTCGTTGTCAGACTTAGAGTTGTTTGAACATGGTTTAGTGTTTGTTTCATGCAGTTCTGTCAGTGGCTGTGCACACGTGTGCGCACGGCGGGCACTGAATCGTGAGCCTTGCAGTTCTTGATGTTGGCGTGAAATGTGCTGCTTGGAGCTGATGGAAAAGTGTTTCCCTGTTCTTGAAGTGAAGTGCTTCCCCCCAGATGTGCAAAAGTGTGCTGGCAGATGTGAATGGTTGTGAGTTGTGCCAGGAGGAGGGAGTTTAGGGGAACCCTGACGATGCTGTTGGCAGGTTTTTGCCTAACTCATGGGGTTGCTCTCTGCTGCTATTAGCACTGTGTTAAGTGAAGATGCAAAGCTCTGACAGTTTATCTGTAGCTTGCTTTGCAATTTAAAATTATGGTGTTCCTAACGGTAAAGTGATGATCACGCAGAGCTTAAACTGAGAATTTTTTGTTGTTAGGTCTTTAAAAATATACAAAGTATGTGTTGTCTTCTGTGCCATAAACTAAGATGTTACAAATCCCTTTTGTTTTAGACGTTGGAACCCTGCTTGCTCAAAATAGCTTGATTTTTAGTAAGCACTTCAGGTGATGTTTTAAAAAGTCTGAAATAGATAAAGCATCTGTTTTTAAAAGACAAGATGACAATAAAATAAATAGTTTCAGAAATACCACAGATACGAAGGAGCAGAGGTAAAGAACCTAATCCATCGCAGAGCTTTTTCCTATGTACAACGGGGTATGTAATGCTCCAGCATGTTCCTGTTGCCTTCTCAGTCAGCAATCCTTCTGGATCCAGGATGTGTTGTTTTTCACTTAGCTTTAAATAATGAAGAAATAGATATGTAGCCCTGAGCTCCAGGTAGTTTTGCAAATGTCTGAACAATGATCTATTCAGAGAGAAATACCTGTGTAAGAATGTAGCAAAACTTGTCTGTATTGAGCAGATCAAAGCATCTGTAAACATAAATTAAAAAAAAAAAAAAGTGTAAAGTGGGTCAGATGCATGACACAATTTTGAGATAAGCTGTTGATAAGCCACTACTGAAAATATTTGTCTTTGAAACAGTTACAGGCGGCTGGCTTACCCCAGAAGGGAGCCTGAGGTCACTTTCTAGTTGAGGTCTGAGCAGTGGCACCACAGCTGGTTGTCCTCGGGAGAGTGTTGGGTGAGACGTGCATCGGGTCATGGCAGAGGCTTTTCAGCACCTTCCCTCAGAGTCCGAGGCAGTTGATAAACTGGAAAATATTTCTACCTCATTATAGATTGAGCAAGGATGAGTGAAAGAGCTGTGCTTTCTCGAGTTGGGCTGAGATGGAAAGTGTGGCAAGAAAATTTCCTTTAACATAGGAGCCAGTGAGGCTCTTCTTTTTTTCTTTCCAAATGAGTTGACTGCATTCAGCTCACATGGGCTCCCTCAGCCCTCTTGGAGATGTGAGCGCCTTTGAGCTGGGTTTGCCCACAAATAACAAGCAGTGACCACTTATGTGGCAACAGGGTGACAGAGAACAGACAAAAATGGTGTGCCAGCCTGATACAGAGGATGCCACAGCAACGTTAATGGCCAAATGAAAAAGCAAAAATCCCAGGTTTGCCTTTGCTTACAGCTGAAAACGTTTCCCTTGTGGCTGCAGGATGACCATTTCAGCCTGTCCATAGGATTATGGCATCATTATTTCTGTTTATGCTCCTTTTTCTACTTACGGAAAACAAACTTCAGCTCTAGGCTCATATTCAGTTTCTGAGGTTTAGCTCTTGCAATCTAAATTAGACCTGCCCAGTGTGTTTGTGAGGTCAGTGCTCTTGGAGACTGCAGTGGAAACTTGTTTGGAGAGAACTGGGGAGAGCTGGAACAATGTCAGATTGTGCTGGGAAAAGCTGCTTCATGTGGGATGTCTTCAAGGAGCAATTATAAAAATAACACTTGCTGTCAGCCGATAGAGCAGAGTAGCGAGTGGATAAAAAATACAAAACCCTGCTCTGTGTTCCAGTACCTGAAGATGTAAAGCTTTTCTATTAGAAGTTTGCATGGAGCACAGTAGTTTAAAACAGGTGCTCTTCTGAACAGCTCCTAGCTACATTTTAAATGTTAATGTTCATGAATTGGAGATTTAGGGGTTTTATGCATATTAAAAAGTATATATTTTTAAAACCACAGAAAAACTTCTGACCTGACAGGTGTGCAGGCAGATAGGTATTGCTCTTTCTGCCCTTCTTACGGGTGCTTCATAGGGAACGTGGTGCCGTTCCTGTACAGAACAAGTGCATTAAGGCTACCTGCTCAAAACCTCACAGGTCATCAAACAGGTCCGTTTTCCATGACTGGAATACCACTGCAGGATCAGGAAAAGGAAGTTGATGAGGCCTTCTACAGACATCTGGAAGTACCATCATGATCACAAGCCTTCACCACCTTCTTCAACCACCTTGATATCTTCTGGAAAGGCAGCAGAGCTGGACACACAGTCCAGGAGATTCTTGCAGAGCACTGGTGATAAGTTTTTGATACACGTGTTGAAGGAGCCAACAGGGAGAGGTGTGCTGCTGGACCTTGTACAAACAAATAAAGAAGGACTGGTTTGGGATGTGGAGGTTGGGGCCAGCCTTGACTGTAGTGGCCATGACATGGTTGAGTTTGGTATCCTGTGTGGAGGAATCAGGGCAAAAATTAGGGTCCCAACGCTGGATTTCAGGAGAGCTAACTTTGGCCTCTTTGGGGATCTACTTGGAGGAATCCCATGGGTTAGGGCTCTAGAAGGTAGGGGATGGGTCCAAGTGGTTAAAGTTCAAGCATCACTTCTCTGAAGATGATTAGGGAGCTGGCTCATCTCTTAGGAGGAAAGACTGAGGGACCTGGGCCTGTTTAGCCTGGAGAAGAGAAAATGGGGAGGGAATTTTATCAATGTATGTAAGCATCTGAAGGGAGGTGTCAAGAGGATGGAGCCAGGCTTCTTGGTGGTGCCTGGTAACAGGACAAAGAGCAACAGGCACAAAGAGAAACACAGGAAGTTCCATCTCAATATGTGGGAAACTTCTTTACTGTAAGAGTGGTAGAGACCTGGAACGTCTCCTCTGGACATATTCTAAACCCACCTGAGTGCAACCCTGTGCAAGCAGTTCTAGGTGATCCTGTTTTAGCAAGGAGATTGGACTAGATAATCTCCAGAGGTCACTTCTAACCACAACCATTCTGTGATTCTGTGTGATTTTGAACTAATGCTATCATCCTGAGGTTAGATTGGAAAGCAACATCTGTAACCTGCCATCATGGAAAAATTATTTCCAATACATTTTTCATTACACTTTTCTTCAATATGTGGCTGTCACTGGAGGATTAGTTTTCTGCTGGAGAATTAAAAGAAAAATTGTAACATAAATCGACAGTCAATAGTTTTGCATTAAAATCCCTTGAAGTATCAAGGCATGCAAGTTGTTTTGGTTTATATGTGTGTCTGTTTAGCAGTGCACAAACAGAAAATACCAGTTCTTTGCTGGCTTGCTGAAAAGTGTGTAGCCTAATCTGACAACAATTTTAAGGATTTAAATACAAAATTACCATATCACATTCATATGCAGTGCCTTTCATTTGGATGGATCTTGGAGACTCCTAATAGTATATCACACAAAGTAGCTTAATTTCAGAATTGCATATCACTGAATGTAATCTGCCTATCAAATAGCTATGTGCACTGACCCTGTGAAAGGTAAAACCAGGAAACAAAAAATAATGCAGTGTTCAGTTTAAGCTGCTGTGGAAATTCAAGCAGGCAGCATGTTCTGAGGAATTACTTTTGGACAAAGGCTAATCTGCCACCAACCTTTGTGGTTGCTGGAGAGAGAGGCTGCTCCTGTTAGCACCTCTGAGCAGGGTCCTGATCCAGATAGTGTGAAATGCTGTCTGGAAGGAACCCAAGACTCTTTCCTTTAACTGGATGAGGAACCTGATGAGAGCAAAAGCCTGTACCTGCAATTAATCTATATAAATACCTACAATTAATTGTGTAATAAATTTGACTGCTCTGTCAGCTTCCACTGTTTGCTCTGGACCATTAACAGAGAACTCAGAATCTAGTTGCACAAATAACAGAGAAGCTTGTGTCTACAAAATTTATTTCTGTTGTCATCATCAAAAAGCAAAATTACGCAGAGGCAGTTTCAGGTATTGCCGTATTTTTGAGGGATGGTATCTTTGATAAAAATTTTATCTTTCATAAAAATTTTTAGTCTGGTTGTTCGGAATAAAATGTTCATATTTTCGTATGAGGAGCAAGCAGAGCATTTACAGCATTCAACAACCTTAATATTTCCAAGTATAGAAAATATATGGAAAATTAACTTTTCAGGAAGGTAGTAGCATCTTGAATCCCTATGTGAAAGTCTCAGCTGTTCAGTATTGCCTTTTTCCAGCAGGCAGTGAGAGGAAACACATCGTGGTGACACTGTTGCTCCGTGTCAGCAAATGTAGGCATTGCAGGAAGCGTAGCCATGGCAGGAAAAGAGCCCAAGAGGAGAAAAAACCCTACAGGGTCCACCCTGGTACTCCCAGGGATTTTGTGTGCCATTTCTGCTCCACAGCAGGAGCCATCCCACGCACTGCCCGTGGGTCACGGAGAAGGTGAGCACCCGCAGCCTCCACGGGACGGCCTGGCTGCCGGTGGGTGCCCAGCTCTTGCCAGCTGCCTTATTCAGTGCTGGCACTCGTTTAACAAGCGTCTCCCATAACAGACCAGAGCTGTGTACCCAGACTGAATTTCAGCTTAGTTGTGGCCCTTCTGCATCTGCTTCTCCCCAGGCTGTTGGATTAGTCCGTGGCTTCTCACATACCTGCCATGGCAGCGTTGTCCCCAGAGCTGCCAGTCTGGCGTGCCTGGGCGGCTGTGCCCGTGGGGAGCAGCCTGAAGGGCAGCTGCTGTGCTTGTTCTGTGTCCAGGGTCCAGTCCCATCATCTGTGCTCCACGCCACTCCCCCAGGCAGAGACGGGGCTGCTGGTGGGGAAGGACTGTGCAGGAGTGGGTGGTGTGGGCAGCGGGACGGAGTGAGTTGGGAGCGTTCAGGGATGAGGGGAAGAAATCTACTTTGGAGCTCTGAAAGGGTACCAAGGGTGTGCCCAGCCCTCCATCTCAGGCAGATCCCAAGTGCCTTGCATTCCCACTGGAAAATAAAGGAAGCAAGGCCAGTGATAGAGGGAAGGGCATAATAAAAATAGGCCAGAGTAACTAAAGAAGAAAGATAAGTAGAGGAAAGAGAATGGCAAGTGCCACTGGTTAATTGAAGCTGTCATTATACAGAGTCTCAGTCTCCCTTTTCATGAAGCAGTAAGAGAAAAAAACTATTTGATGCATTCTGTGACCAAGTCTGAAACTCACAGGAAGAGAAGGTAGCCAGAGCTCATTCAGTCAAAGCAGAGGCTGCATCCAGAGAAGAAAGAGTTTGCTTGAAGATGGTTTTCTTTGATTAGTAGGAATTACCATTCCAAAACATTTTGGCTTTTCTTTGTTTTACCTGACATTTTGCCACTGTGTATGTATGTGTATATATACATATAAAAATAAATCAGAAAAAATAGGCTATTCATTTTTGCTATTTGCTTGTATATAACATGGGAATACTTTCTATAATGCTGTTGTGGCTTGGGAGTGATCCATGGACATGGTTTTCCAGAGAGCAGCACTCATCCATGAAGAACCATCACAGTTCTACTGTCCTGCACACAGGCTGCACCTCGCCAGCCAGGAGACATTGCTAATCTAGATATATTTTCAGGAAAACAATTTGAGGCTTCCCTTTGTGTCTGGGGCAACCAGGGTTTTGTTCTAACCTCAGTGCCTGTCTGAGGTTTGTTTGTGAACATCTGGAGCTCCAGGCATGGGAGAATTGGCACCTGTGCTTAAAACCTGCTGCTGTCTGTTGTTTGTTTAGGTGTTGTTTGAGTGTGTGAACGTGAAACTGTTTGCTTCATTGGGGTGCCTGAGTAAAGCAAATAGCGAAGTGTACATAGGAGTTAAACTTCAGTGCTGAGACCGTGTTAATTTTTCACATAAAAAATAGAGTGCTTGCTCAAGTGGTGTGCTGGGGTACTGTGTTGTGTTTATGTTCCAGTTATGGTAATTGTCTGAACTACTGTAAGGGCCAATATTAAGCACAATTTTCTAAAGATACCACAGTTTCTGTGCTGGAAATATATTACTTGTCAGGATACTTAAGAACTTATCATTTCACCTGCTATTAAAATATGAAAACCCATAACTTGTTTTAGGATAGCAGTGTTACCCAGCACTGCTTCTGAAAAGCATAACAGCTACCAACCTGTCTCTTGTGTTCTAATGTTCTGAGTTGAAACAAATATGCTTAGTAGGAAACTTCAAATACAACAAGCATCTTGTGTTTTTAAAGAGTTTTTTCTTTGTTTACATAGACATGTTGATGTGCCCTGGAAGAGTGAAATGCATTTAACCGACAACGTGTCTCTTCTCTCTTAGATTACAGAAGTTTGTGGAGCCAAGCGCGTGGGTTATTTTGGTCCTGCTCAATTTTATATTGCTTTGAAGTTAATTGCAGCAGCACAGTCAGGGTTCCCAGTACGGATTGAGAGCATTAAGAATGGTAAGTAGCAAATTTTGCTTGCAGTGCTATGCACCTGTTTCTCACTTTCTTTAACGCTTGTCAGCTCTCTGTGGTGGTAAACTCTTTCTTCTTATGTGTCCATGAACAATTTCAAGGAGCAGAGAAGGAGTAGAAGGTAATGTTACATGCTCTAAGTGACTGTTAGAAAATTGCAGTGAATTACATATATGGCAAATCTGAGATGACATCCCCCTCTGGAAAAGGCATTACAAAGGGATGGCAGGAATGACAGCTGATCAGTGTGGGAGATGCATTTATCTCTCACCTTCAGCATCTAATTTTGACAGCTGTCCAGAGTGAGAACTGATAGCTGCTTCAAGGGGAGGCACGTTGTAGGGGACATGGGCGGGTCAAGGATTCCCTCCGTGCAGGGCAGCTTGTAACACTCATCTGTTTTAGCAAATAATCCTGCTGAAATAAATGGGTAATGGTGACAAAATCATTGTGCTTCCTATGAGTAAGTATGGAAGTGTGTATTAGATATATTTTAAAACAGCTTTGTTCTTCCTAATGAATTGACAATAATATTAAATGTACCATTTTTGGTGGAGAAAAAAGCTTCTTGAGAGTCTTATCAAACTCAAGTCGTGAACAGAGAATGCAGGTCACTTTTAACTGCAAAATCTTAATAGCAACTAAATGGAAGGAACTCAGGGTCCTTGCCTTGGTGATGCACACTCTGCCGCAGCAGCAGGGCTCGGGCTTCAAAACACAGGACTTTTCACTTGAGCTCGAATAGGTTTGAACCCTTGGCTCCCATTTCCCAGGCAGGCATTCAAGCCATGGCCTGAGGCTGTGCTCTGGGCAAGTGTGCTTGCACCATCTCTCCGGGGGAGTGATGCAACCTGCCATGAGATCAGAGAGAGGGTCGGAAAGGCAGGACCTGCCCACAACCTTGCGATCAGGTCGCTGCTCCCAGCGCAGCTGCTGCTCTGCTGTCCTTGGTAAGGGCAGCAAAATGTAAAATACGTGTGCATTGCAAGGCACAGGAAGGGGGTTCCCAGGTCTGCCCCATCCCAAGGAGGGAAAGTCAGAATGGCAAGCACCTGCTGGCCTGTGTGCGTTGAGCTCCTGTGGTGCAGAGCTCCTGATCAAGTGGAGAGGATCAGATGCAGCTGGCACAGTTTGGGTCAGTGCTATGCTAGAATAGGAGTTTGAACCAAGAGTGAAGAGGAGTGGCCTGAATTTGTCTGTCAGTTTTCCTTACAGACAGCTTGTGCACTCTCTCTTGCATTGTTCTCCTTGTTGAAGATATTAATAAAAAAACAAACTGACAAACCAACAAGAAACCCCAGTAAATGGAATGAGAAACCTGAACTAAGATTTACTGCATGTGTTTTACAAGTCCAGCATCTGCAAATAATCCAAATTTGAGTGAAAACAGGTACTTGCAGTCCTTGTATTGATATCCCGCTTACTTACTGTTTGAGTAAACTTTCAGTCAAACTCCTTCCAGTGCTAATTACATTTTCTTTAGAAAATATACTAGTGTCTTTAGAGTGGAGTGAGTAACATGTACCATGCTCCAATTGAATTTTCTTCCTGGTAGTAGCTGTAGGTGTAAATGATTATAGAGGTGATGGATGAATGGCTTTGCTTGGTTTTGAGCATTCTGTTAATTTTAATTGTTTTGAACTTTCAGGGTGACTGTGCACAAAAATAAATGGTGTTTCTGCAAAATAATTGGGAATTGTCTTAAAGAGTGACAAAGTGTCACTCTCTTGCTCTGCACAGCAGATGCAACATGGGACCTTTTGACACGGTCGTCTCTCTAGGCCTTGGTGTGATCTCTGAACCCTACTATTTTTAATTTGTTCCTTTTATGATGGTAGCATTGAGGATACTGTGATCCTGACTGATTAATTCATCCGTCCCACAGTTTCTGTGGGAAACTATTCTTTTCATTACAGGCAAGGTTTTGAAGGCAGGAAATGAGTTTGCCGCTTGCTTTAATAACATCCACAAGGCTTATTTCTTTCTTTTTGCATGTAGAGATTATATATTAACCTAGTGAATGTAGCTCTGTGTAACATTCTCATTTTTATTAAGACATAAAATAATCAAAGGAGTTCCACACTTTAAAATGTTGCAAAATATAACAAGTAGTCTTTTATAGATAAACTTTTAATTGGTTTTACAAGACTGTACTGCTTAAAGTGCTTCTAATGTTCTATAGTCTCAATTGAATTTTTCTCTCTTTTAATAAAGAATTGCCCCTGCCACGATTTATGGCGCTGAAAAATGACACTGAAGTACGTTATGGGACTCCAGCAGAATTCCATGGAGTTAAATTTCAGGTTCCACATGCAACTTTGGAAAAAAATTCCTACAAAAGAACAGATGAAGGGGACAAACAGGTAACAGGCTTGTCTCCTCCAGGCCAATGTGTCATTATACATCCTCCTTCTGGATCCAGTCCTGTAGATGGTTACACTCCCATGGGCTTGCTCAGTTTTCCAGTACTAGACAGGAGATGAACTCCTGATGTACAAGTAATCCCCATCATGTCTGTGTTCTGGTTTTGATCCATCCCAGTTGCTTCCCTGAAGAAAATTCTCCATATGAGCTTGTATAAAGTTGTCAGCCCTGTAATATTCTGTGTCAGTTCTTTCAGTGTTGTCCTCCTACTTAATCCAGCACTGTTTCTTGAAGAGGAACAGGGAGAAGCAGAATTCTGTCTGTGAAACAGAACAGGAAAGTGAGTGATTTCCCATGGCCAAGATGGTCCTTAGTCACTATAGGAATATTCAGTTGAAGAAGAGATGTTGAATCATAGGCCAGTATTTCTGGGTGGGATAAGGTCCCCAGGTTTTCTTTCATTCTTACCTCTCCAGGGAGTAGTCCAGAAGAAATCTGCTCTTCTTTTGTTCTCAGTGAAACATTGTCCCAGCATCTGTTGTTCTGAGGTGCCAGTTTAATAAAGCATCTAAGGAACACGTGTATTACCTGCATTTAGGAGAGTTGAGAGCGCTTGTTCAGATACAAGAAGTTTCACAGTGCTGCATAATTTTCATAAAGACTGATTTGCATAATTTTCCCCAGGCTTGACACCTTCTTCTCTGCTACTGTATCAGGTCATGTTGTAAGTGCCTGGTGGAAGCACTTCATCCTCCTGAAACGTGTGCACACATTTATCACACGGTGCGTAGGCGTCAGTAACGCGTTCCCAGCCCGAGGTCAAGCAGCAGGAGTGAGCTGATGACAAGATACACAGGTGGAATAACAGGATGAGGAAGAAGAGCGCGTATGCCTATCTGTCTGTGTGACGCTGAAGCAGAACACTGCCCTCAAACCCCTGGCTCCATCTGGGTTGTCTGCATTGTGTTATATTTTCCTCTTTATTGAGTAAACTCTTTCAGGATTACATCCTCTTCTCAAGCAATGTCAGTAAGTCAAAGGAAAGAGAAGGCTTTAGGGTAGTTACATAGTGATACCTGCAGGTGCACAGAGTGTTTAAAATACTGATTCCGAGATGTATTTTAATTTTTTGTACATTTTTAATATGAAAAATGACCTCCTGTGGAGAATTCACTCACAGTAACTGTGTAAATTCAAAGGTATCCATTCACACTGAGTCATCTACATATACCTCTTCAGGTATCTTTGGAAGTAAAATATGTTGTGGTGGTCATTGTAAAGCTTTGCCATGACACTGACATGGTTTACCGCTCGAAGGCTCAGTACCAAATACTGTCTTTTCTATTTTAAGATGCATTTTCTTGGAAATAAAGGACCTAAGGATGTCACAGTGTTTGCCTCTTCTTTGCCCATCATACCGTATGCATTCAGATCACTTTGCAGCATTACTTGGTTGTTTCTTATATCTCAGAATTGTATTTTGTGTTGGTGTGTTTTTGAAATAGGAACCCAAGTCTCCTCCAATGTCTCCAATCTGCTCACCTCCTGCTTCTCCATCTACTTACCAGAGAATACCCCTAAGTTATGGATATGGTAAAGGAAGAAGTGGGCTGGAGCAGCAGCATGGAGGTAGGTTAAAAACTGCGGTGCACTTTGTGTTCAAATATTTTTTTCTTTTCTTTATCAGAAGTATCCAAATTCTAAATGCAAGTGACAAATAGCCTGATGATTTTAAAATTTAATTAGACTTGTGTTTTGGAAAATTATTTGATCAACTTATTTTTACTGTTCAATCCTGTCTTCCTATTCACTTTCTATTAAATTAGATTTATGTGTGACTGCTCACAAATGCTAATACGTAGTCTCTGACAAGACTTCATGCAATATATCCCAGTGGCAGAGAACTTGGAAGTATTGTCAGAGTGCACGATGCTTTCGGTTTTATTAGAGGGGAAGAAAAGCCTGCTCCCCATTCCAGTAGCTGTATATTAATTTTCAGATTGGAAGTGAACCTTCCTTTGCAGGAAATGATCATAATAATACCTCTGGTTGTGTAACAGAAATAATAATAGGATATGAGTATAAAAGCAGTCCCACAATGTAACTTAAGCACTTCAGACAAAAACAAGGCACTGCACAGATGCTCTGTCCTTCATCATGATGCCGTTAGAGTAGCTGACAAAACACTCTGATTTTAATAAGAGGGTAGTGGGGCAGAAGCCAGTTTTAGCTATGGCTTTACAATCTCCTGTTAATAGTAAGGCACGTGTGCTCTTGTAATTGCAACGTGTGGTGACCAAGTGGGTGGCAATAGTGGGCATTGGTGTATACCATCACCCCTCCTGCTTTAGATTAGTGTGTTTGCCGTCAGTGAGGAGTGGAGCATGCTAGTCCTTCAGCTTTTGTCCTTATTTACAAATCATTGAAAAAAGAGCTGTTCAACATTTTTAAACTCAGTACGGCTGTGATAAGAATGTGTTCAACACTATAAAGTGGCCTTCACATGAAAATTGTCCTGGTACCGAGTCACAGGCATTCACTTGCTGGTTGGGTAAACTGCAGCTTGTTCAGAGGTTTTTCTTTTTCTGAAATGAGCCACACTAATGAGGTGGTGTTCTGGTCCAGCACATGTTCTGCCCCAGGGAGGAAGGGGGGCAGGGAGCCCACACTGTGGAGAGCCAGGCTGGAGGCATCCCTCGGGACCAGCTGACCCTGTACCTGTCGAGTGCTCTCCTGCTTTCTGAGATTTTGTTCCAGATCTGCCAGTGCTATGAGGGAGAATTTTGGGTGTTAGGGTTTGGTTTTTGTTCTTCTGAATTTGGTTGCAAATGTAACTTCTGTGAAATTCCTCATGGACTCAGGGGCTGTGCAAAGTGAGCAGGGACAGCAGTGTCCAATCCAGCTGTCAACTTCTTCCAAAATTAATTATTCATCTGCTCAAATTTTTAAGGTAATTAAATCCCAGAGGTGTAAAACACTACGGTTATTTTTCAGACAGGTATATTTCCTATTTTCTGGAAAAGGAATATCTCCTTTTTTAATCCCACTGGAGATACTTCAGCCAATGTGTTCGCAGTGGCAGTGGGCAGATAACATTTTATGGCCCGTGCTGTACCAAGTGCCAGGCTACCGTGCAAGACCTGCTGTTTCTTCCTGGTCTTTAAGATTAGGACCCTTCCAATTTCCTTGAGAGCACTCCAAAGGGCAGGTCTGTGCAGTGTGTGTGGAGGAGGTGCAAGTGCCCCAGCACTGGGCTGGGCTGTGCTGCAAATCTGACCCTGAAACTGGACAGCTGTCTTCAAGGGCAGTCCTTTGCATTGCAACCATTGCTATATACATTTTTCTTTATAGTTTTGGAAATTTTGCATGCTGGCAAACACACAGCAGTGTGGCTTTATGCTTAAATCCCCTCTCCAAGGGCATCTATATGCTCGCCACCTTCCTGCCCTTGTTTATTTTTATCTGAAATTAGAAGTTGTATAGGAATAAAAATAGATACCAATACAGGATAAGACCTTGTAAGAAAACAAGGGGGTTAGGGGTATGATTTTTAAGGTCTCCCTGAGCTCAAAATTTTTAAGATTTCTTGGTCTTCTTTTTCATCCTGAGTCTTTTAAGGTTCTGACTATCTAATGCAGACTTGTAATGGTGAATTTGAAATTGGTTGGGAGCAGTTTTCAGCTCTGTAAGGGTTTGCAAGTGAGTTGCCTTTTTGTTTGCATACTTGCCCTATTTTTAAAACATGTTCCTAAGTGTGCTGTTGTGTCACTATATTTGCTGCAGTGGAGCCTAAGTGACTTATTTTAGCAAAAAAAAAGAAGTAAGTGTTACTTTTCTTCACTAACTTTACTCCAAATAGTGTGAAGTGGTGAGTCATGTATTTTGATTTTCAACAGAAATTAGGGAAGGGGAAGGAAGAGGATATGGAAAAGTAGTGATTTGCTATTTGATAGCATGGTCAAAGCATAGTTTTTTTGCAGCTCAGTTGAATAATTTCTTCTTATTTAAAATACATGCTTGTACTATCTATGGCTATAAGTATATAAAATGTATAAATGCATGGACAGACTATATAAATACGTATTTAAACGTGATGAACAGCGATTTCTGTTATCTAGTAGTATATAACTGACAGTGTCTCAAGTATGTGGTTGGAAGTTTGTTGCATAAGACAAAATGGACTTTGATACAGTTCACTTGGTAGAGGCTTGACAAAATGAACTTTGATGCTCTGATACAATGTTCACAAGCTACATTCTTGACCTTGTGGTATTTAATTATTTCATTTAGCAGAGTTTTAAAAATTATCCTGTCATTTATATACTTCATTTTAAATGTCTAACATAGCTCCTTATGAAGTCAGACACTCTACTCACCAGCAAGATGGACCATCATCAGGGAATTATGGAGCCAAATCTGCACTCACCTGTTCAACTCCTAACCGGGTAATGAATTGCATATTTTTATTTAGTAGTACTACTAATAAAACAATAGATTAAATAAAATGGCAGAGGAATTCTCACTTTAAAAGTGAAAAGCGTTCTCCATGATGTTTTTAGACTAGAGGCTGAAGTGTGCTTTTTTAGTGTATGAGGGGAAAAAAAGCTAATGGGATGGGGAAATTAAAATAAATAATCCTATTAATTAAATTGCTAAAGGTAAGTTGAAGTAAAACCTTTTCATTTAAAGTACATGATATTTCACAGAGATCCCTGCTTGATTTAGAGTGCTGTCCGTAACACATGCACAGAATTTATGGCCTAACATTCTGCATATTTTGGTTTTTCACACAAGTTGGTTAAATTGCACCTTAGACAGAATAAATTAATTTCTGGGCATTTGCTTGTTTTTATGAAATGGGTCTTACATTTTCCTGCTGGTTGCAAAAGCAGATCTTTCCTGTGTTCCAGTATGCCTGCTGTGCATGTATTATGCAAACAAGTAATTTACCCTAAAGAAGGGCAAAGTTCTCTTAAGCAAGAGATTTTCCTAAATAAGACTCAAAGACTACCTTTTCCCAAGTGTTTAGCACCTCACACCCCAGTAAAATGTCACCTGAGCCTCCAAAAAAGATCTACAGGTAGTGTCACACAGTTTGTGCTAACTTGAAATGAAATTGGATGCATTTGTGTAGCACTTTGAAATGAAAATTAATTTACAGCTTTATGATGTTGCTTGTTTTGGGGATCTTTTGATGTATTTCAGAACTGGTGTTTTGCATTTGATTGTTGGGAAATAGACAGGTATGTCAGAGAAAGGTTTTCAGAGCTGATTGGAGCCTGATTGTTGTTCATTCTTGCCCTCCCTCTTTAAGAGTGTTATCATCCAGACTTAAATATTGATTACTAAGTTATTCCAGTTTAACAAAGGCACAGCTGTGCTGGCAGCCCTCTTCTTGATACCTCCATCCAACCTACAAAAGGGACAGGTCTCCCTTGGACAAGTTAATTGGAGAGCAAAGATAGAGCAAAGACATAAATGGATTAAATACCTGTCTCTTCCACACTGTTCCTTTTCCCAAGGGAGGATTTTTACATAAACTTTGAGAAGTGACAGAAGTTTGAGGAGTTTTCCAGAGGTTTACATGTCTCCCTGGCTTGACATTATAATGAGTGCTGAGTTACTGGGATGAGCAGAGGGTCCAGAAGTGCAATAGCTCCATAGTTACAGCACCACTCCTAGATAGTTTCATAGCAAAGCTAAATTTTCATGCACCATGCTGCATAAATGCAGCTTTAGGACCTGTACTGGTTCCATCCATTTGAGGTGGACAATTCCATCCATTTGATGTGTGCAGTTCAGGGTTTTAAGGCATGGCAGCCAAAGTGAACCCCCCAAACGAATCTTGAGGTAATAAAGTAGAACTTGGACTTTCCCTTTAGTGGTCAACAGTAGTAAGATTTAATTTTCCTTTGAGCTTTGGTCATATAAAATTTCCTTTAATTGCCTGGGTAAAGACACCTAATAATAGCCTCAGTTTTAACAGGTAAGTAGTGGGATGGTAATGACTATGGCCATTTCTACTTCTTGTCTTCTGAAAATGTATCTGCTAAATAGAAGAGTGTGAATCTGGTTTCTCGAGGTTCCCAGTGCCCTCCTGGTCCCCTTCCCCTGGTGCCAGTGTCCCTCCCTTCAGTCTCTTTCAGTGGAGCGGGAGCAGCAGGACAGCAGCACCCACTACTCAGATGACCCTTGGAGGATAACAGAGGAGCAGCGCGATTACTACGTTAACCAGTTCAGGTCCCTGCAGCCCGACCTGAACGCCTTCATTTCAGGTAATTTTAACCAAACCCCACACACGTTGAGTAGGGTGGCTGGGCTGGGAGGTGAGAAGTGTTAAGTAAATAGATTCTTTTTTTCTCTCTGGCAGTGCATTTATAAGAGTTGATTGTGTTTTCTTTTTAAATGCAGACTATTCAAACCAATACTGTGGCCATTACATTTTCTCCTAAAATATCCTGATTTTAGAGAAATAATTACATCTAAGGGAGAAGTGTTGGCAATTCAGTAAAAATTAAAATCAGCTCTCTGTATTTGATGTGCTGTATTTGTGGATCACACCTGCAGTGTATATTGAGTTGAAAAACCCCTGAGGGTTGTGCTGGCTTTTCCAGCAGAACTGTGGCAGTGTCTGTGTGATGACAGTGAAGCATGCAATTAACTGTCCTGTGTGGTCAAGCCTGAGGGTTTATGGCTCTGAGGGACTGAGATTTTGACCTTTAGGTAATTAAAAGCAATCCTGGAGAGCACACACATGGTAGAAGTATTGTTAAGAGCACGCTGAGATTGCTTTTCCATCCTGAATAGAAGGATCAGGCTGCTTGAGAGAGGAGTCACTGCTGGGTACAGACAGTTGGTCGGTTGACAAGGACTGCATCACAGGATTTAAACTGAGGCAGTTTTAATGAGCCCTGCTGTATCACTGGGGTTTGAGAGGCTTGGATCCAGTCAAAAGTTTAAAGAAATTACCTGCTGCTGACTGAAATTAGTGCTTCAACAGTTCTTCACCTCAGTTAAGTCTCCTTCACGCAGTTTCAAAGAACAAATCCTTGTTAAGTCTTGGTTCTTTCCCCGATGGTTGCCCAAGGGGAAGAGGATTATAGTCCCAGAAGTCTGTGCTTTTTCTCTTATGTTTTGTAAGCATTTACCCAGGAAGTGCTTCCAGGGTAGCCCTAACAGCCAGTGCATATGAGAAGGTGAAGAAGTGGATTGTTAACTAGGAGAAGCATGAGAAGGGCTGTCATGGCAGGGTGAGTGAGGATTCCTGCTGTAGGACAGGAGCTATGTGCTACCTGAATCTTCTCGGGTTTCTTTTTTCTTTGTTTTTCTTTTTTCTTTTTCTTTTCTTCCATAAAATTTTCACTGCAGGGAAAAGTCGTGGTTGAAACAGCATCTTGGGAGAGCAGTGCAGATGCTGCAGCACTGTACTGCCACACATGGCTTCTGGGTGAAGCAGGGTCATTTGTCTGTCATTTCATTGCTGGTGACATACTAATTGTGCTGGTTAGAATTACTAGCACTAAGCAGGTTTTCCTTTATTTATTTCTCCCATATGGAGGGGATGGAGAAATGAGGTCAACAGCTCTGTCTGGCTTTCTCTGTCATTTACTCAGAAGGAGACAAATGGTCCAACATCTATAGTAGCATCTGATTAATCTAAGCATCTCTTGCACATAAATTAACCGTCTGCTTCTGGCACAGCAGACATGGTAAGAGGTAAAAATTTGGAGAGTTAATTTCCAGTGGCTGATAAGGCATGATTTCCCAACAGGTTCCGTAGCAAAGAATTTCTTCACAAAATCAAAGCTGCCCATCCTAGAACTTTCTCACATCTGGTAAGTACTGTAATAGTGTTGGGGATGTGGATCATATTTTTTTTGAAGGACGCTTAATTCAAGAGTTCTTGTTAAATTTTTTAAGTGTCTTCAATTATAATTATTGCTGTTATCTCCAGAATCACTTTGAGGCCCAAGCAGCAGGGTGCTCATTGATCTTCCTGACACACTTGTTTTCTGGAGAGGTGTTTGCCTACTCAGCAGGACTGGGAAGGTTTAAACAGCAACACAGCTGAGAGCTGTTCTTGAGTATATTGTAAGCAGCATCATTAGCTCAAAGGACTGATACTTTTCATGAAATGACGGAGAGGAGAAACACCTCTGGAATGTTTTAGATGTGTTGTTGGTTTTTTGTTTCTGTCTCTGTTTTGTTGGAGGAGGCCTAATTAAACAACTACATAATTCATTAGTGCTTTTCTAATGAACCAGTACACTTACTTTTAATGAGCTTATTGAGAAACAATTGCAGATGGAACTGTACATGATAAAATTTGACAAGAATTGTATTATATTTTCATAAACAATGTGGTGCTTTGTAATTCATTGTCATCCTTGCATCTCTGAGAGGAAGAACAAACAGTTTTAAACACGGATCAGAAATGCTGGTAGTGATTTTATTTTTATATATGCTTTTATGAAGAGAGATGAGAAGAAAAGCTTGCATGAGCCTAAACATCTGTCAGGGTCAAAGAATATGTCAGGAATCTTTTCAAAGCGGATTGTCAGTTGTGAAAATAAAAAAACACCCCACCAACTGAAGAAACATACTGTTGGGGGAAATTAATATTGGAATTTAAATTTAAGATTGCTTAAAAAGAATGGATTAACCCAATATGCTAGCAAAACACATTTTATTTCTATTGCTGATGCAACTTGCTCTCTGTGCAGAATTTCAAGAAAACTATTCCTTTCTAGTAGATAATTATAATTTTGTGGCAATGTAATTTATCAGGTTGTGTTGCTGTGTTAAACACATGGAATGTTTCAGTCCTTGCCACTGTAACCTCAACAGCTAGAAAAATGCTTGTTACTTTCAGAGTAAGAAGTTATATGTTTATTTTAGACCATGTGCCCAAGATAAAATTATTACTCAATTCTTGCAGAGTTAATTTATAAAATGGAGTTCTTGAATTTCTGAAATCCAGCTTTAGTATTTGTGAAGCATCCTAGAATTGGCGAGAACTGCTTTAATGAGAAGTTAACGGTAATATTTAAACTTGTCAGGAACATTAATTTTGCTCTTTTTTAAGGCTAGTCAATGGTGCTAACTGCTGAAGTCCATTTTTAACTTTTTCTGATTTAACTGGTTTAACATCCTGGGTGCATCAGCCAAAAGTGCTTCCAACCATTGGAAGGTTAATTTCACTGTTGGAAGAATGTGTGCTTGCAGCTCAGAAAGCCGACTGCATCCTGGGCTGCAGCAAAACAGGTGGGATTAGCAGGTTGAGGGAGGGGATTCTGCCACCTATGCTCTGGTGAGACCCCGCCTGGAGTACTGCATCCAGCGTTGGAGTCCCTGGCACAGGAAAGACCTGTTGGAACGAGTCCAGAGGAGGTCCACTAAGTTGATCAGAGGGCTAGAGCACCTCTCCTACGGAAACAGGCTGAGAGACTTGAGGCTGTTCAGCCTGGAGAAGAGAAGGCTCTGGGGAGACTTTATAGCAGCCTTCCAGTATCTAAATGGGGTCCATAAGAGAGCTGGAGAGGAACTTCTGACAAGGGCCTGTAGGGATAGGACAAGGGAGATTAGGTGTCAACTGAAGGAGGGAGGGTTAAGATTAGATATTAGGAAGAAATTCATTACTATGAGGGTGGTGAGGCACTGGAACAGATTGCCCAGAGAGGTTGTAGTCTCCCCATCCCTGGAAGTGTTCAAGGCCAGGCTGGATGGGACTTTGGGTAACTTGGTCTAGTGGAGGGTTGCTTGCCCTTGGCAGGGAACCTGGCACTAGATGATTTTTGAGGTCCCTTCCAATGCCAGCCACTCCATGATTCAATAAGTATAGGTTATATATTTAATGTTCTAATATATACAGGCCATCATATCGAATGGTATGATGTGTAAAAAAACTGTACTTTACTGAAAAAGAAAAAAGTGGCAAGTCAGTATTAGAAAATTAGCTTGCTTCATCTTCCTTGAGACAAATGTGCAAGTCAGGATCAAGTGCACATGACAGAGATGCTTGTCTTGTGTTAAAGTATCCCTTCTCAGAGTTGCGTTTTTGTCTCCCCTGTGATGGCACACGTTTCCCTGAGGTAACAGCTTGGAAAACATGTGCCTGTTGTGTCCACAGGGAGCTGAGCGACGTGGATTGTGACGGGGCGCTGACACTGCCAGAGTTTTGTGCTGCTTTCCACCTCGTGGTTGCGAGGAAGAATGGTTACCAGCTGCCTGAAACACTGCCAGACACGCTGCTGCCTGAGTTCCTTCAAGCAGGTAATGTTCCTGTGGCAGGTCGTGTCCCTGTAGCCATGTTGGAAATCCAGCATGTAAGACAGGTTCACTTTCTGTCCTGGAAGGGGTTCTGTGCCGTGTAAAGATTCCCTGGCAGCATTTAAACCATGTGTTTCTCATTGTGCTTACGGGGTGGCTGCTGAAGAAGTAATAGATCAAAGCACAAAGATAGGGATGCAGAGTGTGGCAGTTACCTGCCTCTTAATGTCTGCCCCTTTGCTCCAGTGTGCTTCAGGTGTCAGTACAACTACAGGGGCAGATGAGTACTTGTAGCACGGATAATCCAGCAATGGCTTTAAGCTGAAAGAGGGCAGGCTTACATTAGATTTTTGGAAGAAATTGTTCACTGTGAGTCACTGGAACAGATTGCCCAAAGCAGCTGTGGATGCCCCATCCCTGGGAATGTTCAAGGCTGCGTTGGATAAGGCCTAGAGCAACCTGGTCTTGGTGGAAGGAGTCCCTGCCCTTGGCAGGGGGGTTGAAACTAGGTGATCTTTAAGGTCTCTTCCAATCCAAACCTTTCTATGGATCTCTGATACAGCTTTTAGTTCTTTGGAGGATTTTTCCCTTAAGTATCTGTCTCTTTGAGATTTGTTGAAAATAATACTGGACTGCATTAGAAGTTAATATGCTAATGTATTTTGTTAGATGCCGTTACTGGTTGTATCAAAGGTTGATTTTTTTTTTTGTAATTCATTTTATGTAATCCACAGATTCTTCCATAGGTAGTTTGGATTAATGACGGGGGGATTACAACAATTTGTGTAGTACAAGGATGAATTAATACAAAATATAACAGGCTTCAGTAAGCATGTGCAGTGAAAAACCTGCCCTTTTGATTGTTCTCTTCAGTTATGTCTCTTTTAATTATAAATGAACGTTGAAATATATACTGTTACATCTAAAAAATGTGCATGACTCTCGAGGGCAATGAGGATTAATCACAGATGATAATTACAGTGCTAAGGAATAATATTTAAGACCTAATAAAATCTATGTTAACTTTGATGACTCTGGATATATTAAAAGGCAGGAAAAGAACAAATCAAGCTGCAGTTAGGAAAATTAAATGTTGACCCTGTATCAGATTTGTGAAGTAATTTCCTATGGAGTCATGTAATCCACTGTCTTCATATCCAAAGCAATAAGCTCCTGGAAAACCTGCACTTCCAAGCCTTCAAGACTTTTAGTCTCTCTAATTACATTCCCCTGTCATAATTACAACTACCCTTATTTCCTCAGGACCACCACTTTGTTTGCTACTCTCATGCCTGCTCTTATGATAAATTGGCTTGTAAGCTCAGTCATGCAGGTTCTTGGTGTGTCTTCACATTGAGCCCTCTTGGCTAAAACTGCAATGGAAATAACTGCTTCCAGTAGCAGGGAATCATTATGTCAATGGGAGGAATAGCATGGTAAGCTGCAATTTTTCCCTGGGAGTCCTCTTTTTCTGTATTTATCCCTTTCAGCACTTAGTTCTACCCTTTTCTGGGATGATTATTTTTCATGGGGTTGCATGAAACCAAGCATTTCAAGCTGATCTACATAGAAGAGGTGAAAGAACTAATTGTTTCCTGTGGGTCCTTTAAATACTTCAGCTAATAAACTAATTCTGGTTAACTTGAGGGTCTGCAAATATCTCATGCTTGTTCTGCTACTTCGTCAGGATTCGTAAACCTGTCCTTTGAAAGACTTACCTTAATGTAAAGCAGAACATCTCAACACACTGTAACATGGTGAATCAAAAGAAAGTGTAGAGCCCTGGTTGTATAGCTTCTGAAATAAAAGCATTGATAATAAGCAAGTGCCTCACACAGTTACCTAAAATGTCAGAAGCAATTGTCAAGAGAAATCTTGTGTTTTCATGTTTTCATAATTTGATTTCCCTGAAATTTAGAACATTTTTTTCAATTTTTTTGGCTGGTTAGGAACCTGGTGAAGATTACTGGAAACTGTTTATTGTTAGGTTGTTGTATTAGTTTCAGAATGAGGCATAATTTGGTTCAATTGAAGTATTTGCATCTGGTAAGTGTTGTTAAAGCTTCAAATAAAATGACTTGGAGCGACTTGGAGCATTTAAAAATGCACTAATCTCACTAGTTTTATGACTTGTACCATAAACTACAAGCATGACTGTTCCAAATGCTATCCTGGCACAGCTCCATTGACAATTTGACCCATCACCTTCTTTTCGGAAAGTTTTTATTAAAACTAACACGCAGAATGGTGAAAGCTATTTGCCCCATATATAACCCACTGTACTGTAAATTAAGACAGATTTCCAAGAGCTTAATTTTCTGAGTTAGCCAAAACCTAGAAATGTGGTTATTCTGTCTTTTGATATATTGATCTTTTAAAAAAGGTATTTTCCAGTGATTAAGAAAGATTTATCTCAGAGGAACTAATCCCAGAGTGACACCAGCAGAAGCACCTGAGCTTCTGGGATAGAAATTAGCTTGTTGTGAATATTCCTTTGAGAAGTTAGAGTTGATTTTTTTTCCCTTTTTTTTGTTCTCCCCGCTGTCAATGTTGTGTAGTTAAAGATGGTGTATACTACAGCATCCACTGTGTTTAGTGTCTTTGTTTTTTGCTGGCCTTCAATTTTAGTGTATAGTGTGCATTCTACTATACTTTCCAGTATTCAAAAAGTCAAAATGGCAGCTGAAGGTTTTGTAAGTACCTTTAACCTTGCTAAGAGAACAAGATACAAGCTATAAGATTGACTAAGTTGATACTGAACTGTGAGGAGGAAAAATGTATTCCAAATTTTACAGTTATTTCTACGACAGAAATTATACATGTTATCCCTTTTATGACACTGACTTATTTAAGATGCAAGATAGAAAGATTTTCTTCATGGTGTTTGTCATCCATGTCTTATGGAGCAGGTCTGATATGCAGAAATGAAGGGCAAAATTGTGCTAGAACAGGTTTCTAAGAAGTGTGTGTTAACCGAAGACTCTGTGTTTGGTTTTGTTGGGTTTTGTTTTGTTGTTTTGGGAGGTTTTTTCCTTACTTTCTTTTTCCTTTCTTTTTCTTTCCCCTGCAGCTTGTTTGAAGCCCATGCGTGACTGTGCACTGTTTGATTCTTACTCTGAGCCCTTGCCAGGCAGTCAGCAGACTCGGGACTTCAGTCGGACAGAGGTGAGAAGGTGCAGGAGGGGATAGACCAGCTTCACAGTGACTGTGCTGTGTGAGCAGCAGAGCTGCAAGTCTCTGAGAGGGCTTTAAGAGTCTCTGAGCTTCCCATTGAACCATCTCAAACCCCTCTCTCAGCTGCTTCTTCTGTGTGTGGAAAGGGCTGACAGGATTTTCAAGGATATTCCCACATAATAGGGGTCACAGTAGCCATCAAGGGGCTTGTTGCAGGAGGGGTAGTGTGGCACATGGACGGTGCTCAGCTGAAGTATCTCCTGAGTCTGAATTGGTTGAAAATGTGAAGTTTCCGGAACCATAAAATCCTAGTATGTTAAAATCATTTAGTTTGGAAAAGGCTTCTAAGATCATCGATACAAACTGTTAACACATCATTCTTTCAGGGAGTTGTAGAGAGTGAAAAGGTCTCCCCTGAACCTCCTTTTCTCCAAGCTAAACACTTCCAGCTCCCTCAGCTGCTCCTCTGGAGTTGTGCTCCAGACTCTTGGCTAATTTCATATCCCTTCTCTGGACACGGTCCAGTGCCCTTTCTTGTAGAGAGGGGCCCAGAACTGAACACAGTGGGTTCAGCTGGATGGAGCAGGGCTTTTGAACTAGATCTCCAAAGGTTCTTTCCAAACCCAACTGTTGTGTGATTCCATGAAGACTACTACAAGAAAAACTGAATTAAGGAGATGAGTTTAACACTGAGGTTAAAACCTGCAACTTAGCTGGACTAATCATGGCCACTGAGTTGTGCCTGAATATTGCAACTCTGAATATATACACTGTGGGATTTAAAGATTTAGTGTTAAGGCAGTTAATCAAGTGGCAGACCGACTGCAGGAACCGACCCTTCTGACACTGCTTCCAAATTTAAAAATAATGGTGTGTCATGGCAGCTCAGCAAGGCTGTTCCCCAGTTATTTCTTCCCAATGCCTTGCTCCAGGGGGTCCCTGGGTCAGAACCCTGCTGCTCCCTCATCAAATGCATCTGGGTAGTGATACCACCAAACAGAGTCTCCTAAGGTTCTATGGAGTACAGTGTTCACTTTAGGCAGTGCTGCAGCCCGTGCTTTGAGCATCCAGTGTTCTTCTGGAGCTGTTAAAATACATGTGGTATCCCTGGGGGGTGTTGCTCATTCTGCTGCAGCTTGGCCAAAGCACAGCAGTCACTCTGGGCTTTGAAAAGCAGCGCTGCTGGCATGTTGGCAGCATAGGCAGGTCCTTTTCCAGAACAGCTTAATCCCTTGCTTATGACCTTATTTTGGGTGGCTTGCAACCTAAAGTGTGAAAGAAGATATAGATATAATACAGAATTAAGTTATATTTAAAATACAAATACATAATTATGTATCTTTCATATACATAATTATAAATCTGCAGTTTACATTGTTCGAGATCAATGGACTTTAAAATCTCTTCTCAAAACTGATTTGAGAATCATTTTGACTTGTTGGGTTTTTTTTGTTCAACTTAACGTTTTTACATTCAGAATTAATACACTAAATGAGTATCATTTGAAAGGTCAGTAATTCATCTCCCTCTGTGGGAAGTGCAGCAATTCACTGTTGCAATTTCATTTGTATCTGGGCTAGTTGAGGAGTTACATTTTAGGTACTTGATCACTACATTAAAAATACTATATTATCAATGCAATCTGTTATGCATTATCTTCATGTCTTCGTTTTTTATCACCTATCATCTATCCAGGCTATTTAATTTCATTTCAGAAGACCATTTTTACTGAACTACAGTACTACAATAAAATGGAAACAGTTCCTGAATGCATCCATAAAGAAAATAATGTCAGGATACACATCACCTGGGTGCTAGGCTTTGTTATACTTGCAAAACATACAAAGACTGCTGGTATTATGCTTAAGAATGACAAGGGTGATGGATTTTGTTTATCAAGGAAGATTTGTCTTCCCAGTTTTTTTTTTCCCCTCAAGTTTTTGTCTCCCACTCTCCTTTGGTTCTTTTCTACAAGCTTTCTCACTGCCAAAATCTTAAAGATAAAACATGCATAAAGTAGCTGGCTGGGGTTGCTCTGAACTCCCTCAGAAATGTCATGCTCACAGTTCATTGAGATTTGTCAAAGTCATTCCATTGATTAAAGCAAGCACTGACTTAGGTCTTTAGGTCTCATGCTCTTCACTTGAGAATGTCAGGGCTAGCTATGGATGTGAAATGTTTTGTTCATACATTTTCAAAGTTCTCAAGCCATATTTTTGCTGTGTTGCTTTCTCAGAAGTATTAGGGTATCCCACTCCTCAGAAACTTTATAAAACAAATCTCACAGGCCTTTACTCTGGAGTTTTCCATTTTGAACTGCTGACTTGAGATTTTTGTGTTCTTTTAAAAATGTCTACAAAGTTTAGGTTTCTCCATTCATTTGTTTAGGCCCAATTTATTTCAGGATATTTTTAGGTAAACCTCTTCCATGCTCCCTGGGTAAAGAACCAGCATCATGTAATATTTAGAGAAGTTTAGGATTTCTGACATTTCCTTTATGGTTTTTTTTTGGTTGCAGAGTGTATCCTTACAGCTAGTGAAGGTAGAATTTGTTCCAGGTTCTATCTTGTGAGTTACACAGCAGAAGCTCCAAGAACAACAGATGCCTACAAGTTACTGCTGAAATAACAGAAAATTAAGGAATAAGACTGGGGAGAAGTTCCATGTTTCCCATCAGAAGCCTGAATGGGCCTTCCACAGACATGCTAATGGAATTTGTTTTTCCCATCTCAATGACTGCATGTTGAAAGAAAAGAGTAGTTCAAGGATCAGCCACATGAGCCAGAAGCCTCTAACGCATAACCACCAGGTTCTGCACTATGGCTGGTTTTGGCTAGAGAGACTTTCCTCCTGCAGACTGGAGAAGGTTTCATCCACCCTGACACAGGTGTTACATATGGCTCTGTTGGGAGAAGTCTCTCCTTGTGATTCACTGCTGAAGTGCTTCTCTGTCTAATTTCAGGTGTGGAACTGCTGTACCTTGTAAAGCAGAGTTATATTGTCTCTCTGTAGGTCCTCTGTGCTTCTTTATCTGACAAAGAAATTGTGGTGCAAGAGCAAATGTCACCATTATTTGTGTTGACCTGTATTCTTAAATATTTGACTGGAAACGTATGAGCTGTAACAATCAGTATAGTGAACAAATCTTCTTTCTTTAAGAAGTCATCAGCTGAAGAGGTACCTGATAACTCTGCCCTGTTACAAGATGGGAAGAAAGATGACAAACAAGGTATGAAAATAAATAACTTTTTTTTCCCATTAGGTATTAAATTATGTATGTTTTTAGTAAGCCCCTATGTTTGCTGGCAGAAGCAATGGTGTGTTTAACTTCTAAGCTGGCTATGTGTTGCTGTAGATTTAAAGAGACAACTCACTGACACCAGCTGAGTTGAAGACAAATAAATGGAGGAGTTTGCATTAAAATTAGTTCTAGCACATGTGAATGACGTGAAATGCACCTTCTAAAATGCGTCAAGTACTAAGACAATTACTGTTGCACTTCTTAATTGAACAAAATTTTAATTGTTATCAGGAATTTTTTAAGAGTAAAGATTACACTGAGCCAAATTTTGGACTTCCACTTTTGCAGGAAACAGTAACACTTCAAAATTAGTTTTTATTCCTATTTGAAAAAAATAATCCTTGTATTTTCTTGCAAAATTAAAGTTTTAGTCAAAGTGGAATTAAAAGACTTGATTCATTCATGTCATTTGAAATCCATCAGCAGGAAACCATGTGAAATTGAAGTGATCTTTCTCTTTTTCCACGCTGTAGCTCCTAGGGCTTCCAGAATTGGCACTGGATTATCACACTTCATTCATTCCCTTTTATATTCCCTTTTCCCAGTTCTCACTTGCTGTCCCTCAGTTGCAGAAACAAAACAGTTGTGGGTATTTTGTTTTCTGATTCCCAGAGCTGCAGATTATGGATTAATTAAAATAAAAACCCTCTTGGCCTCCCACCTGTCCACTTGTTAAGGTTGCATCAGAGCTGTGAGACCAGGTAGTCCACATTCCTGAGTCACCTTCCACACTCGGGTGTGACGGAGTTTGACAGATTCCCAGTGTCTCTGTTTCAAAGAAACTTTGTTGAGAGTTGACCTGTGTTTGTAAAACATTTTGACATGTCAGCATGTTCCAAGAAATTAATGTTTTGTTGACGAGGTTTGTTTTGTTGTAAAATGCATAACGAACCAGAGGAGGACTTGAACCTTGAAGGTTATTGCTTTGAAATGTCTAGGGAAGATTTACTTTTTACTAAGGAAATACTTCTTTCCCTGTTTAGGTGAAGAAGTTGTGCTTTGATTTTTGTAGCTGACATGTTGAGTTGCATGGGAGCCTGTTTTGAGATGTGCAGTCCTCCTTCAGGGCTGAAGATTTGCTGTATTTATGACACTGCTTTTTCAGCCAAAGAGCAAATGCTTTTGTTCAACCTTTTATTGCTTTTCTGACAAATATGAGAGTGGATCCCTCTCCTGACTGAGGGGATCTCCCCAGAAGTCAAGAACCTGTAGTTCAGGACTACAGAAGCAAATATTCCTGCATTTTCAAAAGTTTACAAGTAAATTAGCTTCACTTTAAGGTATAATGTAATTAAATTTGGAAGATAATATAGACTAAAATGGGTCACAAGAACCAGACTTTTCCCACATGTTTTGTTTGATAAAGACAGATCACAGAATCACAGAGCAGGTAAGGTTGGAAGAGACATCTGGTCCAACCTCCCTGCTAAAGCAGGGTCATCCCAGAGCATGTGACTTACTCCAGGAGGTCGTTCAACACTGCGTTACGGTGTTACATCAAAGTACACTATGGTGCATTAAAAACACCTTAAGAAAGTCATTAGAAAGGATACATCGGGGAATGTGGAAGGGGAAGAAGCAATCAACCCCAGAAATTCTCAAAATTTGAGATTATTTGACAACTTAGGCATAGGTCTTTCTGTTCTTGACTTTTGTGCTCTTAGAAATTACTTGTTTGAGTGCTTGGTTTTTCTGAGGGTATTTGGCTACTTTTCAAGTATGTTTGGTGTTCTTAGATGTTCTAATACAGTTTAGGTGTTCCTTTCTCAGAGCCGATACTTGTAGATTTTACTCACAAATATTTGAAGTAATTTTCTTTCTTTTTTTAAGCTCTTAAAGTAAGCACTACTCTCAAAACTATACCAAAGGAATTTCAGCACTTGACTGTGAAAACAGGTAAGAAGAAAAAAATGCCATATGTTACTTGCATGAGAATTTTGGTCAAATATTTATCACAGTGAGCCTAAATTAGTGTAACTTGATTAATTTTTGAAAGAATCTTTTTCTCTCATACTATTTTCCTACTGAAACTAGCTTTTACTAGTTACTCATAGTGACTACTACTTGTAAGGTAAATATTAATTACTACTTGAGGTGGTCAAAAGATTTTCTTGCTTTCTTTCCTTCCCTATTAGTGTATGGGTTCTCCATGTGTGGAAAATGTTTTAACATAGCAGTTTTAAGGAGTCTGAAGTTCTTCCGTGCTACGAACAAGATGCAAGAGCATTAATATTATACCTCTTGGTAAAACCTCATCTAATGTATAGAGTAACTATGTAATGTTTTAGTAACTGTTCTGAAGTGACCTGTTTCTTTGTGAAAGCTGTGCCTTCATATTTTGTGTCAAGGAGTTAAAGGACAGAGAGCCTTTTGGAAAGAGACCTTGAGGCACTTAAGATACTGACGCAAGCTTTTGATTCAGGGCTTGTTTCTTTGTTGAAACCACTCCTGATTTTTCTCTCTCCAGTTCCAACACACTCTCCTTGTTCCTATCATTCTGGAAAATGTTATTTTTGGAACAGCATATGTCAAAATTACTTAGTTGCTCCAGAAACTTCCCCTGCATTCAGTTCAGTTCATCAGACCTCCCTTGCCTTCCTCTTTGTTAATCTCTTTCCTACAGTGGTAAGAATGTTTGTAAGCCCTCCCTGGTCCCAGTCAAGCCAAAATCTTGCTTTTTTTGCATAAATGTTTTTACTCATGAAGATATCCTTGATTAAGAAAATGGACCCCACATGTCTGTCACAGCAGTTTTGTCTTATAGCTCGATTTGTTCATGGCTGCTCAACAGCTGCATGCCTCATTTCCCAACTCTTTTTTTTCCTGGCTTCTTCCCAAACACTTGGCAGCTGCCAGATTTGCTATCTTCAGTTCCTATTCTCAAAAGATTGCTGCTTCTCCTTCACACACACACACACACTCTTGCAGATCCCTCTCACGGGAAGGGGAGGGTGGTTGCATGACTTTCGGTTCTGTCCTCCTTGCCTCTGGTTTTGCCCAGGAGCACACCGGGGAGTTTTACTTTCAGTTCAGCAATTCCATCTTCAGTACATTTGGCAAAAAAAACTTACTGTCACCTGCACATCTCCTTTGCCACCAACCTCTTCTCCCTCGTGTCCTTCACCTCCTAGTCAGGGAGGTCTCCCCGGTGCTGCTGTGCTCCTCCAGCACTGCTGCTGTGTTTGTATTCCAACGGGGACAGTGGCAGAGTTTCGCTCCATTATCATGGCTCCTGCAACCACAGGGATTCCACTCTTCCTGTGCTACACATTGAGGATTTGAGAAAGCACATTCTCAAGTTGCTTGCTACAACTGATGTGAAAAGTAAAACTGTTTATCTAGCCAGTGGACTAGATGCAGCACAGTAATCGAGTGGTTGTTTCAGAATCAGTCACCATTCTGAAAGGTCTTTGTACTCATTAACCTTCAGCATGAAATCTGTTGGGATGAAGTGGGAGAAATTTTACATGCTTTCTTGGTTATTCACTTGGGCTGTTTATGTAAACTCAGGAAAGATGATAGTGCGTGAAAGTTTTCTTTGCCATCCAAAGGTCTAGGAACTTGAAATCAGTAAGAACTTTATATGCACAGCATCTCTGAATGTCTGGCCATTTTATTTAGACTCCTAAGTGCAAGATCATTGTTGACCATAGCCTTTTAAAGGATTGAGGGCCAAATTTGCAAGTGTTTAAATTGTCCATTTCTCTCTAGACGACCAGTAAGAGGTGAGTCAGTGCGGTTGATTTTGACTACCAAAGTCACTGCACATTTCTAGGAAATCCTGCCACAATTATTTGTATGTCCTAATAATGAACTACCTGCTTTATAGTAGTTTTTGTATTATATTGCTCCTTTTGAAAGGAAAGCTAAGTCTGGGTATTCTGTAATTGTAGCCTTGAATTTCCTAGTTTTTCAAAAGCTTAAAAGAAAATCCTTGGCAGTAGCATTCTATTGCTATCATTTTTTATTAGTAGTCATTTTGGAATTCTGTCTTTCTTACATGCTTTCCAGTTTACCTCAACAGGATGTCCTTGGAGAGTTTGAATGTCAGTTTTACCTATGGGTTTTTATATGAAAGGCTTTCTAAAAGAAGTATGAATAGAATTACAGTCTCCATAAGAAAAGGAAAATTTGAAGATTCTTAAACATGGTTTAGCTTGGAAAGGATTTATCCTTCCTATTTCTAAGTGGCATATTTAATAATTTTGCATGTAATTTAATAATCAGCAATTTCAGCATTGGAAAATTGGGTCATATGGCTGTAGGGAAGCAATGTCTGAAGTTGTACTCTCTGGGAGTTTGACATAGAAAGAGGGAGGAGGATTATCACCACTGCATATTTTAATATTAATTCCCTTTCCCTCCTTTAGTTGCTAGGAAGAGTTTGTTGCACAGAAATCTGGAAAGACTGTGAGCCAGTTTGGTGATGACAATGATCTACTAGAACCTGGTTTATAAGTGGTCATTTATGTCACTGCCAGCTGAGTGGAGTTTATTCCATCCAAAACACCAAGGATCACTGCATGATCCTAAAAGCAGTTTCTTTTATGAAGAGCTAGTGTGTGGCTGTACATGTGCCATATGCTGCTCCTCGTCTTCTGTGAGCCTAAAGCCTCCTATGGAGGGTCAGTGCAGTAATACAGTGCAAGCCATTAAAAACTCAGTATCTGCCAGCTGCTGCCACAGGCAGCTCCTGCTTTGTGGTTTGGAAGATCTGTCGTATTCTCAGGTAGTGCTCTGTAGTAGCTGGTGATCAATGTCTGACTTGAAAGTAGGCATGTATCTGAAGGAAGCTAGAAACTCTGAGAATTATTGTTTTTTTCCCCCCAATCTGCTTGTTTCTCTTGAGTGTTGTACCTGGATTAGCAGTCTGGGAAAAGCACAAGGATTCACTTTGTATGTGCATTGGGATCACTGATGCTGCTGTAATACCTTGAGGTTATCTCAGTGGGATGAATTTGAAAGCAGTCATGCAGATATGTTTTCTCAAAATTATCTGATACTAGTAAGGCGAGTAACAGAAAAGACAATGTAAGCCAAGGAATAGCCTCAAGGAACTACCCAGAGATGATAATTCAGCACTGTTGTTTTCCTATCACATAAAACCTGCATGTGGCAGGATATTTGGAATTCATCCAAATAAAAGAAACCCGTTTTTACATTAGAAGTGTGCTTCATCAACATTTAGACTTAAAAGTTTTCTACCCTCAAATATTTTTCCTTCCCAAGGTCAAAACAGTCTCAATCTTACACATTATTTTTATTTTAATGGGTGATGTACATTTATACTAATTAGTTGAAGTATTTAGGAAGGACATAAACCTTTGTGCTTTTGGAAGCAGGACAACTAATAGATATCTGGACTAAGAACAAGATGTCTTCTGTGAAAAGTTCATGCTGTTCTTTATGTTGCTTTATCACAACTACATCCATGAGTACAGGTCAGAGCTGCCAGACCTATTGCTTTTCCTGTGTTTTGGGAACCTAATTAAAAAGGTGAAGCTCTGACTACGTGTTGGATTTTGAATTCTTGGGACATTGACACACTACAGAAACAAAGGGGAAGGAGAAGTGAAAATCGATCCCCATTGCTCATGTGGGATAAGCACACTCTCACATCCACATTTGCAACACACATTTTTAGTGAACGCTGATTCTGAAGCTAAAGACATTTGTTTAAAATATGATGTTTAGCAATTCTTTTTCCTTTTTTGTTCCAGCTGCTCAAGAATCTAATGCACTTAGAGCCAGACCACGATCCAGGTACTGCTTTCATTCCTATTTCCGGAGAAGACATATGTTCCTCTGGTGTTAGACACAAGGCATAAGATCTGGTGTTGGATTTTCTTTTTTCAATTTTTTTTTAATTGGTGTTGTGCTGGGAGTACAGCTCAGATCAGACAGATTGACCAGGAGGAATCTGGAAGCTATAGCCCCTACATAAGTACTGCCCCAGGGCCCCATGATCTCTGGTCATAAGGTGCTGGAAGTGTTGCCTGTGTGCCCAGCCCTGCTGCCTTGTCAGGGTGGTGACTGCCTCCAGCCCAGCCCCAGGGGCGTCGTGGCAGGACAACTGGGACCACCCCGTTGCAGGGAACATCCTCAGCAATTCTGTGCTCTTTAAACCTGCACGGTGGTTTCATACGGAGGGAGACACTGCACATTCCCCCAGAAACAGCAATATTAGCTCAGCTCTTGGGTGTGGGTGAGTGTACCCTTTTGCTGGCAGGCATGCGCTTGGCTATGGTTGGCTGATGTGTGATGGAAGGACTTAGGGACTGACACTGTTGTGTGCCAGAAGTGACACCTGCTGAATTCGGATGTTCGAAAGAAAAGGCAGACCTGGGTCAGACAATACTGTGTATAAATAGATTACACCTTGGGTTGGTTGTTTACCTACTGGTGTTTAGCCATATTGTTAATCCACCTTCAAACTTTTCATTTTTGGTGCTAGTTAGAGGACTCTGGGGTTTTTTTTCCTTGGGTAATGAGAGTATAATCAGGAGCTGTCTGCTTACAAGCTGGTCAAAGCCTGCTAGTAAGAGAGGATAAGCTCTAAGCATGATAATTGAGGATTGAAATCCTCTGTTCCTAGGACCTGTATTTAGGAAGGCTGAACTGCCTTGTGTGCTATTTTTCTGCTGCTAGCCAAAGGTTATTAGCTTTAAATTTTAAGTTTTTAAGTTTTAAATTTTTTTGCTGTGTTACTGAATTGCAAATATGCACAAAAGATGCAAAAATGCATAAAATACCAAATGCTTAAACAAGTTCACATAAGTCACTTTAATGTGACTACCCTGTCACATGTGGGTGTCTCACATGTATGTCACTGCTTCAGTGGAGAAGCTGAGACTAAAGATGCCTGAGCACATCCTTGAACTCAGACCTGCTGCATTTGTTGAAAATGGGATGAAATACCATAGGCGGATTTCTTTTTCTCTTTAAGAATGGTTGGGATGCTAAAAAAAAATTTATTAATGGGCTTTAAACACCAGATTGGAGTATATTCAGTAACTGAGAAAATGAATAAAAACAGTGAAAGAATTTCTGGTGTGAAAAGTAAATTTGATAAACTTGGTGATGATAATGACCAAGTAGAATTGTTGGTGGCTCCTCTGGAAGGTCCTAAAAACTCTGATTCAGAGGGTGAGGAGGACTCTCACAGTCCTGTGTCAGGCAATATTAGAGAAAGAGGTAAATCAGGAAGTCGTGTCTCTAGCAAGACTAGTGTAAGAGGATGAAGTAAATCAGTGATTCAGGCTCCTTTAAGAAAGATTGTGGGACATGCTGGGAAAGCCATCTCTGTGCATGTACTGTTTACTAACTGTGATTTATCAACTTGGAAACAGGATGTTGGATCTTACTGTAACAATCCAAATTATATGCATACTATTATTAAGTCTGGGGTGATGACACATAACCCCAACTGGGGAGATACATAAGCTTTGTTAGAATATTTGCTTATTTATGAAGAAAAAAAGAGCAGTTTTAGAAAAAGCAAAGGATGGACTGAGTAGGGAAAAATTGAGGGGCTAGATCAGAAAATTGGGGAGGCGGGAATATGAAATCCTGATGAACTTCTCCCTAAAGAAGATCTTGAATGGGATCTGAATGAAGATGTTGGATTAAAAGGAGTAAAAATGTTGATTTTTTATGGAATTCAGAACGGAGTGGAAAAACCTAAGAGTCTTGAGAAGTTGTCTGAGGTAGAGCAGGGAGACAGAGAATCTCCATCAGCTTTTCATGAGCAGTTGTGTGAAGTGGCTTGTAAATGGGCAGACTTGGACCTGGAGAGTGAGGGTAATAGGATGCTGTTCAATATACTCTTTATTGGACAGCTGGCACTGGATGTTAGGAACCTGTTTGGCAAAAAAAATGATCCGTTTCCCATTAGTGGGAGTTATTTCTGTTCTACTCAAATGTGCTTTTGGTCTTGCCCTGACATGCAGAATGTGTTACAGTAAGTGTAACTTCTCACTTTGTCAGTGCTCATTTTTGAACAGTCCTGGTCTTGCTTGGTGTTGGTTTTTCTAAACTGATAACTACAACAGCTGAAAAATATTGGACAGTGTTCAGCAAAATCAAAATTCTTAGCAAATGCACCACATTGGGATTAATGTGCTGTGGGAGAGCCTGGAAATATGTACTGAGCTATGTATTTCACCAGTTGCAGTCAATTTGGAGCCATTCAGTTTTTCTGGATTTTGTGGAATTTGATGATTGTTTCCTATGGAAAATTTATTCTAACAGTTCAAAATTCGTTCTACTAGTTAGAATGTTATAAATTACAAACTGGGTACTTGCAAGAGGTAGGCTGAATCTGTACCTGTATAAACACTACCCTTGCAGTTGGGAAAGGCAACAGAAACTCCAAGGGGTTTGGCGGGGGGAATTTTACTTGGATTTATTCGAAATAGTTGCTACAATTACCCTGTTGACAAAGTTACGTAAGAAGGCCTGAAGCTGTGTTACAAAAGGCCTTAAAAAATACTAGCCCTGTGGGCATGACTCGTTCCTTTCCTCACATGCTTAGGTTCCTCTGTTGCCAAATAAATCTTGTCTTATTGTAAGGGGGAACTCTTAGTCATTAGGACAAGGAATTTCCACCATGAACCTGAGTTCTAGTCAGTATATTTTTAGGTACTAATCACTGTAGTTGTTTAAAATTAATTTTTGAAATAAAATACTTTCTGCTTTTCCCCGACGTGTTTTTCCTTAGGTCTTATTCTAGCACATCAATAGAAGATGCCATGAAAAAGGGAGAAGAGCCCCCTACTCCACCTCCAAGGCCACAAAAATCACATTCCAGAGCTTCCTCTTTGGATCTGAACAAAATATTTCAGCAAAATACACAAGGTAAAGTTTGCTTTCTTTCCTCCTTCTGAGACCATTTAGGTTAGCTGCATGCTTGGCAACTTCTCTGTTTGCAGAAATGCTTGGCAATATGTGCCTATGCTGGCCTTTGCTGCAGACAGTAATGCACTACAGAACAGAAGTAGATGCACTTGCTTGTGGTACATCGCCACTGAGGGGAAAAATCACTGTTTCTATAATTAAGGTGATTATAATATTTTCTGGCACAATATTGGGAAGCTTAACATATGGTAGTCTGTCATCACTGACTGTTTATAACTAGCCTGGCTGTTTAGACAACTCTCATCAGTAACTACAATATAATTGATTTTTATTACTCTTCATTTTTTGTCGTTCAGAAGCAGGAAGAAAACCCTTAATGTTTAAACTGGGAGAAAGAAAGCAAACATTTTTGATGTTAAAGTCTACCATATGCGTGGGGACAATCAGAAGTCACTCTGAGTAAAAAGAGAGGGTAATTTCTTTTGACACGGGTGCATGTTGAGGGGAGAGAAAGAAAACGTGGAATAGTAGCTGGGGTGAACTGAAAGAAAATGGCTTTTCAGCACGTAACTCTTTGAGGGTGCCTCTTGCACAGTGAGCAGTGGGAAGAGGAGCTGTTTGTTCAGGGCAGCAGCCACCCAGCATCGCTGTGCTTCCGCAGTGTCCTTGAACCAGATCAGAGGTTTGTGTGCTGCACACCAATCATCTGACTCAAGGACTAGCTTAATCACAGTCATGCTTGTGCTTCAGAAGAAAGCTGAGGTTTGACTGTGTCAAGGAATGTTTAACTGGGCTCTCTAAATGTGGTTCTTGGAGTAGAAAAGAGAGTTTTACCTCTTGCTATATGGAACTTTCTTCGTGCAAACATAAAAGAGAATTCAAGAGTCCTGCTGTGTGTGCTGAACCCTGAAACTCAATGGGAGTAAACTTTTTTTTTTTGCCCTACGCAGAGAAGTAATTCCTTATCTTTGTTCCTGTTGAGGGATCTGGTGCCTCCAATTTTGATTTTGTTATACATCAAAATAAAACCCCAAACACTTTCTAAGGCAGCAAATCTTCTTGGAATCCAGATAACAAGTATAACTGGAAGGAAATAAACTTGGGTTTGAGTTTTGCTTGGAACACAAATGAAAGAAGAATGTAAATTATCGAAGAAGTCATTCTGTGAATGAAAATTAACATCTTGCTTTTGCAATGGATCATTTTGAAAGGCACAAAGCAGTTTCTTTTGGGCAAGTTAACAAACTCCAGTTTCGGGCGCCACAATATAAAAAAGACATTAAGTCATTAGAGAGGGTCCAAAGGAGGGCAACAAAGATAATGAAGGTTCTGGAGGGGAAGCCGTGTGAGCAGCGGCTGAGGTCACTTTGTGTGTTCAGCCTGGAGGAGAGAAGACTGATTCCTCACTGGAATTCACAGCTTCCTCAGGATGGGAACAGGAGGGGCCAGCACCAATCTCTTCTCTCTGGTGACCAGTGACAAAACCCAAAGGAACAGCGTGAAGTTGTGTCAGGGAAGGTTTAGGCTGGATATTAGGAAAATGTTCTTCATCCCGCAGGTGGTTGGGCACTGGAACAGGCTCCCCAGGGAAGTGATCGTGGCACCAACCTTGACAGAGTTCGAGAAGCCTTTGGACAACGCTCTCAGGCACAAGTTGTGGCTTCTGGGGCTGTCCAGTGCAGGGCTAAGAGTCGGATTTGATGATCCTTGTGGGTCCCTTCCAACTCGGGATATTCTGTTCTTCTGTGTGTATCCAATATGACTAGAATAATCCTATTTTGGTACATTAGTTTTTGTCCTACTAATTCTAGTTCAGAAATAATTGTAGTTTGGGGAGTTTGGTGGATAATCTGCTTCCGGGACCTGCAAAGGAGTGCTCAGTAGTATTGAGTTTTGTTTTCAGTTCCACACAGGTCATGCTGATCTACAGGTATAATTTCTTTAATTGTAAAGCCATTTGTGCTTTGGAGCATTTGTTTTATTTCCTTTTTAAAGGGCAGAAAAAGAAAAATATCTTTTCTTCAAGTAAATTAAGTCAAAGACTGTGGCAAATCCTTATTGCAGGCACTGGAAATTTTTTTTGTTTATTTTTTGTTATTCATTTACTGCTGCTATATGATATTTGTCACCATCTTACTATACCTTCTACTGGCCAGTATAGACACAGAACATTTTTCTGTGATGACTGGGATGTCCAGCAATGCACTAGCCACAGAAATTGTGCTTTAAAATTGTTGATTTGGGAGGTAACAGGGCTTGAAGAAGCCACCTTCATTCATACTTCACAGCTGCACTCTTCTGGGATGCTGTAACTTGTGTTACCCAGGAAAGACATAAAAAAGCATGAGAACTTATTGAAAGGCCCCAGTTTCTGAAATACCCAAGTGAATTTCTGTTAAGAGACAGAAATCTCTCCTGTTTTTTTTTTTTCCTGTAGTCTTTGGGTTTCTTTCCTGTAGTCTTTACAGAATTTTTCTCAGATGCTAACATGCTGCTAGATTCTCAATGTATTTCTTTTTGTTGAATATGTAATCTCTGGCATTTGGCCTGTGTTCATGTTAAGAAAACACTTGGCTAGAGTTTATGCATTCCTGGAAGGACAACAGCAGGTTTTAAGTAGAAGCAAAAATGTCAGCTTAAATGCATTCATGACCTGGTTTACTTCTTCACTTCTTCTCTAGCCCACTTTCTAGTCAGGTACAAGCCAGGAACTCCCAGAGTAAGATGTGGGTATTGAGGGGGCCAAAATTGGGGCAGTTTGGAGCCCAGAGATCCTGCAGCAGAGCCCCAGCCCCCTTTTAGCCTCAACAGCAGCAGTAAGCTGGAGTCTGCCGTAGCTACCTCTGGGGCTGGGGCAAGTCTCAGTGTAAGTACTAAAACCCAAAAATGCATCCATTGTCTTCTAATGTTTTGTTCAGTTACGTTTTCTGCCCGTGACAGCTACTAAAGAATTTACTTCTGGGCAGTGACAGCAGTGTGAGTCTTGTTAGATTCATACAGATGCCCTGAAATACATTTTATTTCCCATTTAGTGTCATTTCTGAATCACATAACTACTTTTAATTAACGGTTCAGTTGGGCAAAGGATTCTTTTTGGGAAAAGAGAATTTGCTTAGATGAAACAGCCAAATTGTCATAAACAGTGTAATTTCATGTTATTCTGAATGCAGATTGACTATCACTGTGTAATTCAACAAAGCAGCTGTATGACTATTTACAAATGAATTTTTGACTGAAGGTTTTCAGCACTCATTTGCTTTTGAAACTCACCTCCTGCTGTGGCTGTCCCTGCAGTGAAGAACGCGTGGAATGCAGGCACCATTTCTTACGTCGCCTTGTAAGCAAACACTGACTGTAACCTGGATTCTCTCCTTCTGGGCTGCTGGTTTCAGCCAGCAACGTGGGGCTAGTATTTTGGGGGTTTTCTGCCTTTTAAAATGTGAGGTGTTAAGTCCCACACTTGGCCAGGCAGAAACACAACAAGCGTTTTATTGCTAGTGCAGCATTTTCTGTTAGAGATGATGTGTTCCTGACTACAGTCAGAGCTGTAACCTCTGCTTAGCCTTGCTGGGCTGGTGATGGCTGCCAGACAAGAAAACATCCCGTTTGTTCTAAATATGGTGTTCATGAAAGGAGCAAGCGAACAGATTTCTTGGTGTGCATCAGCACTCCCGTAAGTGATCTGTGTCCCCACATCACTTCTATATTCCTTCATACACATGTATTCCAAGGAGTTTAAACTGATACTTTTATCATGAAGACTCAGTACAATCTTCTTTCTGTGCCCTCACATTTTCATTAGTGCTAAAGGTAGACTGCTCAGCATCACATTTTAACCTCTTTTTCATACCTTTGAAGAAGACTCTTTACTTTCTTTACTTTATTAAACTTCCATTACTTCATTCAATTAGCACATCCTTTCCTTGAGCATACAGGCTTGGTAGGTTTTGCTTGCCAAGTGTGGAGATTTATGAATAGTTAAATGTATACTGAGATATCTTTGGTTTTTTATATTTGCCTAAGTCAAATTCGTTGTATTTCTGAATGGTTTTAAGTCTATATGTTAAATGAAACAGTTCATAATTATGCAGGAAAGAGGATTTTGAGAATTAAAATGATTGTTGTTCTGATGTCATAGATGTTTTGATACCAACAGGTCCAAATATTTACCATAATACTGTTTTCAGCAATATATTTTCAGCTAGATTGTCTTTTTAGCTTAGTGAGCCAAATGCAGCTTTCCCTTTTGTGCATGTGAACTGGGTACGAAGAAACCTGCAAAGCTTAACCTAGATAAGCACAATTACTGTATTGTCTTCTGTATTCTATTGTGCTTAATTGTTTTTGCTAGGAAATGTCTGTGTCCATTGAGGTTGGCTGTCTGCAAGACTTAGTTACTAAAGACAAGGTTTTAGGAATGGTTCAGGGAGTTATGTTTTTCTATTACCATAAATACAGATTTCTTAACTAAAATTTTATTTTAAAGCCAAAGTGACAAGGGGGAACTTAGAATAGTCATGTTCTTTTTTTAAGGCTGTATTTATGTCGCAGTGATTTTAATTAAGTAATGACTTTCCGTGACTCGTTCCTCTCGTTGCTCTTATATTAGTCTTGGTTTAGTAAAATCCAGCTACTTTCTTGGGATTTTGCTCTTGCTGTAGTACTGTCTTGCATGTTACTGTGTCGTGTTTATTAATGAGACCATTACAATTAAATTAGGAAGATGAGAATTCTGAAGGACCTTTATTTTAGAGTAGAGATGATGGCAAATACCCTCAGCAAAATATGCCATTTCATGAATTACTGTTTGCATAGTGTACAAGAGCTCTAATGTTGCAAGCTTCAGCAAGTGAGGAGCGCAGAGTCAAGTTAGTGAGTTTGGTTGTAAGGGTTGTGGCAAATTTAAATCGAAAGTGTCTTAAGCATAAAGCACGGAGAACACAAAATTAAGCTGGTGTTCATATTTTTCTCTGGCTATGAAATACATTTTAAAAATAATTTCTGCAAAAGTACTTTTTAAAATTGGAAAGTAATGTTTTTTTTCTTTTGGGACTCAGCTCCTGATCTGTTACTGGAGTTGCTGTTTTCTTCTAGTCCTGTTCCCCTTCAGAATATATTTGATGACTGAACTGAGCTTTTTCTGAATAAAATATTCATGTCTTCCTTCTGATTTGAATGGAAGTTTCGCATCTCTCAGCCTTCTAGAACTTTTTATGAAGGATTCATGTGTTTACAACTATGTAACTTATTTCTTTGCCCAACTGGACAAGAACATAATTAGGGTTGAATAAGATGGAGAAAATAGTGAGGATATAAATGGGTGAGTGGTTATTACATGGTAGGAATACGATGGGGTAACTTTACTTGCATTTTTAAATTTTTAAATTTTTACATCTATCTCTAAGGACTGAGTCTGGAAAGTGCTTTACTGGAGTAAATCTTACCAGCCTTTCAAGTGTACCGGCCTTACAACTTGTGTAAATAAATCAAACTTTAAAAAAAATATATGTTTCCATTTATCTAGTCATAGCTGTTTCAGGGATTGAGGAATGATTTGCAGTCTGTTTTCCCTCTGTTGCAGGTTGTTAAAAATGAAACTTTAATTCAAAAGCTCTTCTACAGAAAATTGTGAAGGCTGAAATGTTCTTGACTGGCCCTACCAACCCCACTGACCTTTTTCATGATCCTCTTTGGGTTACTCTGTTCCATGAAAAAGTGTTGGTCCATTGTTGTACAGCCTTATAGGTTAAACACGAGAGGATCTGATATTTCTCATGTGGAACAGGGATCAAGCTGCCCCCCTTGTGGGGAAGGCCCTGGAGATGCATATGTCCCCATGAAGTGTATGAGCCACAGGTGGGACCAGAGGGGTGATGGCTGGTACCTCTTCCTGGCTCCCATGTGCCTGTTCCGAGTGTATCCGTGTCGGAACTGGTCAAAGGTGGCAAGTGCTGGAACCTCCAGCACTACTACCCAGATCACCAGAGGTGAGGAGCTCTGTCAACACGATCTGTGGGAGGTAGGTGGAGGGACTGTGCCTCCCTGTGGGTGGAGAATGAAGCTAAACGACAGAACAAAATCTTGGATAGTTTTGTTTAAGTGGGGAGGGAGGAGGGAGAAACAATCCCCAAATAGAAACACACAGAAAAGGTGGAGAAAACAGTAACTAGAAAATTAAATGGCTTAGGGAAAATGAGGAACAGGGAGGTAAAAATACAGAAGTTGTGGATATATCATGCAAACCAGAAAATAGATGGTTTTAAAAAATCTGGTTTACAGATTTTACTTAACACATGCTGAAATTCATGGATAGGATGTGAAAAACAGACATCATTAAGAAAATACTTCTGATGTTTTGCTTGTTTGATTTGGAAGTGACCCATCAGATATGTTAGCACACGGTGTCCTAAATGGTCACACCTGTGAATTCATAGTGCAGAAGCATTAATTACATAAGGTCTGGCTATATCTCTTCCTAATTACTTGGAAAGTACATGGATGATTTTCCACACAGTTAAGGTACAGATGATGTTCTGTATGATTAGCATGTGAAATGGACCTGTAATGAGAGTGTGTGTCTGTGGCATGAGGTGTCTGTATCACTTGCTGTGACACGTGAAGCTTTGCCTGCTGAGCAGGTTTCCCCAAATTAACTGTGAGAAGAGAAGTCATTCTGCCCCTGGCAATGCATTTCTACAACCTTGGTAACAAGGTTGGTATCAGGAGTCTAAAATAATGTTTTTTGCAATTCTATTACCTTCTGAGGAGACATTAGTAAGGATTATTGTAACAGATCCCTGGATCAGCAGGTATTTCACAACTGCCTTACTAGAATCCTTCATTAAATTTACGTTTCTGGCTATAGCTTTACTAAGGGGGTTGGTTTTTTGGGGTTTTTTTTTTTCTGTTTTTTTTTTTTTTTAGACAGAGTAGTGAGAATTATTAAATCAGATCTCTTGAGAAATGGTTATTTCACAATCACCTCACTAATGCTACTGTCAGGAATGTAAATAAATGAAGTTGTGCAAAGAATGGTACCAGTGTTAGGGGATAAACCAAGTACCAATTTCAGTGAACAGGAATAGAAGTTTAGTAAGAAGGAGGAAAACAGAAACCAGCTTAGACACAGAACTTTTCTGTGCACTGCCTTTGGCAACAAAAGCAGGAAAAGGATCTCAAAAAGCTCTCCAAAATAGTGTCAGAGTGGAAGGGTGAAAATGCTGGGTTCCCTGAGGAACCAAAGCCTTAGGTAGTTGGGAGAACTGAAGAATAATTCATTCTGTTAGCTTATCTTTTTTGAATTGAGTTCAGTATCTTACTCCCTTTGCTTCCTGATAAACTTAATTGGTTGGTCTTTTGTTAAACCTGATCTGGGAGCTGAGGACTCTAAAGCAGCATAAACTGATGGAAATGTGCCATGCAACAAGCCCTCCCTGGATCCGCAGTGCTGTAGCATCCACCTGAAAAATACCAAATACATCAGCCGGAATCTGCTGAGGCTGTTGACCTGAGATGAGGTCAGCCTCCTTTGGTAGGCAGTATCTAGTTTCACTTTGGCTAGCAAGGTACAACCCAGCCCTTGACCCAGGAAAACCACCCTTCTTTCAGGACACAGCTTATGTATGAATTCAATGCAGATGAGAAGGAGAGAGTACATTTTTTCCACCCAAAATTTTAACTTGGCTGAGGTGGTACTCAAGCTAAGGTGATGGACATCTAAAACCAAGACATCAGCCATGGTCAAAGAATTAAATAAATACCTGACATGGAAATGTTTCATTAAGTGTCATTTTATATGCTGGTGTTCCAGTATTAATTTTAAATAATAATAGCAGCTATTTGAAAAACAGCAGACATCCAGAAGCTCAGTGTATTGTGTCAGTTTTTCTTTCAATACTGTAAAACAAGGGCACAAGTGACTGTCACTGGGTAAGAGACTCAGCACCTTGCAGTTATGATGCTCTAAAGGATCCCATGGACTCAGACTTTCTCCATCCTAGTTTTAGGATCCTCCACTGCTGCTGTACCTGGTGAGCTAATGATCTACTTCCCACAGGTTTGAGTGGGCGGTTATAACTTACATTTTTCCTTTGTCTCCTCTTCCTAGATCAAATAAGTCAAGTAAAGGAGCTGTCTGGTTACTAGGATTGATATTTTTCACTACCACAAATAATGATTAAGTGCTGAGCATGTTGTCTGCTAGGAAGGCTGGAGGCAGAGTGGTCAGATGAGATGGCATGACCAGTTCTCAGAGTGTACAATTGCAACCTGGTGTTTGTTTTAAAATATTAATCTAGCCTCAGATTGGAAAACCTGGTTTTTTATCTAGTGTGGTGTCATGTTAGTACTATCAGACATTTGTTGATTGCCAGAATGGGGCAGGAAAATGGTCCTGGAAGGTTTCCCTGCAGATAATCTGGCTCAAAGTGTAAACATGCTAAGTAAAGAGCCGTGATTTTTGAACTGAAAGCCTTATCTTTGTGGGAGTAACTAGTGCATGAAAATACTGTCATTTACAGGAATAGTTGTGATATGGATACTTAATCTTTTTACTGGTACCTGTATGGGCTTTCCACAGTGCTTTTTGTGGGATTTGCTTTGCAGGGTGGGGCTTTGAGCAATCTGGTTTAGGGGAAGGTGTCCCTGCTCATGGCAGGGGGGTTGGATTGAGCTGATCTTTAAGGTCCTTCCAGCCCAAACTATTCCATGATTCTGTGGCTCAGCCTGGTTTGAAGGCCAGCAAGTTGCTCAGTAGCAAGAGGACCTGTCCAAGACCCATCCAGCAATCTGGGCTTTTGCACGGGGTATGAAAACTTGTTTTCAAAGAGCAGGGGTATTATCTTACCCAAGCTCTGAGGTGCGCACCTGAAAACACAACATTGGTCCGTGTTTGCTGCTCGGCCCCAGGGTGCTTGCTTTATTTTGGAAACAGACCTTCCCCTGTATTTGTGTTTGCTTTCAGAACTAAGCAGTGCTGCCCTCTCTAACAGCAAGAGCCGATCTGTGCAGGGCACTCGCCCAGGAAGGAAAGTGTTCTGGAATAGCCTGAGAGCAGGAGCCACCTGCCAATGCACATGAAAACCTACGAGTACCTGTTAATATTGTCCCCTTTTAGGGTAGTGACACTAGAGAAGGCTGAAGCCTGGGGTTTTTTTAAAGAAGTCCTCAAAAGTCAGCTGACTTTCGCTAGTAATTGTGCTCACATAAGCATGATTTCCTTCTAACAACAGGCCAAAGATCTTCTGCAACAGCAGGAATTCTATGAATATTTCATGAGTAGCTTAAGTCAGAATTTTCAGGATTAAAAAGAGGAAACTGGGTCAAATACACGTTGTAAGCATCTAACCTCTATAATGCTAGATTCATATATGTTGCATTTTGAAAGCTGAAGAAGCAGGAGTTTTGTGGTGGCTGTTTCAATGTAGTGGTGTTGTTTTTATCATTTGACTATTTTATGGAACAATTATTTTTGCCTTTGAAGTTTTGTGGGCCAAATCCCAGGAGACTCATGGAGTTTCACATTATGTTCAGCCATGTCAGGAGATGCTTTTCCAGCATGTGCTGTCTGGGTTAGATGTTGTTTTCAAATGTTGTCACAAACTGTAACTGCCAAAGCCACTGCCAGCACCCAGATAAATGAAGTAATAACCTGAAATTCAGACTAAAGAAAAGAAAGGTTTCTTCCTTTCTAAAGACCAGTTGCACAGGAGAGATGGAGAATGTAGTAACCACATCATGCTGTTATTGCAGTGGTCTTACAAACAGAACTAATGAAATGCAGCAAGAAGGATCCTAATGGCCATGTTTTTTCAAATCTCTCTTACACCTGTAGGTGTGCTGGTGGCTCTCTTGCATAACTTCAGTTCTGTTTTAGTTGTTCTAGCTCTCTCTGTGTGCAGTATTAGGCTTCATTTTGATTCAAGAGATGGTGAAACAGAAGATGAAGAAAAACCTCCAATACGTTATAAGCCTGTTTGGAGCTGTATATAGTCAATATGACTGTTCTCAGTGTTTTCACATGCACATTTTTACTCTCATATCACAATTACCCTTAATGGTTAGTATTTTTTTCTTCATATTTTCAACCGTGTAGACATTTTTAGATTTGGTGTATAAAATATATAAATGGCTAAGCTATAACAAGGCTCTTAATGGTCTTTGTGGCTTTTTGAAATACACATGGAAATAAAAAGTGTGTAAATGTAATTCATTGCTTAGCATTATTGTGGTAAAGGGCATTTCTAAGTTTAATACTGTTGGGGATTTTTGTTACACAGAAATCCACCAGTGAAAGATGGACAGTCTGGTATCTTTGCCACTGCGGGTGCTGAGCATTTGGTGCCACAGGAGCTTGGGGAGGGTAACCCACCTCGGGACTCTCACCTAGTCCTGGTGGTGTCTGTGCTAGCCTAGTCCTCCTCTCTGCAGCTGCCTTTGGAAGCCATCATCTGTCCTGTAGTTTTGTCCCATGATGGGTTTTAGGTATTTTTAGAAAAGTGAGAAATACAGTGGTTGGACATACATGATTATTACCCTCCCTTTTGCTGGCTCAAACTCAAAGCTGACATTATGTTGTCCTAAAGGGGCCTGAAGGAACCATTAGGATTTGTCCCCCTCCTCCCTCTGAAATAGTTCCAGTGAGTAATAACATGCAAATACAAAACATAAAGCCAAAGAAACAGATTTCTTTTTGGTTCGTTTAGGCTTTTGTCCTATTAATTCCATGGCAGATGTCTTCTTTTTAAGGCTATACTTATCACAGAGTGTGTTTTATCTGGAGTGAATGCTAGTGTCTGCATTGGGTGCTAAAGTGTCACTTCTAAGAAGGGCAATATGTTTAATGATGAAGAGCAAAGTCCCAAGGACAAGTGGACCTTGTTTCTGGGTTTCTTTAACTGCAATTGGATTGCTTTATCTACAGGTTTTGTGGCTGACTGGCTTCCTTCTCTGTTTTTTATCATAACTTTGCGGGTTTTACAGCAATTAAATGCCTACTCATTCACTACTCATTAAGTTATTTCAAACAAGGTTTTGCTCAAAAAAGATCAAGTTTGGATTTTGTTATTAAATGTTGAATACTGCCTCTTTACTAGGAGGAATTTCCACTTACCATGGAAATTAATTCTGGGTTTATTTGGAATTAAATTACTGTTGTTTAGTTTGGTTGGGTTTTTTTATCATCATCTTCTTCTTTTCCCACTGTTCAGCTGTGAGGTCTGGCTGGCTGCCCCCACCACCACCTGCACTGCCCCCTCGACCTTCTGTATCTCAGGTATGGACAAAGCTTTAGCACTTTGCTTTGTGTTATTCACTAATTGATGTTACCATTGCAGTGGTTAGCACAAGTTGGCTTGGACACAGCAGTTGTAATTCCGTCCCAGTTCATGCAAATCTGCTGTTTGTGGTTCCATGTGATTCATTGGTCTGTGTAGCCAGTGTGTTGCAGTGTCAAATTTCACATTAATTAAACCTCTCTGTAGTGGAGCTGACATGCACCCACTAGAGCTAATCGTGAATTAAAGGCTAGCAAGGCTAGTCTGCTAAAAAGAGTTTCATGCCTGAAGGCATGGGCTGGATATGTGCTACTGCTATTTGCTTCCTGAGCTTCAAATGCTCAGGGGGCATCTGCTAAGGGAGCCACGGCATGTAAGAGTGTATTTCACCCACGGGTTAAAAAAAATAATGCTGAAAGGAAGCAAGTGCCATGTCAGTTATGTTGTTAAGTTTCAAGCCGTTAGTGGTGTGCTTTTACTTTGCTTTTTGGGTAAGTTTTTGGTTTTCATTTTGTAGAGCATCACACAACCACAGCACAATGCAAATTGACAAAATCATGCATGTGTGCATCCAGATAATTCTTTGTGTTCCAGGAAATAATGGAGGATCCGCATCTTTTCCTTTCTGTGTTGCTGTCTGTGTTAAGTCTTAGGCCGCAGTATACTTTGTATATTACTCCTTTAGGTGAAGTGTGTAATAGGGAACAAGTCCACAGGAGAGCTGACTGCCCTTACATACAAAAAGCTGGTGAGACACCTTCCTTGGACCAGAAATGGTCATCACTTGAGGTTGGGATCTACCCTTAACAGTGTCCTGTTGAACACCTCCTACTGCACAGTGCTTACAACAGAAATGATTAAAGACTTGCTGCCATCCCCAGTTCCACCAGCAGCTTGTTGTGCTCTTGCTCTCCCCGGACCTTTTAGCACTGAGTGCAGCTCACTTTTGCCTTGAGGACTGAAGAGCATTCTGGTTTGAGCTTGCATGTTTCCCCAGTCAGTACAGAATTAGCCATGCTGGTGACAGCACACGCTCCTTAGTGCACCCATCACATTCCTGCTTTGTCTGACACTCCCTGGAGAGCAGTGTTTCCCTCTGGCTTCCCCTGACCCGAATCCCACAGCACAGCTCCCAACCTCCCAGTCCCCGATCCCACAGCACAGCTCCCTGCCTTCCAGACCTGGGTCCCACAGCACAGCTCCCTACCTCCCAGACCTGGATCCCACAGCACAGCTCCCTACCTCCCAGAC
>WBMZ01012517.1:76241-108847 GCA_013400975.1 Atrichornis clamosus
GATCCCACTGCACAGCTCCCTACCTCCCAGACCTGGATCCCACTGCACAGCTCCCTGCCTCCCACTCGTGTGCCTGCAGCAGTTGCTGCTGCAACTCCTGCCAGCCCTGCTGCTGCTGCTCCAGCTTCCCACAGCGCTGGCTCTGTGCAGTGCAAGCCCTCTTGCTGCCACCAGGAAGAGCAGTAAATACAGTAACTCCTGTTCTCAGAGAACAAAACCATTGTTTTCAAGCAAGGTTCTGTTAATTGTTCATTCTCTTGTCCTGCAATTGGTTTGCATTTCTTTAACAGGGGAGTGAGAACTTGATTTACTTATGCATGTCCAGCAGCTTCCTTACCAAATACTGAACCAACTGCTCATCCTGCACTGGGCCATGCAGAATACAGACCTTTCTAAAACGATAAACACAGTAAGATTCTCATGTAAAATTCTTGATTAAGTCCTCTCCATTACAAAAGTCTGGTTTCTAAAAGGAAAAAAAAAGTGGTTCCTCTGTCTGCTCAGTAATGAATATGCAGCTGATGCTTTGCTAACTTGCATAACTTACATTTACTTAATTTATTTCTGATGATATTTAAAGATACTAAATATCAAAATGCTCTTGTTCTGATGTCTCTCAAAACTGTACATAAAACCAGTTCTTGAAAACATAATAAACTTCATGCTCATCACATTGTTTTTCTCCAAGCATGCCTTTCTGTGATAAAGGTAACAGACAGTAGAGAAGTGTGTGATGAGGTCATAATTCATCTGAATTGACCCTTGCAAATAGTGTGTAAGCAATAGTAAGCATATTGGTTACAGTAGTCCAGTGGGGCCCTTGATTTAAAGAGCACAAAGAAGTTGGAGGAAGGGATCTACTTTCAAAGCTGAGACAGGATCAAGAACTGAAGAAAAGCCATGAGGCTGAAATTACATATTCAGCTTTTTCCTGTTTCAAGATTTACCAAACCCTTCTTAAATTTCTGTTTTAACTTATTTTTCAACAATGTTATTGAAAATCATTCTTTAGTGTCATTTTGCTATATGCCTGCAGTTAAGCACTGTGAATGACAAATGTAGCTTGGAAGTGAAGCAAACCCTGCATATTTCAGGTGGCTGTGCACCTTACAAGTATGCTCATGATATGATTATTTTGGCTCAGCTTTGGAAATTGGTTGATGGAGGGGAGGGAAATAATTTATTTCTGAGGACCACAATTTTCTATGGATGGCTGAGAAGCAGCTTGAACCAGTTGGCTCTTTGGAGTGAGTTTAAAGGCTTCACGGGATGTAAAGACCAAAGTGCAATAAAAGAGAGGTACCAAGGGGTAGGTGTCACATTTCAGTGGAGCAGAAATCCTCCTGTGAGCTTAATCAATAGCAATATAGAAATGACATCTTAACTTTGGTCCTGTGTTGCAGTGCTTTTTAGTAGAATTAACTTCAGCCTTTAGGAAAATGTTATTTTTCCTCTCAGAACCTCCAAGGTAATCAACCTGGGTGAGTTACTGAATCACTGGTTGTTCAGAGCGTGCCAAGCATCTCTACTCATATCACAAACTTAGTACATTTCATCCACATCCAACTCTGCCTCCATAGTCCAGGCAGCTGAATAACACGGGAGAGGGACTACTGTATCACAGGGGGAGCAGCGCACAAGGTAGTACTTGGAGCTGATACTGTTGTGGCCTTGACCTCACAGCTCAGGGGATGCACAGGCTTACTGTGGGAGGCTCCAGCCTTGGGATGCTGTGAGGATGTGGCCAGTTTATGGGCAGATAGCAGCGGGATTGGCTTCTTTGCCTGGGGTTGCTGCTGCCAGCCCGTGCTGTCCTCACCTCTGCTGGGCAGACACCTTCACAGGTGTGGCTGCGTCTCTTTTAACTTCTGTGACAGCTTTTAGAGTTAGTGGATTTAACTCTGTGATTCTTCTTGATGGCCTCTAAAAGGCTACGGTTGCTCTTCTCGGGATGCTCTTCTCCATTGCCTAAGTCAGCATTTTATTGGCTTTGCATCAGTCCATGAACTGTACTTAAGTTTTCCTCAGACCTTTCACCAGGCGCTTCTCTGATGCAGTGATGCTGTTATCTGAAGTCCCTATGGTGACTTTAAATAAACTTAATAAATACAGATGGACAAAAGGCAAGTTTAAAAAGTGTGGATACACCATTATCTTCAATATATGATTTTTTTAACCCAAATTCCAGCCCATGCATCTCTGCATGACAAGCCATTTGAATTGATGTTTATAGTAAGCCATTGTGAATTGCACTATGAAATATTTTATTAGATTAATCAATTCATATTGCTTTCCTATTTAAAAAAAATAAAGTAATTCAAGTTTTGCCTCAATTCCGTAGGGAGTGCTTGGAAAGATTATGTGTGGAAAAAGACTTATATAAAGGCTAGAGGGCTTTTTTTAAAAGAATATGTTATTTTGAAGTGTTTTCCTTTTGTGTATAAGCCTGTGTGTAACTTCACTGACACGTTTTGTGATCTCTAGTAGCACATCTCACATTTAGCAAGTCTGTAGTAACTTCTTGGATTTAAGGATAAGTTTATCTGTATCAGTTTCCCAATTTAATATAAATATTTAATATATTGCAAGCTATTGTAGACATAGAACACTGGCAATGCCTTACCTCTGCTTACTTCTCGTGACATATTATAGTACATAGAGCAGATAACCTGTAGCTTGTTGAAATACCTACTGTGGTTTATTTCTGGGCTTGTAGAGAATGGGATTCAGTGGCTTGGGTAAGTTTTCCTCATCCTGTGTTCCTAACTTGATAGTAAACTGAAGTCATCAAGGAGAAATGGTGTAAAGGTGGCCCCAAAACTTTTGTGCAGATCTAGAGCTGTAGAGAGAAAATTTGTGTAACTTGGAGGTGCAAGAATTGCAGTAGGAAGGCAAGAGCTCTGTGGCTGATTCACAGTGACACAGATTTCAGATAGAAGATAACTTTGGATGCACGTGAATAATGTTCTGCTGGAGCCAAACATGTATGCACATCTTATATAAGCCCCTGTTGTTATTTTTTTAATGCAAAACAAAATAATGCTTTATTACTGTTGGCTTTTAAGCCTACAGAAGTAATTCATCACAGCAGCTTTCTCTGGGAGATTTAGTAACATATTTATGTTAATAGGAATTACGGATGAACACTGAAGAGCAAATATAACTTTAGGATTTTATCCAACATCAGCTAACTATCTGCAACGTTGCCCAATTAGATCAACATTCCTTTATTTAAATTACCCTATTTCAGTACCTTCCTGTCCAGTAATGAAGGCATATCTTCAATCCTGCCGGTGCTGTATAAGGGGATTTGAAAACAGTGGGACTGGAAGAAAACTCTGTATATCTTGGCTGAAAAAACTGATGTTCCTAGTCTTTTTTTCCCGGAGTCACAATTTTAAGCCTGTTGATTTTGTAAATTAACACTGGGTTGTGCTGGGCTTTTATTTCTGGAGACCTTGAGATGTGTTTTTCCCACTGGTTCCATGCTGGCAGTTTTGGCAGACACTGAAAAAATCATGGGTGAAGGCAAAGCATTCAAGTGAAGTGGAATAGGTAGGCAGTTGTTAAGATTATCAAATTGAAGTACCCTGAGTACAGTGCAACTCCGAAGATTAAAATCTGACTGTGTTACATGAGCTCAGAACTCGGCTGTCAGTTTAGTGGCCATTGTTACCACTAGATGTTATTGATTTGGTGAAATCCTGGAAATGAAATGCAGTGAGGGATGATGGGTGGGTCACCCTGCCCAGTCACAGCACCTGGTGGTGTTGGAAAGCGAAGATATTATTCTTTTTAACATACTGAATGTTCTGCTCTCCAAATGTTACTTGATACTTCATAACTCCTTGAAGCTTTTTGGCCATCCATCATCCAGAATTGCAAGTGAAAACTGGGACCCAGTTCAAGGAGTTGTCTCTACTAATGTGCCTCCACGTCCTGCCGAATCCAGAGAGAGTCACGAGTGTGGGGTACGCTCAGGCTGGGTTTGTAACCATCAATTACACGTGCCCACGGTGAGGCCAGGGGGTGGGGGTTGGCTCCTGTCCGTCCTGCTGAGACCCCTCAGCCTCCAGAGCGGGATGGCCTTGTGCAGGCTCCGTGCTGGGAGGGTCCAGGCACTCCCCCACCAGCAGCGTCTTTGGCTAAAGCAGAGACACGTGGAGGATGGGGTCGGGTTTGCTTGTCTCTGTTACAAGGTTGGTTGGTGAAAATGTTCACCCCGCTGAGGTGTTGCTTTACGCTGTAAAATTATGTGAGGAATTTCAAGTTCTGGCAGGACACCTGGAATTTTACAGGAATTTTTGTCATATAAATAAAAATTATGCCCCCCTTCTCCCCCACCAAGTGAAGATTTTGGTTTTGGCACCATGCAATTTCATACACAATGGTGCTCTCCCAAACAACCATTTCATATTAAATGAAAGGAATACTTTCTTAATTTGCACTTACAGCCACTGTGTAAGAAAAGGTTGGGTTTTTTTGGTCATCTCCATGGTTTTGGCTGCTGAATAACATGTTGTATGAGCCATGCAATGGGTACTGAAGAAGCCTGTAACAGTAATGAAACCAAAAGTCTTCTATAACATGAAAGATTTTGCCATCTGTCACTCTAATATAATACAAGTGGATTATCTTCCTCTCATGAAAATTATATATTAAATCTAAGGCAGCCAGACAAAATAAAATACAGAGTAAGAAGTGGTGGAAAGTAGCACAGTTAAAATTCAATTTGAGGAGTAGTTGTTGGATGCTGTAAAATTCTTTCTAAAGAGGTTTCTGGGAGTGTGGAAGAAGGCAAGTATCTTAATTAAAATGTGTTGTAACAATTTTTTAATTTGGCTTCACATTTATCATAACAACGAAAAGAAGCTAAGAACCCAATGCCTCTATCTCTAGTGGAATGCACATATGCCTTTCTAGCTTACGTTAATCTGGTTTTGTGGAAGTTGAAGTATTAAAACAGATTGTTAATGCTTCCATCTGGGTCCTATTCTTTCCTTGTGAATGAGCTGAACATTGCAGCAATTTGTTTGTATTTACTGCCTTTCTCCTCAACCTTATCACCAGCCCTCAGATAGCTCAGGGAAAGAAAAAGCTTATCAAAACTTCAGGGCTGCACAGCACTGAGAAAGCAGGCAGCACACTAAGATCCTGGCAGCTTGTTGCATTTGCATCCCTGTGTGGTTTTTTTTCCTGTCTTACCATTTTCAGTTTTTGTAACAAGCAATGGAAAGAATTGATGATTCAGTGTGGGATGCAGGAGACTCACAGAAACTGGAATTGAGATGTCTCGACTTCTCAGAAATTGGCTTAAAGCACAAAAATATGAGTGTTTAAAAAGCAGCAAAATACTTCTTAAATGAACTTATGTAGAGATGATAGAAGATTGCAATGGGCACATACAGACTGTTAAGCATATTTACTATTCTGCTTTTTCTTACAGATGAGTTGTTCTCAATACTTTTTTTGCAAAGCTAAGCAGTGGCACTATATAGGTAATGATTATGGGTACTCCAATGAATGCAGAGAGAGAATTTCATTTCTGTGAGTAGTGCCATTGACTACAATGGGACTGTTTCCACGTGTAAAGTTAGCCTGGAGCATAAGTGTGGTTGCAATTGAATTGTGGGAAAGATTGAATATGTACTTCACCTCTTGCAAAAAGGCTCTCAGGTAACAGCAATACGAAAGCTCCATGTAGATCTTCTGTTCTGGAAGATCAGTTACGGATTGTCTTGAAAAGTGGGTGTGAAATCTACAGAAAATCCAGCACTGCAAAGCAAAAGAACTGGAAATGCAAGCGAAGAACCAGTTGTTAAGATACAGCTTTCTCTTACAGTTAGGAAAATCTTTCATCTGAGGCTTTCGAAGCACTTGGTACTTAAGTGAGCGTTTCATATTCTTTTAGAAAGGTACTGTTATCTATCATCACATGGAGCAGTGAGGAGATTATGAATGGCTGGTCAGGGATCATGCGATGAAATAATGAGCATTTGCAATTCCTAATACTCTCCTTAACGATGAGGAATTACTTGTCCTAATGCTGAGTGTTGGCCACAGGCCACAGGTTGGGCCCTGTCTGTGGCTGTTGCACAGCAACTTTGTTGGCCAGTTTTACCTTCTGCCTGGAAAAATGAGAAGGGTACGGCCGTTACTAGAAAATTCGAGGCTGTGCTGAGGAAACAGGAGATACTGCCTGGTAATGGCTGGGCTGTGGTCTCTGCAAAGAGAATCTCTTCCAGCAGATTTGGAGTAAGACACTGTCTTGCTCTCTTCTGTGGTCACTTACTCTGCTTCCCAAAATCAAGATACTCTTAGGCCTGGTCTGCAGACTCTACTTGCACTGCTGGTAGTGCAGATGAGCAGGGTATTCTTTGCCCATCTGCTGTAACCCTGGGTGTGTTCCCAGCTGTACCAAACAGCACAGCAGCATTCCCAGTGTCAGTAGCTTACTGCGTTCTGCGGGTGAGAGCGAGACACCTCCGTTGAAATGCTTCATTACCATAAGTGGAGTTTTCTTTGGAAGGTCATCTTGCATAATGTATAATTAGTAAACTAAGCGTGAAGAATTTAACCCTAAATATAATTGTGCCAAGTTTACAAGATATTTTAAGACATCTCTGTGATTGGAGGGAGGTCGTTTATTGCCATGTTTCTGAATGAGAAATGAGTTGCCTGGAGACTAAACTAAGCAAGGTATTAAAGTGATGAAGAACTAAAGAGAACTCACCTCAGCTGCTCCTGATGGATCTCCTTTTCCTTACACTCCACTATAGGAGCTTGGACTAGAGTACCGTCGAGTCAGGCTCACTCTACCCCATACCAGAAGGCTACAAATACTTTCACCCCCCATCCAAATCAGTGAAGAGAATAAAATCTGCAAAGAATCTCTCTGCTAAAAGAAAAAGCAGGAGTTATTTTTCCTTTAAAATCTGTGTGTGGACAGTGTGCGGAGACATCAGCTTGCAGACGTATTTGTAAAGCCTTCAGAGAGGACTTTGTTGGGTTATCTGCATCAGCAAACCTTCTGTGATGCGTGGTGCATGAGCCAAGCAGCCAGACGTGGCCTGTCCCACGTGCCACTAGGTGGCACTTTAGGGACACGGCACTCGCTTGGTTTAATTCATTATGCAGGAGCAGCATCACCAGAACTAGTTCTTTTTTTTCTTCTTCTCCTTTTTTTTTTTTCGGTCAGATGTAGCTATTTCTTTATTTTTACGAGCCCCTGCACCGCTGGCTGCTGAACTTTGCCATCCTCGTGCCCTGGCAGCGGGGAGAAGCAGCCAGCCCAAGGACACAGCCTCAGCCAGAGGGTACCACAGCCCTGAGCATGGGCTGCAGGCTGGCACTGATAGACACATCACAGCACTCAGCTCGCAGAAAATGCGCCTTGCACTCACACGTTTTGAAGTATTACTATTCTTGACATCATCACTGCAATTTATATTTGCTCTTACCAGAATACAAAATTTACCCTTTTTTCCCCTTTCCAGTTCCCTTCAGTTTAAAACAGTGTTCTCCTGCAATTAGACCATTAAAAAAAAAAAAAAAAAAAGAAAGGAAAAAATAGAGGGTGCTTTTGCAAAGGTTTGGGGTCTGTTTTTTTTGGTATTTTTCTTTCCCCTCTAGGCCCTTCATCTTACAGCGATTTCAATTTTCCTGCTTATTTGAAGCTGACTTTGTAAAGAACCAGTATATTGCTTCTACACTGTTTGAACCTACTGCTTCTTCAAAAGCTGCATTTTTTAATCTACATAAATAACATGGGGTTGGTATCTCTTTCTTTTTTTTTTCCTCCGTTCCGTGGAATAAGTTACTACATTCTTGCTTTTGATGCAAATTTTAGTGTAGGCTCCAACAAGAGTGTGAGCACCAGAAACTGCCTGCCTGGCCAGGTTAGGGGGTATCCAGTGCTCCCTGTCCAAGGGCTGTCCCTCATGTGCCCTCTCACTGTTCTGTGCTGTGCAGCAAAGCTAATCATTCGTGAAAGCCTCGTGGGCTTTGCCAGGCTACTGTTACCAGTGCTTAGAGTCTTCATTTTTTTCAGATATGTAAAAAGCAGCTGTAGAAATCAGGGAGGTTATGGGCTATTCAGCTTGCTGATAAAGAAATATTCTGTTGCATTCAATGGAATTTTAAAGGTCTTTGATTTTTGTAGACAGAAAAAAAAGATTGCTTTTTTCCATTTCACTCTCATTTGACCAGAAATCTACATTTACAGAGGAAGCCCTTCAATACATAAAAAGCTTTTCAAAATTCAAATGTTAGCATCCAGTGGGTATTAAATTTTTTTTTAATTAAGATATTAGTATTCAAATACTGGAAAATTACAGCGTGAGGGGTTTTTGGGGGGATTTTTTTAATCATTAGGTAACACTACAGATGTAGCACACTTAAAAGAGGGTGGGAGAGAAATCTTGTCAGTCAAAATACCTTTTCACTCTCTCCTTAGGAATTTCACATGCATTAAAAAAAAAAAATTCCAAATTTCCCTTCTCTGTGCACATGCTTGACACTGTGTGGTTGGAGAAGAGCAGTAATCTGACAGAACCACGTTTCCCCTGCACCTTTCTGTACAGCCCTTATTGTGTCTGTTATGGAAGAAATAGAAGTGGTATGAAAATGTTCCTCCTTTTTAAATATGCCAAATTCTGTGCTTTCTGTCATTTTTGTTTAACTCAGAGTTAAGCACTGGGAAACTTGGGAGTGCTACAGAGCTTGGTGGGCTGATGCAGAAACCTCTTGGCAACAGTGAATGAGGTTCTTTCGTGTGCAACAAATTATTATTATGATGGTTAAAATCCTGGCCCCTTAAAAGTTTGAGGTTGGCCTTGGACTTGGTTTTAAACACAAGCTTTCACCTGTGTGGAAACAAGCCTTATTTGAGGAGGGAGTTGGATGGCAGGTTGCCCCTCCTGCCTGGGGGCCGTTGCCAGTGTGGCTCCAACTTGGCAAAAGCAGGGAAAGAGAAGAGGCTGTCTGCCAGTGCCAAGTGCCCTCAGCCTCCTGCTGCTGCCTGCCTTCCTCGTCTTGGAGAGCCAGCCGTACCTTCTGATCAGAAAACAGCCACACCGTGTTTGTTCCACATTCGCTGCCACACACTTGGGGACAGGCAGCTCCGCATCCGGCTGCACTCCCCGGTGCTGTGCCCTGTCCTAGTGGAGGAAATCAAAAGATGTGGAAAGGTTTCATGAGAGGCAAATCAAGGGATTAACCCTCTGTTTTAATGTGCTTCTCAGTCAGGTATGTTGGGGGGAGGGTGTTTTGTTTTGCAGATGTGTAGACCTGGGTGGTGAGTATTCAGCTGGGTTTCTGTTTGAAATGTGAGAAGGGAGGAGGGAAGACTTACTTGTCTGCTTTTTTATGACTTGTGTTTTCAGTAACTTTGCTGGAATTTTTGGTATGATTCAGGCTTTTTCACTCCAGCCTCACCAACTTCAAAGACAGAGGCTTATGTCAATGAATTTTCATCAGTTTCAGGTGATAATAAGGTGACAGGGCACATCCAAGATCTTTCTAGCTTTTATCCACCCTCTTCGTTTTTCTCTGAATATTTAGGCCATAATGGTAACTCCAGAAGGAAGTCTGGGTACTAGATTGTTTACATTCAGAGACATGGTTCCTAATGCTTCACAAAAAAACTTTTCTCCAGTTTTCCCAGGACAATAAAATGCAAGAATATGGTTTCATTAGAGATCTGCAGAAGACATATGTCATTCATTCAGCTGTCAGCCTAGATCTCCATTTTCCCTACTGTTGAATTGTTAAAGTAACTTTTGTGTGTAACATTTCCTTTCATTGACTTTATTGTATGTGACTGCTAGTCATTTTCTGGGTGTAGCTATGACTGATTTGTTGTTGCAGACAGAGCAACCATCTGAGGCTGAATTACATCCTCAGATGAACAGACCCCCACCACAGGCAGAAGAAAACAGTTCAGCAAAAAAGGTGAGACCTGTGCACATTGTACTATTATGGAGTGATTTGCCTTCATCAATGAATGTGGTTAAGTTTTAAAGCAATTAAACAAAGGGTTAGGGTTATGATTTTACATGTTTACCTTCTCTGGAGGTCAAGATGCTGGAGAGAACTGTGATTGTGTGTGACATCAGCTCAGATAAATCATTAAGAAACCTCTTAGTATGTACACAATGATGCATGTGCTCTGAGAGAGCAGCTTGCCTTTAATTCAAATCAACAGGGGCTTGTGGAGCCTTAGAGAAAACAAAAAGGAGTTTGATTGTACTAGACCCCTCTCTTGCTGTAGTTCTTCTAAATTGTGATACACTTCTTGGTTTTGGTTATTGAGGATTTGATTTTGATGTAAACACACCTGTTTGCCAGAGGTCAGGATCTGCCAGTAAGTGTACATAGACTGGGACAGATTTGCTCAAGATGTGCAGTTTTTGATAAATGTGTTTTTGTATGAACATACCATTTGTATAAAGTAAGCACTGAAATTAAAGCGACACTCTTCAAAGGGCCTTGCTTAGGGATGGAGTGGCCTTAGAGGGGCTGTGAGCATTTTCCCTCCCCTTGTCATGCTCTGACCACCTCTTTCCACCAGCCCCAGCCAGAATAGGTTTTGACAGGGGGCAGATGCAGATCCTCCCCACTCTGGCCCCTCCTGGCAGCTAGAGAGCACCTGCAAGACCTTTGCTCAGCCCAACCAAGAGTTTTTGGCAGGTGCTGTATGGAGTATGTACCTTGCCCAGGGAGCACCATGACGCTTTATACTCTAACAGGAGAAACAGAGAAACTTCCAGTGTCATAATTTCTGTATGTGATAGGGCTTTCCAGGCAGTGTCCTTCCTCTGCTTGTGCTCATCATGTGCTACCTCCAGCCTGGCCCTGCTTCTTCCTTGCTCTGCTTTGTAGCCCTGCTGGGGAAATGAAATCCATGTGGTCCACCTACTTCATGCTCACCCTCATCCCACCTGGATCCCTAAAACGCAGCGAAGCCCTAGGGTGAGTGGTGTAGGAGACAGGTGGTTTTGTTGAGGTGCTGACCCACTTTCCAAAGCCTGGTTCAGCAGCAGCCAGCCAAAGAACCCCTGGAGGGGTCTGCTTTTAGGTATTGCACCATTGCTTACAGTATTGTGTTTGAAATGGATTTATCCTGTGGATTTGGTAGAGTTTGGACAGTGTAAGGTAGCCTGGGATTGTGTGTTTGGCATCCCACCAGTTTATACTTGCAGAAGGCATAAGCAAGTTCCTCACTTGCTGTATGTGGTGTGTTTGCAGGGAGCTGTGCCTGTGCGGAGAATTTCAGAGCATGGTGCTACCAGAGATCTCTGCAGTCATGATGTCCTGATCAGAACATCTCATAATATTTTCAGATTTTTTTTTTTAGTAATGACAGAACTATTTTTTAATGTTTTTTTCCTCAGTAACTCAATTTCTTTTAATAATTGCAACCCTTCTAATACTAATGATTGATGGTCTTTTATTGGTTTCATTTTGTATCACTCATAGTAGTCTCTTCTTATGAGTCCGGCTGCTTATTACAGTGTTGGGTTTTTTATCTTGTGATTGCTGTGTCATTAAATGTTTCCCCATTTATTTTTTTCTTCATTAATATTTGGCCAAAACATACTAATGAAGATAGTCTAGCCTTGTAAAATGTGTGATAATAAAATTTGGTCTCTGGTTTTGTCTGTGATGCTGAAAAAACCTTTCTCGAGTCACAACTTTTTGAGTCTTAGCTTTCTCATTCATGAAATGGGGCAGTAATAGTTATATCCCTTGTAAAACAGATCTAATAATAAAATACACTGAAAAGGATATATTTATATTTCAGATTTAAATCAGATAGAAGGCATTAAAACTACTTCTCACTGCAAAAGAAAGGATGTCTTAATGTATAATAATGCAAACACTTCTTACCATTGAAGTAATAAAAATCCAAGACTCTGTTTTACCTAGAAAACCCAGACTGATTCTTTGATGTAACTTAGCAAAAAATAACTGGCCTTCTGTACTTCCAACATATTAATTTTGCATTGATAATTTTATATATTTGTATTTTTAAACGATCTTCAATGTTGCTTCATGTAATAGAGGAGGGGAGAAGGGAGAGACTCCATACCAGATGTGTGAGGCAGTAAGTTGGGATGCAAGTGATTGGTTACCGACTCTTACCAACTGAGCATAGTAAAAAATAAATCTTGCTTTGATTTTCATGCTTTTGGGGCAGCTGGGGGCTAGTATATGTATTTTTCCCTCCCTCCATCTCTGCCCAGTGCACACTCAGCTATTCCACCCAGTTCTGGAGAGCCTGTCATCCAGATGAAAACAAAACACCATTTCATTCATTAAGGGATTGCAGGAGTTATTGTTCCTTTTTCAAAGTCAGAAACTTGAGAGGCTATTACCAAATTTGAATTAGGCTATGCACTTTTTTAAATTATGAAATCTTAGTCCAGCTGCCAGCAATTTATGTGTCACAAGTATTCTCCAGCCTAATGATGGGACACATATGGCCTGACTTAACGTTGCTGTGCTTTTTCCTTTCAGGAGGTTGTTCTTGCTCAGCCACCCTCCAAACCCGCCCGCAGGAAGCTCCGGACGGAGGCACAAGGGCTGGAGACCCCCGAGCTTTCTCCCACTATAAGTGTGACTTCTTCCCTGCCAGCAGTCAAGCCTCACCTCCCAGTCCAAAAGTAAAAACCTATACTAAGCATGCCAAGCTGCATGATGAGATCTGATGTAGCAGGGTTTGCTCTTTGCTTAATTTTTTGCTTAATAGTCCTGGTTTTGAGAATGCTTCACAAGATAAAGGTCTCTGTAATTTGCATCAGTCTTCTCAAATGCTGCCTAAGCCTGTACTGACTGTCAGTGGTATTTTATTGATAGATAACCTCTTCAAAGGTGTCCTACTTCTGTACCTGGTAGATATGGCTGAAGAGCAAGCCTGGCTGCTCAGCTGACATCTCTAACACAACTCCTTTTATGTGTGAGGGGGTGTGTTTTTGCCTTGCACGTGTCTTCTGGAATTTTGGTCATTCATGGGGACAGACATGACTACATAAATGCCCAGAAAAATGAGTCATGAAATGCTTCGTGGTGGCCACATCCTTGTGATATTTCTTCATTGCAAGGCATGTTGGAAACGAGCTTGCCCCTGTTGTGAGTTGAGCCACAGACCACTCGTGATAATCCAATAATGCCCAAACCCAACATGTGTTGTTTGCTCTCATAAATGCAGCTGTTGAAGCTGTCAGCAACAAAGACTTGTAGAGATTTCACTCTATGTATATTTAATATGGTGGAGAAGGGGCTGTACAAATGGCAAGCGAAGGCACTTGAAGCCCTCTTGGGTCTTTGCATCTCCCTCAGCTGAAGCAGTGTGCAAACATTATACCCTGCCATCACCCAGAGCCTTGCAAAGACATCTGATTCAGTCTGAAACAATATCAAGCTGCCCAAATCAATTGAGCGTTTCTTGGCAAACTGTTTATCAGTAGACTGAATCTGTGCTGCATAATTGGAGATTAGAATAAGTAATAAGACTCCTAGGATGCTCTTAAAGTGCTATTTTGTGCTTTGGGAGTGCATATTCCATAGTGGTTCAAAGATAACAGCATTTGTTAACATCTCAATCCTGTCTTGTCTATATCTTTCCTAAAATGTTTAAATGGCCACAGACATATATTGCCCTGCTTTTATTTTTTTCCTGTAATTTATTACTTTATAGCCTATGGAGAGTAGTTTGCAGCAAAATAGTGAAGCAGAAAACTGACAGTTCACTGGAAGATAACAGCATAAAGTCCTGTCACCATGCTGTGAGATTCTACTGCAAAGATCAGTGCCATCAGCTCTGTTAAGAGAGAAGAGCTAATGGGGACTGTGTGCCACTGGACCGTATTTAAATAGGGCATCTGTTTTAGATCAAATCTGGCATTAAAGAGCTCTTCTTGCCTCATGTAAAACTTTAAAGTAATCTATTTGTAGAAGGGCTTGGATATTCAGCCAGTATTTTCTGTATTTTCTTTCCTTTTGGCTGTTGTTATCTCTGTTTTTTGAGTAGGTTGGTCCTTATGGACAAAGCTGTCTCTTCGTGTACTTGTCTCCCCAGATCAGTTACCACAGGCTATAAAATAATAAAAATTCTTAATTAATAAAGTAAGTTCTTAACATAAGAAAGAGACATCCCTTATTTTAGCAACAAAGGAGATGAAGGAAGTCCATCAGCCAGATATCTACCTGTTCCTGTTCGTGATATCAGATGGTTTTGGTGGAAATGACTGCTTTGAATGAAAGAAGGATTAATTTTTGAAGTAACGAAACATCAGAATCAGCAGTGCCCCCCAGAATCCGAGTCAGCATTTTCACGTCAAATGTCCTTTCTTTCTGTATAGAATGATTTTCTGTTAACCAATCCTGAGTCTTTAAACTCTACAAGTGTCTGAAAACAGCTAATGCAAAAATGCTACAATAATCACAGCTATGCAGGGATTGTTCTTAATGTGAATGAGAATGTAGTGATTTTGAAATAATTGAGATAGCCTAAAATGTTTCTGTCATTCGGGTTAACAAGTTTCAAATACTCTGCCTGATTCAGCCATCTCATTTCAATGTTACATTTTTCTTCTCTTAAATCTGTAGTTTGTACCTTGTCTTCGAAGCACAGTTCAGGCTGTACAGAGTCATGCAAAATGGGTGACTGCTCTCCTGGCATCATCCACCGTTGAGGCTCTTAATTGAAATGTTTTATATTTATCTGTCTGGCAGACAGTCCTCCAAGCAGAAAAGGGCTATTCAGACTGCTATACGAAAAAACAAAGAAGCCAATGCTGTGCTCGCCAGGTTGAACAGTGAGCTCCAGCAGCAGCTGAAGGTAAGGAATGCATTGAAAATCAGTGACAAAGCTCCCTGCAGTTACGTGTCACTTCCAGCAGAGAATCTTGTCCATCCTCTCGGATGAAACCTACTGAATTACTTCCTGCTTTCCAGAAGGGAATAACTACTGCAGATGTGAGTAGGATGAGGCTTTCTGTGAAAAATTGCAATCTCTGAGCCTACAGGTCCTTTGGCAGAGTAAGTCTTAAGGGTGAACTTTGTTTTTCTGAAAAGTTTGATAATGTGATAGTGTCAGCTGGTGCAGAAGAGCAACTTGAGGTGAGCTTTCTTGTCTTCTGATCAATTGTGCCACATAACTATCTCCTGCTGTCAGGCTTTTGATACATATGGACTGGCCAAACCATGCTTCACATGAATATCTAACACTGATTTGTAATGTCTACTGACTTGTCCTTTAATGTTTTCTCAAGTGGTTGTTTTCTTTTAAATACCAACTCTCTTTTTTCTGTTGTCTTAGTCCAAAAGTAGTACAGACTTCAGGTTTGTATCTGCTACAGCTTTTTCTTCCTTGCACATTGTGAACACGCTTGTCTGGAAAGGGAGATGAACCCCCAGATGCACTTTTTCTTCAGTCAAAGTGAAAGTTTGATGGCATGTTCAAGTTTGCTTAACATAATTTCATAACTGCTTTCCAAGGATCTCACAAGAGAGATTCAGGGTGGATGCTCTGTACAGAAATCAGAGCACAGTATAGGACAGTAATTGAAATAAGCACAGAGATGAAAGCTTTTGATGACAGCATTGTCACCACATTGTCAATGTCAGCATATTGCCATCATTCCTTGGGTCAGGTCTTACTTGCTTCCATCTTCAGCAGGCCAGTGCTGTCACCTGTGTTTTACAGCAGGAGAAGACAGAGAAGTTTGCCTAAGTTCACACAAGAACAGAAAACTGAACTTGTCCTTCAAGTTGTGTTGCTGCCTGGAAACTTTCTGATGGAGCAGGGCTCTGCTGTTTTTATGGAGTTGCCCTTCTGCAAGGAGGAGACCATAGACAGCTGTGCAGGGAGGTCACATGGCACTGGTGTGGTGTTTTGAGACCACGAGGGGAATTTCTTAAACACCTGAGCCCCAAGCCTCTAGGCAGTGCCAAGTGGTTTGCCTGGCTGCTCTTCACTGGAGCACGGTGGTGCATCCCAAAAGTTATAACACACCTCTCCTCCTGCAGGAGGTTCACAAGGAGCGAATTGCCTTGGAAACGCAGCTGGAGCAGCTACGTCCCGTCACCGTCTTGTGACGTCCCGCGCGGCCGGGCAGCGGCAGGAGCGGAGCAGTGTCCCAGCAGCCTGGCAGGGAGGGGAGCTCTGTGCAGCTGAGCAGGGTTTCTGCCGAGGCGATGGGGAGCGCCGGCCTCGCTGGGCCTCCCTTCTCCCCCCTACGCACGTTTTGCCTTTGCAGGTGAGGAAGGTACAGAAAACAAATACCTGACTGTGCAGTGTTTCTGAGTGGGGGATGCTTTGCCTTCTTTCCTCCCTCTTCCCAGCCTAATGTGTAAATGCAGTTTATCACTGAAATGAATAACGTGAGAGTATTTTATTTATGTAAAGAATTCCTGATTTATATGCATTTTGGCAGCACCTCCTGCCTTGATCATTAAGAGGTACAGCATTCCTGAATTCTTGCTTAAATTGAAAACTCATCCTCTGAGATGTGCTTCTGGATGTTACTGATTCCTGTAGGATTGTATCGTGGTAGAGTACCTGTGGATTTAACATACCATAGGAGTAAAATTTCCAAGATGTACAGAATCTTTGTCCTCAATCACAATAATTATTTTCTTAGTACTGTTTGTTATGCAGTCACAGATGTATTTTAATGTTAGAGAACTTGTATTTTGTTAGTTCAAATCATATGAGAGAACAGTAAAAATACTAAAATATAATTATTTTGGAAATTAGAAAAAAATACCTTTTTTTGAGCTAAAGCTGTTTCTAATCACCAGTGTTTGAGCACTTGCTTGCTCTACCAGTGTCTCTGCATTCTTTTAGCGTGTTTGAGATCACTCGTTTATAACTTGTTTCTTTTTTTTTTTTTAACCAACAGTGTATTTCTAACAAGAGGTTAAAAATGCATTCAGGGCATTTTTATAAAAGCTATTCTATGTACATTTGTATTAGTCTGCTTTGTTGTCTTAATAGCTGCTGATTTGTTTTAAGGATGTGTACAAGGACTGTGTTTCCAGAAGAAGAAAGATAGCAAAAGTGCCGTGTATGAGGCTATAAAACGTGTGATGGAAGTAATTGCCTTTTACAGCAGGCTTTTGTTAAGGTTCCTTTGCACATCAGTGGAGATGCTACTGATAGGATAAAGCTGCTAATGCCATCTGTTTTCTAAATGAAGAAGCAAAGATTAATTTTTAACCTGCATTTGATCCAGGGCCAACTGAATCCCGTGGGGATTTTTCCAGGGATGCAGTGGTCGGTGGCTTTGGTCTCAGTTCTTGCAGTGGAAGCTGGCTAACTAATGTTGCTTTATTTCTTGGGGCAATACTCTTAAATTGGATGACTTCAGACATAGTAATGTCAGCCCTAATCCCACCATGGGTATGGTGTGCTTCACTGCAAGGGAATGTCACCTACCTGTTGTCCACCTTAAACATGACCCTGCACATGCAGCAATTTTGTCGCTGTTGTTGGTGTGATGCTTTCTCCCTGTAGCTGCAGGATGGCCCTGGGGCTGAGAGGAAGGAGAAGCAGGTTTGAAGCAGCTGGTTAGCCTCTCCTTGGGGTGTGTCATGGAATGACTGCTGTGGCATATCAGAGGGCACCAGAGCAGCCAGAAGTTGTGTTGAGAGATAAGAAAGACATCAGTGGGAGTGTTTAAAGTAATGAGGAAACATTCTACTTTTGCTGAAAAGAAAGATGTCGATGTGGGACACAAGTCCAGAAGTCTGCAGGTGAAAATAAGCATTTGTAGAATTGTTACTGAAAGTCTGTTTTTGTAGTACATTAGTTTTGATTCAACTAAACATCACTATGTCAACAAGCAACAACTGTTTCTCTGAATGTGGGACTTCTCTTGTGTGACTGTTGCATAGCTGGGGTCAGACGGTCATTCCTGGTCAGTCACAAAATGTGAGGAATGCAAGCTTTTCTGGGAAGCTGCAAAAGAGCCACTGCCCTCTTGGTAAAAGTGGTACTGTTGAGAATTTATCATCATTTATTTCATTTGTTCATAATGCTTCTGAGTCATTCCTGAGATTTAATGAGGTTAAATGTTCACTCTGCTTTTTAGTTTGTGCACTGTCATTTGGTTAATAAACCCTTACTATTTGATAGGAAATAATCATATGGCACACTTGTTTTTTCTTTTATGAGTGATATTTTAAGGAAAGCTTTTCAATGATTACAAAGAAGAGTGCACATGGCATTTTTCTGGCAGGGGAGGACATTCTCATGTTTGATAGGAGCTTCCTTTGAAATAATCCCCCATTTATTTCACTTGAGTTATTCATGAAATAGATGCTGTTCAAGGGAAGGGTGGAAGAGTCTGCTTTATACTGTCTTTTTCAAATGTCTCTCTTCTAAAATCCAGGAGGTTTTTTCATTCACTGGAAATTATGATACTTGCTTAGCCAACAATTAAATACTTGCTTGGTTGTTACTTTACCACTGGTTTAATAAATAAAAATATTTAACCATCCCTGCATTTTTAGCGTTGCAATCAAATAGCCCACTCAGCTTCAATGACTAGAGTATGAGTTGATTTGTATTCTGTTTGGTGAAATGTCAGCTGTGATGATGATACACTACTTCACATAGAAAGTAAAGTGAAATATTCAAGGAGAAGTGTTGATGTCTTATACATATGATGGAGAAAGTTACTCTTCTATATGTCTCTGTGGTTAAGCAGTTATGGTAGCCCATGCAAAATGAAAAAGTGTGTCTGGTCTTGGGAAACTGTTAGCATTTTGGGGAGAGGAGGAGGCACCGTGAAGCTGTGACAGGGCTTCTGGCAGTTGCTCCATGCAGCCATGCTCATGGCTACTGTTAACAGCCCCTGGCTGGTCCAAGTTCACATCTAAATCCAGTAGCAAAGATTTTCTCAAAAATTATTTTTCCTTTAGAAAAATGAGGGGTAGCAAAATCATGATTTCTGCAGAAACTTTTACTTTCTCAAACTTTGGATGAGAGGTGCTCCTACATCCAAAACCATTTGAACCACTCAGAAAGGGAGACCTCACAGGCAGTTTGCTCAATGTTCACGGCACTTTCTTGAGCTACAGGTGAGTAATCAGCTTTAAGTCCCTGACCCAGAACAGCAACTGAGATCTGCCTGTCCCAGCTTCCAGCCTGACCAAGGAGTGAGAGCAGATTCCCATGCATGAGCTCTCACTGTCCTCAGTTCATGGTTTCTGTAGGCACTTGGGCAGAGCAGAACATGCCCAGCAAGAGAGGATAAATGGGAAGAGAAGCTGGAGCATGATGGCATCCTTGCGTCTGAGAGGATGTGCTGACCATGGGCCTGGTGCCCCTTTTCAAGTCTTCAATTGGACAATTAAGTATTTTTGTCTGCAGAACAGGACTAGGCAGTGCAGATAAGGATCTTCCTCAGTGTGGGTGTAAGTGTGCATTCGCGTGTCTTCCTTTTGTTCCTGCTTTTCTTTATGGATCTGTTAATGTTCATATCACCTGATACTTATATTTTTTTCACTCTATGGTGATTCCACGGTGAAGAAAGAAAAATGCCCAGCCAAGTGTAGTGACTGGTTGCCTTTGTAGATAAGCCATTTTTGCTTGAGACTTTCAAAATAAATAATAACCTGGTAATTAAGCAAGGCAAGCAGTTTCCATTTCAGAGGCTTTCCTTTATTAAACAAACTACCTGTGAACACACGTTAATCCTTAAGGATCAATGTCCTTCTCCTAGTTATTAATTTTATGCTAGGATGCAGTGGAGTCATTACTAACTCTTTTCAGACGGTTCTCAGTTCACTCTTCCAGAGAGTTTTGGTGATGTAACAGAAGCATCAGTGATGAGTTGGTGCTGTCCTGTTACTGTTAAGTTGTTGAATATCCTGTTAAAGTCAAAATATTACCTTCAGACTGCGTGGCAGTAGTTTTGCTGCTGGAAATTCTGTATCCACATCAAGGAGAGGAACTTGCTTCACTATCATCCAGACAGCTCCAGCTTGGCAGATGATCAGGGGGCTGGAGCACCTCTCCTGTGAAGACAGGCTGAGTTCAGGTTGTTCAGTTTGGAGAAGAGAAAGCTCTAGGGAGACCTTACAGCACCTCTGCAGTACCTAAAGGGGGCTGCGAGAGAGCTGGAGAGGGACTTTTCGTAAGGGTGTGTAGTGATAGGACAAGGGGGAATGGCTTCAAACTGAAAGAGCACAGGTTTGGGTTAGATATAAGGAAGAAATTCTTTACTGTGAGGGTGGTGAGACCCTGGGGCAGGTTGCTAGGGGAGTTGTGGCTGCCCCATCCCTGGAAGTGTTCAAGGCCAGGTTGGATGGGGCTCTGAGCAAGCTGGTCTGGTGGAAAGTGTCCCTGTCCACAGGAGAGTTAGAACTGGATGATCTTTAAGGTCCCTTCTGATCCAAACCATTCTCTGATTCTACAACACTGCCAAGGCTAACCAGCATGAGATGATGAGGGTTTGCACAGTAAATGACCCCAGAGGGGTTGGGGTTTGGAATCCTTGACGGTAAGCATTTAGGATGGGCATGATGTGAAAATTGCCTGTTGGTGATATATAGGTTGCTTTCCTCCCAGCTGAGCTTCCAAATCAGGAGGAAGAGAGCCTAGTTGCTAGGTGGGGAATGAAGGATGTCCATTTTCCAGTACCATCATCCTTTCAGCCTTCAGCATACACAGTCCTTGATAAGAAAATACATGGGATCATGAAGCCACATATTTTATTGACTAAAGAGTAAAGTATTTTTTTCAGGAAAAAAGTAAATCTTAGTGATTTAGTATCTTTGAGAAGAGATGATGTATTTTGAAGCTTTTTTCAGCTATCTTGATATGTGCTATGAACATATGCATTATGTTTTACTGATTTTTTGATATAAAAGATTGTATTGCAAGCATTATTGTTGTTAATCTAAAAAAAAAATACCCTGAGGCTATTATATATTTGAATTTTAACTTATAAATTAGATAGCCAGATTTAAGTAATTTGTTTTCACAGCTGCAGACTGTCCCCATGGTAAGCTGCAAAATGTATAGTGTTCTATACTATGCCCATCTACCTTTGGAAAATGTATGTGATATGAAGCTGGGTGCTATATTAAAATAAAAGTGTCCAATGACTTCAAATTGCCTTGCTTTTGTGGTTTATTTAGGATGTTGATGGTGCAAATCTGCCAGGAGAGCAGAAGCTGTGAGACTCAGTAGAAAAAATACCATGTTGAAATGGCTGACCTTCAGCTATGAAAGATGAAATCACTTACATTGAGATTGTGTGTACACAACAGAGACAGAAAGAGACTTATTTAAAGTGAAATCATATTTCCTTAGGCTCCAGTTAAGTCAAAACTTCATCTTTACTTTATCAGGCTTTGCTTGTCAGAATTCAGATGTAACTCCCTGATTTAGCCCAAAAGGCACACCCTTTCACCACCGTGAAGGAAAAAACGTTCCCAGCCTCCAGCAGACCCTTGGTCTGAGGGCGCCCAGGCAGGACCAGGGAGAGGACTCCAGGTGTTCCATCCAGCACCCCTGTGATCAGTGGGTTTGGCCCCTCATCAACTGCAAGAGTTGAAATTAAACTGGGAAAAGGAAACCATTTGAATAGCTGGCCTTTGTGGGCAGGGAGCCGGAGGGGCAGCGTATTCTGCTCTATAGCTAGTGTGATTTTTAAGAATTATGTCACAGCTATCCAAAGAGCAGAGCTTTAAAAGAGGAAATAATGAGTGATAAATTAATTCTTCCAGCATTAAGACATGACAAGGGACGTTTTATTGGCCTAAAAGTACGTCTCTGATGCACGTGAGGCACAAGGCCAAGGCCTTAAAAACCTGTAAATATCCTGTAGGGAGCTATTCTCCAGCAGCAGTGGGATGGATTTAGATGGCTCCTCCATTCTTAGTTTTTACAATTAGATGGTACTCTGGGGTGCCTTCATGCAAATCTAGATTGGCTCTCTGTATTTAAATCCATGTTCCCAATAATCTTCCTTTAAAATTGCATCTTCCTGCTCCAGAGAAAAGTTCTTAGTTAAAGTGGGAAAGAAAAGCAATAGAAGCTTCAAAAGTCCTTTTTTATCATCCATTTTTTAAGGTAGTGTGCCTGCTTTGGTGGGATGCTTACATGGATTCTACAGTAAAGCAGAATAAAGGAAGATTTACAAAGAGATGGAGTCCCTGGGTATCTGTAGCCCATAGCCAAATCAGAGCACTTTCACCTGGTGGTCTCATCACCCCTCCTGTTTTGCTGTGCCCTCAAATGCACCTTGGAGTGGGAGGCCTTGGGAACATGAGGGAAGCTTGCAGCAGGCTCTCACAGCCTCAATATTTCCTCAGTGCCCACCATTTTGGACACACATTCGGAAGCAGTGGCATTAGCTGTGTTCCAGAAGTGCTAGTCCCCCTGCTAAATGCCAAATTGGTATTCCCAGTTAAATCCTGAGTTGGTTTATGTTTATTGATTGCTAACTTAAATTGCATGAGGTAGGAAAAACATCTGAGGATGTTTTGAGAATGCTTTATGCATCAGAAATGTGATGGGCTAGACACGACTAAGGCTATATATTGCATCTAGTCTGGTTTTCGTGGCAGGAAGAGAGTATGGGAGAGAGAGGAGGGGATTGTTTCCTTAGCTAGGCTAATCCCACAAGAATTGTTACCTTATTACGTGCCATCCTTGGTTCCTGTAGGGAGCTCACCAGTGTGCTGTGGTTTTCAATAAAAGACGGGTATAACAGCTGGCAAGTGTGCAGGTAATGCCTCAGTGCCACAGGCCCTCCACCGGGACCTCACTGCCCTCCAGAGACGGGAGCCGAGCAGCAACAACGTGTCAGGCCTGTGACAGCAAATGGCATACAGAGCCCAGCGAGGAGGAAACAGGAGAACGAGGCAGTATGGCAGCTCTGGTAGGACCACAGTGGAGGGAAGATGTGGCTCCAGAGAAGTAATCATGCTGCTGAGGTGGCAGGGAAGTCAGTGTGCCTCTGCCACTTGCTCCACACCCATACAAAAGAAAAACATGCTTAAAAATGCTCATCTGAACACCGCACTTCCAGGAGGCTTGGAGTAGGGCTGCCACTTGATACATGAGCTATTCCGTTCCAAGGTCACTTGAGGAGTTCAGTAGCTGGTGCTGTCTGCCACAGGTTCAGGTTGCGTTAAGGCAGCGATACCGGTGTTGAGCAGACCGATACAGAGCGCGCATTGTTTACTGCAGTTTTCACACTCTTATCTGAGAGGAAAAGGCCAGCACATGATCTCACCTGAATTTGTTTTCCAGCCCCGCGCTGTTCCTAAAGGACACTGTATACTCGGTCAGAAATAATGGCTTCCTGTGTCATTAATGAGTTCTTACAGGAATTTCCCTTCAGAGTAATCGCCCTGGGTGAAGGAGGTGTGCACTTCCAAAAGCGATCGGCCCTCCCGGTGGGTCATACTGGGGGGCACCATTCTCTGCCAACACAAAAACAACTCCCTTTTGGGTGTCTCAACTTGGATGCTAAAGAAACCAGTGCTGCCAGAGTCATCAGACACTGAAGCTATCAGTCAAAATGTCTCCAGGGATTAAAAAACCCTCCTTGGGAAAAGGTATGTTTCCAGTGTGTAGTACCATACCACATGGGGAAAAAAGCACAGCTGTTGCTTTGGTTGCTCTCCAAGTATCTGTTTGTATTACTCAGAAGGTGTCTTTTCAGGGCTACACTTTCTGAATTTGTTACTTCAAAAATCTCCAGGAACTTCGATCCAGGCATCCCAAGACTTTTAACATCTCAGGACTTTTATGGGCTCTGATTTGGACCTGGCCTTCATGTTTCACCCTAACCTATTTCCTCCAATCACTCACCCAGTCACTAAGAGGAAACAGTCACATACACATTAATTCTCACAGCCTTTCAAACTGCTGCTGCCATTAGAGCTGGCCATTAAGTGCACTTGGAGCAGTGTCAGAGTGAGAGCAAACAAGTAAAGGGTGTTTGGGTCAAGTGTGGCAGACTCTAGGGCTAGTGCTGGGCTGCAGGTGCTGAGGCAGAAGCAGGCCAGCAGCATCTTCCTCCAGCTCTGAATTTTACCACCATAGGTAAGCTCTAATTTGAGGGAAAAAATTACAGTTTCATTTCCCCCGCCTTAGTTATAAATCTAACTTAGCCTAATTCATATTTTAATGAGTTGGATCCTCAGCTGTACTTTATTACTCTTCTCTCTATTTTGATTCATTGCCTTGTTTTCTAGATTTGGCACCTGCTTGGTTTAGCACAAATGGGAAGGCTGAGCAGAGCACAGGTGCTTACTGGCTGGTCCTGCTTTCAGCTCATAGCCTGGGGGACTCATCAGGCTTTTGCTCTCATGTAAGAAGGTATGGTTGGGTTTACAACTTCGCTTTGATTTAGTTGATTCTGGAAGTGGCTTGGCTGCAGGTAATGAAGCTCAGGGGCCTCTTTATGCCACATCATCTGGATGGTCATGGTCTTGTCATGGACTTGCAGCTCTGAAATGGTCAGTGGAAACCTGCACTCAGCTCAAACTGAGCACGGAAACCTGAGAGTGCTTGACAGAGTTTGGAAAAAGTTACAGAAATAATATTTGAGACTAATAGCAGCACTAACACAGGACATGAAGAGCTATGGCTCCAGGTTGACCCGTCTCATTCAAGATGTCACTCTGACCCTGGGCGGTGCTAAAAAGTATTAGAGGAAAAAGAGCCCCAAAGTTGTCAAAAACAATGCAGTAAATAGAGTTTGAGTGACCACTGCCTTGGCTGACATGCTGGTGTTTCTTCTGGCATCCGTGGAACCTGAAGCATGTGCTCAAGGCCAGCATCTGCTTCACGTCTGACCACATCTATTTCTCTCTTTTTTAAATAGAGACCAAGGAACACCTGTAATGCACACTCAGCAGTATAACCTCCATACAGACATATTTACAGAAGTTTCTGCTTTACTTTTCCTTTAGCAATTTATTTGCAATTTTTTTTGATATGTATGTTTTTAGCTTTTCCTGTGTTATTTTCCTCCAGTATAGACAGAGGAATTCCCATCTGTTCAGCCCATCTTCTTCCAGACATTTCTTTGTCTCTAGTTGGCTTTGTTCCTTCTCTCTGGGACTATTTGGTTGATTTGGGGTTTTTTTGTAGTAGGGTAGCCAAACTTGAAGCCAGTGTGTTGCCACCTCATTTCTAAAGCAGTGACTCTGTAAAATATAGCATCATGACACCCAGGAGTTTATATGTCTTACTTTCTTTTTTCCCCACTGTTTGGCAGGCCTGCAAACATCAGCTGGCATCCTGGAATGGTGGCATCATACTAGCGAATTGAGAATTCGTAAATAACACTGTACCAGTCCGTAAAAGAGGGTGTGAATCTCTGTCTCTCACTCTCTTTCCTCAATGTTTGCATCAAGCCTGAGGCATCATTTTAAAGTAATAATATTTTGTAAGCCATCAGATGCATATGTAAGTCGCCCTGCCCCATAGCAGGTACATTCTGTAACTGCATTTTTCAGAGAAATGCATGGAAAAGTTTCTGCAAGAGCAGGAGAGGTAGGCCTTAGCTGACTGAAAGCCTGCATCTTCCTGAAAAACAGCGCTGGAAAAAAGTGTCTCTGCAGATAGATAAAAACTGTCCTCTGGCCTTGTGCTCTTTGATTCCCACTCACTTGGATAACAGCATCACTGTGTGCATCTCCTGGGAAGGCAAATCCCAAGCTCATGAGTTGCTCTGGAGCTTATGGTAATGGTGGCTCTGAGGATGGGCTTGGGAAGCTCCCAGGGAGAAGGACCATCCTGCAGGTAATTTTACATCCTGAGGTGTCTCGTTAGCAGACTAATCTGTTTAGTCTCAGGAAGAAGAAGCAAGATCAAAGGCAGGAGAGGAGTGAGGTTACAAAATCAGTTCTAATAAAAGTAATAGATGTCTCAATTTTTATTTCCCTTAAACAGGAGTATTTATTGCTCCTCTTTGAATTTTGCAAAGCCTTTTGAGAGTTGCACTCATTTTTGTGCTCAGACATCACTGCATATTTTGCCTTATGCAGCTGTCTTTTATCATTAGGGAAGGAGTAATAATTCAGGCCTCAAATTTAGCTTTTGTCTAAAAGAAATGAGGTTGATATATGCACTGCCTACACAATAGGATACCATATAATCCCCTCATCTCTTGGAAGGGCACAAGTTATTTATGTTAATCCCCAACCTAGATGTATGTGTTTGTAGCTGTTACTTTGTTTCATTATCCATCTTTTACTGCACTGGGAAGTGGGTGACACGTAGGGGAAATGTGAACTTGTTTGCTTCATGGGTAAGTTTGCTGTAGGCAAGTGCTTTAGGTTTAAAGCAGTAATTATGCAGGTCAAGGGTAGCCACAGTGCTCAAAGAGACTGGTCTTTTTTTCATTGTCTGGGTTGAGTAAATTGCAAAAGGCAATACACATTACAAAGAGGCAAAACTAGATCAAATATTAGAAGTTCTTTAGGAACTTAAGGTATTATTAGGAGAAACAACTTGATCTGAAAGGGGTTTAATTTTCACTTTCCCTGTGTCATGTTGGCCTAGGTGTTACAAGCCCCAGTGACTGAAATTTATGAATACAGCTTTCAAAACCACAAGGCGAGCTTAAAAACAGAACAAAAAATTAAACGGGAAGTTTACTTAATGTGACTTCTGGCTCCTGAATTCTTACTCAGGGCCCCTTTTTAATTCTTGACCCCAGATTTTTCAGAATTAAAGCTAAGATTACTCTTTTTTTAATCCCTTGCTTCCAACAGCTGGAGCTTTAAGCCAATACTGGGAGAGAGCAAATAGGCACCAGTGCTGTTCCGCTATCGGTACTCGTGCAACAGCACTGCAAGAGCATCGTATCCAATGGGTAGGTAGTAGCCTAAAGGTCCTTGTACCCGTGGAGGGTTCTCTAACTGTGCCTTCTAAGGACCCATTGCGAAGCAGTAAACCTGTGTGACCTGTAGCAGCAAGACTCACCTACTCAGAGAAGCCTGACTGACCAAGAGGAGTGTTTGGGACTATTAGGTGCCCAGTGGCAGGACCATAGGCAGGAGGCACAAACTGAAGCACAGGAGGTTCCCTCTGAACACCAGCAAACACTTTTTTCACTGACTGAGCTCTGGCACAGGCTGCCCCGGGAGGTTTGCAGAGACACTCTTCTTGGAGATATGGGTCTGGGCAGTCAGGTCTAGGTGGCCGTGCCTGAGCAGAGGGGTTGGACCAGATGATTTCCAGAGATCCTTTCCAACCTCAACCAGTCTGTGTTTCTCTGATAAAACAAGGTCAATATTGTCCCATTACAAATAGGAACATCCCATCTGCCTTGACCATCATATCCAGATTTATAAAAGAAATTAGAAGACATTTGTTGCTGTATTTTGCTTATGATTTGTAGCCTGCATGCATCTTATGTTTAGGCAGCAGCTGATCATCATTATTTAGCTGTTTCTCCAGGGAAAATTAGTGAAACTGAATTCTTGTTTCAGTGCTCTGTAGAGGCAGGAGAGCAGTGATCTTCCTTGAGGCAAACAGGATTGGCCTCAGCACATAACCCACTTTTTTGAGGACTGTAATTTTTCAGAGAGATTGAATTATTTAATCAGCAGTGACCTAATAACATATATGTGGCAGGTGCAACAGGGCTCAGTGAACTAAAGAAGTATGGATGGCCCTGGCTCAAGAGTAGGGGGGACGAATCGGGAAGCTAATATGGGATGAGCCAGCCAAAAAGATTATTTTCTTCACAGGCAACAGGGAGAGCTCCACAAAGCTGTCTGAAATCCTGCCTTCCTAGAAATCCACTCCTTTAAGCTTGTGGACTGGATTCTTTGGCCCCCAAAGAGAGACAGGATGCCTCTCCCCTTATCTATACCCAGCTGACAAGGAGATGGAGACCTGGGCTTTATTGAGCATTAGCATGCAGACAACTGGAAACCCTCGACTGGTGGTACTGACTGGGGGCAGGTGCTGAGCGTCGCCAGCCAGTCGCGCACAGTGCACAGCAGCAGGAGCCCCTGCCAGGCAGCCCCTCCTAAGTATGGGTATTAGTGGGGTGGGCTACAGCTGTACTAATAAAATATTATCCTGAGGAAGTAATCTGATTAATTCTGAGAGGAAAAAGTGCTTGAGGCTGTCTTTACTGCCACGGTGTTTGATTGTTTGCCACTGACACTGCAGACGAGAGTCTGGCTCTCGGATGTCTGCATCCAGAAAGGAAAGATTGGCCAGGCGTTAGGGCATGAGCTGTGGAAATCTGGGTTCAGATCCTCTTCTGTGGCCTGGGGAAGCCATTAGAGGTGGAGTTAACCTTGCTTAATTCCACCTGGTTAGGAATTAAAGCTCTGGTGTCATGTAGCTGCCTGGGATCCCTCTGCACTAACAGGGAGGGAAGAGCACTTTTTGAGAGGAGCTGCTGCCATGCCATTGTGCTGGTGAGCAGGGGAGGGCTGCCAGCACCTCACTGTGGCCTGTCGCTCTTGTGTCTTAAACCGTCTTGCAGCAGCACTGCTCTCCTTCCTTCCCAGCCCCACAGCTACTCCTTCCTGACATGGCAATGTTCCATAAGTGCTGCCACTCCAACCAGGGAAGAAAATTGAGCTAACACTATCCTGGCAAAAAAACATGTTGTCTTACCCCAAACTAATTCCTTCCTTTGGCTTGCTGTGAGGCCATGCATGCAGCTGGGGCTGATGAAAGGATTGGCAACCAAGCCAAGGAGTCCATACCATCCCCCATGTCTACAGTCAATAGCCAAATACCTTCTCCCGCAAACAAGACCATTATCTGTGATGGGCTCCTGGAAAATAATTAAGACTGTTTGACCAAGTAAGGGCAGAGCCAAACCCTTACCCAGCACTGCAGAGAGATTTACAGCAGCACAGTGTGGAGAAGCCCTTTCTCCTGGCATTTGAGCAGAGGCAGGGTACCACACTTGCTGTCACGTCAGTGTAGCACCGTGACTCATCAGCTCAGCTGGGCCGTGTGTGCTCTTAATCCATCGCAGTCTGTTTCTCACATCGAGTTGCTTTGAAAGTTTGAGAAAGTTTGCTTTACTCTTGATTCCTCATTTTTGCACAGCTCACTCCATCTGGGCCTGAAAGTCAAAGCACTGAAATGTTGCAATAACAGCTGTGCTTGGAAGCCTTCTATCCCAGCTGATAATTAAATGCAGAATATCTCAAGAAAAACTCATATCTAGAGAAGACAAGCCCAGCTGTTTAAAAAAACCCAAAACTGAAATAAACATCTGAATCTGCAGGTGCTTGTGCAAACTAAAGCTGCTCTCTCTCTTCTCCTTCTCAGGTTATGGATTTAGCTGAGGTCACGAAGGACGTTGCCTGTTGTGTAAAGCTGCTGGTGCATAAACTGGTAGTTGTGTGAAGTAGCTCTTGGCAGGGACACAAAGTGTCCACAGCCACAGCCATCACTCCCAACATCTATCATTTGAAAAGGCAGATTCTCTGCAGGCACTGCTGGAGCTTGTTAGCTTGCCCTGTTCCTTCCCAGCCTGCGAGCCAGCGCAGGGGTATGGATCAGGGTTTGCAGGCCCAGAGCTAGAGGGAAGGGTTATTTACTCAAGGCTGGCTGAGGGTAGGGCTTCACCTAGAGCCAGCTGGCCTTGGCCAAGGTAGGATTGACCACACCTGCATATTAATGGTAGGAAAAGGCCCACTTGATTTTAGATTATGTCTATCGTGTATCTCTCTGACTTGTATGGGGAGCTGAGAAAAATGAGGGCAGATCAGACCAGCTGACCTGAGCAAATGTTTATTTTTCCTCTATTCAGCTGGGGCTTTTGTTGGGTTTGATCTGCTCGTGGACTGCTGTACAGTGAGCAATACCTGCACACCCCGAGACTGGGTTAGCACGGTGCAGTCCTCCCAGCGGAGGCAGTGGGGGACTGTAAGCAGCACTTGCCTTGAGTGGGTGCATCTTGTCTGGAAAGTATCTATGTCTCATCCCTGATTTTCATGGTCTATCTGGGGACAGCTCTGAAGGACCTCTAAAGGCTGGAAATGGCCTGGGACCTTCTCTTGTGGAAGACCACCTTCTTTTCTCAATAGCGACGTTTCAGTGTTTCAGCTGAAAAGCAGTGGTCTGGGCACTCTGGGGTCCAAGTGAGACGTCAGGCTGCTGTGGGCACCCAGCCCCGCCAGGACAGCTCTCCAGGCAGCGCCTGCCAGGCTGGAGAGTGTCCAGTGCCCCCAGTGTGGGTCAGGCAGCGCTGCCAAGTGGAAGTGCTCCAGGTTCTCCTGTAAAGGCAATGAAGACACCAAAGCATTTTCAACAAGAGGTCTTTCTGTTCCGTCAGTCTATAAAATCTTGTTCTGTTCATTTTTGGACAATATTTATTCCTTCAGGTTTGTATGTGTGGAAAGAGGATGGTTTGATGGGAGGATTGGCAAGTGCTTGTTCCCAGGGGAAGGAAGGGCAATTTGAAGGGGATGCTGCACATCAGCGCTTTTGTGGAAGGTGCTGTGTTGTACACACACTTGAACTCTTGGAGAAGTGCACTTCATAAATCAAGGAAAAGCTTTCCCGAAAATAGAAAGTTGGAGCAAACAGGGGAGGTGATGGGTAAAAGCTGAGTTCATGGCTGCCTCATTCTTCACAGAATTAGCTGTTTACCTCAGCATTAAAATGCTCTGCAGGAATTAAAAGGAGACATATCTAGCCTTTCTATTTGTGAAATGAATTTTGAAAACTGTGGATCAAGTTTAAACTGCCATTGAATTTTCTTCCCAGGTCTACAGAAGTCTTGAAACCACAGTTTTGAAAGAGGCAATTAACTCCTTAACCTCAAGATGTGCCTTGACATGCAGCGTTGTTAAGGGTTCTCTCACTAATCACTTCTGTGGTCTTTAATCAGCTGACACACACATTCCTCGACTCCAGACAGCTCCTCAGACAGCCAAAAGTAACGACCTTCCTCTAAAGCAACCTCTACAACACGTCCTTAATACTTTCCATATTGCACATATTTTCTTAATATGCAAAGCTGTGGTATATGGAGTTTGTGGGGACAGCATAAAATTAGTATAAAAACAAATAACACTGATTCTACCATGCTTATTTTATTACTCTGGTTTGCATTTTATTTATTAAAAATCCTTTTTTTTTCCTTTTTTTTTTTTCTTTTCACTTCAGTGAGCTAGCTGATAGATTCCCCAGCTATTACACTTGATCTTTGCAGAACTTTGGGGATTTCTTGGAAAATTTAGTTTGAACTTACAACCTTCTTGAGATAGAGGGCTAAATTCCCTTTCAGTGATGAACTCTAGATGACAGGGGACTTCAGCAGGAACCTCAATCAGACTGTTACCACTTCCACTAATTTCCCCTTCTCAGGGGACTCCAGCGGGTCAGGTGTCTCTGGATAGTTCCCCCTCCCAATGCTGAGCTTCTGGGTGTCCTGGCTCCCATAAGGAAAGGTGGACCATGGGTTGCCATTGCTGTCCCAGTTGCCTCTCCAGGGAAAGGTTGCTCGGATGATGCTTTTGCTGCAGCTGGTAAATGTTGCCATTAACCAGCCCTGCAGGGTCTGGGTACTGGGACTGGAGAATGATTGGCATTTCTCAAGGTAAACATGGGGATTTAGTGGAGAAGTTGTTGCTGCCACAAATGTTAGCCTGGCTTTCAGCACTCATGGTGATGATTGCTGTGTAATGTCAGCTGAAGATGAAAGGCCAAAACTATCTAGGAGGAAAAAAAAAGGCCAAATGAGCATGAATGAGAAATATGCTGCACACTGGTTAATCCTCCTTGATTTAGTGCTGACTGGAGGACCAGGGAAGCTCTATTTATTTCCAAATTTAAATAAAACACAATTGATACAGTTGCTTCCATAATATGCAAATCATGACTAATTTAAGACCTTAAAAAAATCCTCAGTAGATAAAACTAGTTATAATTTCAAAATAAGGTTTCCTAAAAGTAGATATATTTAGTCACTCCCAGAGTGGCCTGTGACTTTAGCTCTTTACATTTTGCCTGTTCACTATGAGGTGCCTTGAAGGGACTGGAATGTGAGAGGCTTTGAAAACTGAAGGCTTTTAGTTTGTCTGCATGGGCAAATACGGAGAGTGAAGTCAGGGGTTTCTGATCTTCAGCAAGCTCATGGCTATTCCTTTTCCCTCAGCCTGTCATCACATCCCTGTCTTGCCCCACCACCTGCCCCCAGCCCCTTGTTGCTCTTGATTTGGATATCTCTGAAGGTCAGTAGAGATTTTAAAAAGCTCTTTTTTTCCATCACGCCTATTGAAAGGATGCTCAAGGGTTTTTTTCTCTCATTCTTCATTCTCTTTCCTTACATTATTTTCCATTTTCCTCAGCTTGCACAACTAAACAGGCCACCTCCACCTCCCAGTTCACCTGCCTATCTCCTGCTGATCCTGATGAACTGTCAAGAGTTACCTGTGTGAGTTGTCTGTACACAGGGCAGGGTTTGCTGACTCAAAGCACTCCATCATTTTTCCTTATTAGGGTAATAAATCCATAGGGAGACTTCACTTTTTGGATTAGAATTCATTTTAACTGAAAATTTAGGAAGCCTTGAAGCCTATGAATAGAATATGCACAAAAAACCACCAGAAAATGAAAAGGGAAGGGAAGGGGAAGG
>WBMZ01012518.1:0-53592 GCA_013400975.1 Atrichornis clamosus
CGGGGGCCGGCGGCGGGGCGGCTCCTTCTTTGGCCATGAGCGAGGTGCCGGCATTCGGCCGCCGCCGCCGCCTGCGGGACGCGGGGAGGGAGCGGCCGCAGCGAGGTTCCGCCGGCGGCACCGGCGGGTGGGATGGCCCAGGCCAGGATCAGCGCCAAGGCCAGCGAGGGGGCGCAGCAGCCGCAGCAGCAGCAGCAGCAGCAGTCCAGTTGGCAGCTCCGGGGCCGCTTCTACCGCTCCACCTCCATGGCCGACCGCTCCAGCCGCCTGCTTGAGAACCTGGACCAGCTGGAGCTCAGGTGGGGCCCGGGCCCGGACGCGGGGAAGGGGCCGGGGAGCCGTCTCACCGCGGGGCGGTGGCGGGCGCGGAGCCCTCCCCCGGCAGGGGCGGGGGGGTGTCAGGCTTCCTGAGGAGACCGAGGGAAAGCGGGTTCTCCTTCATCGGGGGCAAAGTTTAAAAATGGGAGCTTCTGCTTTAAGGTGAACTAGAGTGGCCTGGAAACACACGAAAATAGGAATATGCACGTGAATGGATGAAAATAGACGCTTTTCAGAGAAAGCGCGAAGGGCTGCCCCGGATTTGTTACGCTATAGGGTTTGGGGAGCCTTCAGCAAACAGGGTATGGGCTGTCCGTGCTGTGACACGGCGGGTACGAGCCCGAGGTGCACCGTGTCTGTCGTCCCACCCTGTCGCTCCTATCCCGCATCTGCGGGCAGGTGTTTTATAAGATGCAGGAAATCCGAGGATGAAACGTGGTGCCATTCGGGCTCTCAGAGGCTCTGGCAAGCCTTTAAGCTGCAGTGCTGAATGCTGGCGTGTGAGGCTCGTCTTCCAAACCCCCCTTTGCACGTACTGGTTCAGCTCTGGACGTTCTTGTTACCTGTGTTTGTGCGCGCCCTCTCTCTGAGGTGTATAAAATGCTGTAACTCTAATGTGAACAGCATTGCATTCTGCAGCTTAGGTGTGTTTTTCCAAAGTTACTGCAAATGGTATGTGAATTTCATCATTGTACCGAGACATGTCCTGGGTTTTTCTGCTACTTGACATTCCCTAAATACTACCATTTTACTTTTTTCCCAGTTTTGCCTCATGAGAGATGATACCTTGCCTTTAATCATCTTCCTTGTCCTCTCAGATCTGCTAAATTACACAGTGTCCTTTCTGAGGTGGATGGATGTGCAGGATGCCACTGATTCACCTCCTCTGGTACTGTTTCAACACACCCTTTCCTTCATTACAGCTGCATATTGATCAGTGGCTTTCACAGAACCACCCAGAAGGTTTCTAGGACTTTCCTGTAATTAAAAGAGCTTTGTGGGATGCAGGAGTTTTATTTCTCCTTCTTTCTGCATTACTTTGCATTATTCAGGAGTGGACTCAATGTGCTGTTGTATCAGCCTTTCACTTAGCTTAATTAAACCTCCTTGAAGTCCTTCGCAGACTTCTCCGTATTTGACTAAACAAAATCACTGTCTGCAAACAAGTCTCACTGCTTACATCCAGGTCTAGGCGCATGATGAATATATAATCCAAAAATGAGCATCAGAATATGCAAAAATGTGTTTTAAATTTGTTGAGTGACTCTGAAACAAAGCAGACAGTTTGGTTAGCCAGCAATTAAACCCTCAATTAAACTTCCCAGTTTGCTGTGGGTCTTTCAAACAGGCATAGTTCTAAATGCAGAACAGCCATGAAAAAAAGGTCAAACTAATTTGATAGAAGTAACTCAAGTCTTATGGTTTTTTCCATGCACAACTAATCAACATGCTTCATTTCGAAGTTATTTGAATGACAGGAGGAAAAGCTTCCAAACTTCTTCCTTCTCCAGCTAGTTTGGTTTAGGTATAGACCCTCAAGATGTTCCTTGGAAGTACAGTAAGTGAAAATTTGTCAAACTGAACTGCAGTTAAAACCTTTGACAATCCTTAGTTCTCAAGTTGATTAAGGTCAACAACCCTGAAGCAACACTCATCACTTTGGAAATCACAGAATCCTATGATTGGATTGGGAGGGACCTTAAAGATCATCTCATTCCAACCCCCCTGACACTGGCAGGGACACCTTTCACTAGAGCAGGTAGTCATAGCCCCATCCAGCCTGGTCTTTAACACCTCCAAGGATGGAGAGTCCACCTCTCCGGGCAACCTATTCCAGTGCCTCACCATCCGCGTGGTGAAGAATTTCTTCTTAATATCTAGTCTAAGTCTACCCTCTTTCAGTTTAAGGCCATTGTAACATGTTCCAGTTTGAACAGCTTTCCTTTTTCTCCCTTTCTTTCCACTGTGAGAGCTTATTTTCCTACAGTAATGGGGTATTTTTGTACCTCCCTGCTAGGTGTTTGCAGAGGGACTTTCTTCTGTATGGAAAGTGAGCAGGGAAGGGGAATTCATCTGGCTGCCAGGGAATGAGTGCCTGTGGCAGAGGTGGCAAGGGGGGCAGGTAGCACGTTTGCCCCTTTTAAGGGCTTGGACCTTCCTGTTGCCCTGACTGCCAAGATATCTTGGGAGCAGCTGGAAGCGAGACCAGTGTCTCTGTTCATGAGTCACTGTGTTCTGGTGGTTGTGTTAAGTGAGCATACAGTTTTAGGTACGATGATACATAAGTCAGATTCTTGCTGGGTGTTTTTTATCTTCATTTTTTGTACTTTTTATCTTGTTCTTCGGATCAACCATATTTCCCCACCATTTATTTCAGTGTTCACAGGACTGCTCACCTGGGAGTGGACACTCAGCTGAAGCAGCTGAGGATGCCAGGGTGAAACACCCCGTTTTGTCTCCATCCAGTGTGCTCAGCTCCATTTCAGGAAAAAAGCTGCTCCATCTTCAGATGTTTCTTATTTCCTTTGAAAACTTATCTGAACCTCCAGCACGTGGGCTTTAATAGTGAGCTGTTTAAGTCAGTCAGTAGTTTAAAGGACAGAGTTATTGCAGCTGTCCTAAGAAAGCGGGTGTCAAGTTTCTCATGTGGAAACAAAAGCACAGGCTGGTCCACCTGTTCCTCAGGGAATGCTCTGCTCATGTAAATGGTATGTAGCAAAGAAAGGCACTGCACAGCTAATCGCTCTCAAACAGGAGAAATCAGAAGTAAGGAATGTCTTTTGCAGTGTTAGGTAATGGATGGAATATTTAGTTGATGTTCACAGTAACAAATTCACTCTAAGCAAAAATACAATTGGATGTTTTAATCTGTTAGAAAACAGACCATACTGCTGCACTGAAATAATTGATAACTGAGCATAAATATGAGTATTTTGTGTTTTCTTTTCTTTGCCTTCTATTCTTTGGTTGGTAGTTTTTTTGAGACTTGGATTGTGTTTCCACCCCTTCCCACAGCAGTCACCTCTGTTAGAGGTTTATCTCTTCCAAGTTTTTTTTTTGGGTCCTCCACACAAGGAAAAGAAAGATTTACAGAAACTTGTGAAGTTAAGAAATAGAAAAGAGGTTATAAGAATTGACTGCATGGTGTGGTCCTGACACATTATTTTCCTAAGGTTGGTGTGACTGGTTTCCTTTTTTTGTTGGTTTTTTTTCCCACTAGAGTGATGTTCTGAGATGACCCTGTCCCATTATTGTGTGGCACTCTGTATTGCATTTGAAAAAACAGTAATAATTCTGAAGAAGCAATTATTGCAAATAAAACAGTTCTTAAGATTTGGTTATATGACTTTCTGTAAATTAATGTCAATCGAAGCTCTAGTTGATAAATTATGTTTTTCTTTTTTTTGCAATATGCAACATTAATTCTGACAATTTGGCTTTTAGGTTCTACCTCACATACCAAGCTGGCCTTTGGAAGTGCTGATATTTTATGCACTCTTTTTAGAACTGTACCAATTCAGGATACATCTCTGCAATGCAGTTCTTCCACATTCTTCTTAGGATCCAGCAAAACCTGTGGAAATTATGGCTTGATATATCTGCTGAAGGCAGAACTTTGGTTTTTAAGTCAATGCAATGATATACAGAATCTGATTTAAGAACACTATCAGAATTGAAATTCTGCACTTCAGAATTTTAATTTACTACTTTCCAATGACCATAATGCATTTTTTAAATTGTGAATATACTAGTTTTTTAAAAAGGCATGGCAAGACATTATGAAAATATTGCTAGACTTCCTAAATTATAAAGTGCAGACATCTGAAGTATGAAATTACTCCAGCTGCCTTACTGCTCTTACTAACCAGTCCAAAATAATAATTAAAAGTATTTGCTCTCAGCAAGGATTTGCATTGTATTAACTTTTCCCACTCCTCCTCAGAAAGAACATTAAAGACAAGGCCTGAAGCCTGTGCTTTCACTGGCTAAATTAGGCTAAATATTTTGTAAAACAGAACCATTTCATGAGCAGGCTGCATGTGAAGAGTGACTATATCCTCAAATGCTCCCCTTCTGCTGCTTTTTTTCACCCTCTTTTCTCTTACTGCTGTTTTTCCGAAGTTACCTGCCTTCAGCCAGCCTGTGAGGAAGGAGCAGCAGCTCCGTGCCTGTCTCAGGAGATACACCCTCATCTGCAGACACAGCACTGAGCCACCACTGTCTCAGGAAAGTGCCCAGTAATATTGAAGAGTGCAGAGCACCTAAAAGACTTAACAATGTTTTGGTTTGTTTCCCTTTTCCTGGCCAGGTTTCATAACATTTCTGGATAGATGGATGGATTCTCATGATGCAGCTAGGCCTCCTGATCTGTGCATTGCAAATACCTGAAACCATCAGCCAGGTTCACGTGATACTCCTTCTTTTCTGTGGGGCCTGTAATTGCAGAGTTGATGGTTTTGGAACAACTCTTGCAGCCAGTTGCAGCTTGGAAAGTCCACTGCAAGCCCCTACCCTCAAGACTCCAGGGAAAAGGCAAGAGAGTGGGATGTTTCCCTCTTTTGTACCAGGTCTTCAACATGTTGCATTACAGTTCCCAGATTTCTTTTCCGTATTATTCAGCTGAATGCAAAAGCTCCGTCCTTAAAACTATGGTGGGGAATAAGACATGAAGCAGAAACTGGATTCAGATTTTCTCATTCCGCATTTTTACACTGCCCATGGCGAGCTGGTCTGTACCTTATGCCATGAGGAGGGCAGACTGTGGGCACAGTACCACACACGAAGACCCAACAGTTACAGGGACAGCAGTTTCGGATGGACTTTGCCCTTGTCCTCACCACATCACATGTGAGTTTCAGCACAGTGAACAGGACTGGAGTAGGGGTCTGGTTTCAGGACAAGCAGAGTTTCGTGCTTCCCTGCAAGCCCAGAAATATGAGCTGCTCCCACAGAAACTTCCTCTGTGTGTGCATCACAGTGAGCATCATTCCATGGAAAGCACCAGTGACACTGGGGACAGGCAGTTCAGCATCTTCTCCCAAGGACCATGGCACGCCACTGGGCAACCCTTGTCATGTCAATAAGTGTGTGAGCTTTGTCCTACTCACAGGGTCCTCTCCTTTGTGAAAGGGGTTGTTCGGCTACAGGGCAGCATTTCAGTTTTTGGAGTGTTTGTTGCTTTGCGGGTGGATCACAGGAGTTCTGCTGGTGTGGGTGTGGCACAGGGAGCCAGGACCCCTTGCTGCCTCCATGCCTGCAGCTGCCAGGTTCACTGCCAGGTTCCCTGATGAGCACTTGGTCCATTTCTCCTCTAGTTAAAACAGCTGACAATAATTGCCAGTTGGCTACAGGGCTCTAGTACTGTCCAGATCAACCACGGAGTAGGACAGAACAGCACGGTCAGTAAAATAAAAGATTTAAGTCTGATTGAATTACTGTTGTTTTGTTTTGCCCCTCTATTTGTTTTTTAAAATTACACTGCATCTTGAAAAGTGAATGTAAGATACAGAAGAAGGTCATATGGAATCAAAATCTGTCTCATTAATAATTAAGAACTTACTTTAAGCTCAAGTTTAAAAAAACAGATCTTGGCAGCTATATGGCTGAACAGCTATTTTATTATTTAAACATTTTGTTTGGTTCAACCATGTACAGGGTAGAGGCTTTCCGTGATGCAGCATCTGCTATGGAACAAGAGAAAGAAATTCTGCTAGAAATGATCCACAATATACAGAACAGCCAGGATATGAGGCACATCAGCGAAGGTGAGAAGCTGCTTTGTTGTACCCTCCAACTGACCCAAAGTCAAACCAGCCCATCTCTTGGGGAAGCAGCTCTGTGTGATTCCTTGCTGCTGGTAAAGGTGCAGCATTGGAGCCAGCTGAGCTTGTTGAAGTGCCACCCATTATCCTGAGATCTCCTTTTCTTGACTGTAAATTCATGCTGTGCAGGTGGATGGACTACCATGCGTGTCACGTACACATACTGTGTATGTGAAAGCCCATACTCAGTTCACTGATATATTTTCAAAATCAAGATTAATACAGCCCTGCTGAGGGAGAGACATTGATGATGATGATTTAATATAGTTGAAACTCCAGATTTTTAATGATTTTGACTACTGGATAGGCATGAGTATTACAAAGTGTACAGCCTACAAGAACCGGATGATTAAAATCACTGTCGTAGTTGTGTGATACATGGCTTTAAATATATTCCCAAAACCTGATTATTAGGTACTTTAAATTGCTGGGTTATTGGCTCTTCAAGAGCCTACATATCAAATGTGTTGTGTACATATTTTAGAAAAGCAACTATGTTTTCAGAAAATATAAAACCATTTTTTTCACGGCCTCTTATTTTATCTAGTTTTCTCTTTATGGCCTTCAGGAGTACTGTCTAAATCTCTCCCTTGGAGTGGCACAGAAGATCCTTAACGAGTCAGTTCTGTTACTGAATGTTTCCTGATAATATTGTACATTTTGCTTTAATGTGACACAGCAAGCATTGTGTCAGCAGCAGAAAAACACTGCTTACGTTTTTAGTAGAGTTTAATGCCCATTTCAAATCAGACACTGGCTTCTATGAAATGAATAGGACTTGGGCCAATGCAAAAAGCTCATTTCTGGTTTCTGGAAATCTTGATTGTCACTTAGTTAAAAGTTGTTTATTCCTAAGTTATAGCAGTTTGAGTGCCTTGATGATGCTATTTGCACAGGAAAGTATTTGCCTGTAACCAGGAATATATTCTTGTTTTCCATTTAGGTGAGAGAGAAGAACTTAATTTGACTGCTAATCGCCTGATGGGCCGAACTCTCACTGTGGAGGTTTCCGTAGAAACCATCCGCAATGCCCAGCAACAGGAATCCCTCCTGCATGCCACAAAGATGATTGATGAAATTGTCAATAAACTCCTAGATGATTTGGAAGATGCCAAAATGCGCTTAATGTCACTTTACGGTGCATGCACGTCTGACGTGCCAGCAGGACCCATCGATCAGAAATTTCAGTCTGTGGTCATCGGATGTGCCATTGAGGATCAGAAGAAAATCAAAAGGCGGCTAGAGACTCTGCTCAGAAACTTGGAAAATTCTGAAAAGTCCATCACATTGTTGGAGCATCAGAAATCATCTGTTCGACAGTCTTGCAACAGCAAACAGGATTAATGTATCCTCCTGGCTACTTCTGGCAAATCGCAGGATGAGCAAGTGCCCATAAAAAGCACACAGAAACCAAGACAAAAATTCCCTGTACGAGCGCACACACATATATATGCACATCCACACACACCAAAGTATCTTTGATTCCGAGGTGCAAGCATTTAATGGGTTTTGGTAGCACTGGCATTTTCTTTTGGCAATAAGGAATGCTCTCCGTTCTTTTGTAGAGTCAGTACTGCTCTATTGCAAATTGTAATTGTGCTTCTGCTGAACTGAAACTGAAAATCTAGCCTTTCCTCCATTGTCCTGGGTTTTTTTAAACTAGTTTTGTCTTAAAGAGATTTCAGCTTTGCTGTATACATAGTATGTGAACCAGACTTTTGGGGACAAAAGACAAATCATGGCAATAAATCAAAACCATTAATAAACTGTTTATGGTATTTTCATAAACAACATAGTGTCCTACTCATTACCATTTATAATTCTGCACTTTTTGAATATTTTGAATAAACAGATCACACTACTTTAGAAGACCCAGACAGATACCTCCAGCTGGTAACTGAGGAAGTGAAAAGCAACCCAGGCTAGAAATGAGCTCTGACTCTCACGCTGCCCCTTCCACGTCCAGTGAACCATCCTGCTCCCACCAACTTGTTGTACCTTGAGGTTGCTGTATATTTCTTTTAAAAGAAGAGAAAGGAGAATTGCATTTTATCGACTACTACTCCACAAATCCATTTTGAATCATCTGTGAAGCCACAGAGCAAAATAGTTGACTTCTCAACTAGCAGACACCATATTTGTGTCTTGTATAGGATGGTACTTCATATATCCAGCATTACTTACATCTTTGTGTAAGTGATTTTTGGCTTGTTTTTTTTTATCTATCTTCCACCCTCACACAATAACTGCTGCACATCATCACCATGCTCTGTGGCTGTGGGTCAAAAGTTGTAGTTTTTGGGTGTGCCTGGAATTTTGCAACCCCCCTGTAGCCTGCCAGTCTTGTAGTATCTCACCCAAGGGTGGCAGTGCCCTGAGGGGAGCAGGGGGCTCTGTGGCTCAGCCCTCAGCCTTCTGAACTTGGCTCAGGTTAAAGTTCCTGGAGGGAGACGAAAGATTCCGAGTGATGCCACCAACCACAGCTGCTTTGGCAGCAGTGCCTGGGGTGTTACAGCTGCAGTGACCTGGATGCTCTGAGGGCACCAGCCCACGGTGGGAGCAGTGCATGTCAGGCTCCTGCACCTCAGGCTCCTGCACAACCAATGCCCTGGAGCTCCATGGTTTTAAACACCTTGGATTTAAACACCTTTGGATGGGTGCAAGTGCTCTGCAGGGAAAAGTCAGAGCTGTGCTTCTTGGAAACCTCAGCTGTTATGAGGGCACGGTCACTTCATCTTATTTGCAGAAATGGCACTTCAGGTAGGTGCTTCAAAAGCAGTCAAAGTTTCAGCTTTGAGGTTGTGAGGTTTGTAAGGGTTTAATGAAATTAATTCTATCATTCCACTTTAAAAAATCTCTCCAACAGTATTAAAATCCTTTACAGTAATACATGGCCTGGGTTGTTTTCAGAAGTCATGCTGTGCAATAGATAAGTTGAACATAGCTTTTTGTTGCTTAGAATATTCCTTCAATATTTGGGGTTTTAAGGTCATTATATGGTTGTTCAGGCAAGAAGGTTACGGGGCTTTTGTTTTCTTTCTTAGATCCTCCTCTCCATACTGATACCTAAAGGAACTTTTTATAGCACTTGTGCTATCACAGAATCACAGAATACTTGAGTTAGAAGGGACCTATAAAGGTCATCTAGTTCAATGCCTCTGTAATGCGCTTAAAACATTGCCAATTAATCCTTACTGGGGTGGTAAGCAAGCAAATTGTTTTTCTGTGTCCAAAACTGCACGTAAGAGGAAGCAGGAGTATGTTATTTCTGATATTCCTCAGATACTTGGGTAAAGAGGCAGACACAGAGACTGACTTACCTTTTACTAAAAAAAAAGAAAAAATACCAAAACAATGCAAAACCCCCAACCAAGAGTCATGAGTGACTATTTACCTGTTTCTTTTCAGAAAATGCACCAGATATCTTTGATATATTAATAATACTTTAATGCCACTTCCAGTATCTACAACCATTGAGTTAAACCTTGTCACCATAATGGTCAGACCAATCATGAAAAGCAAAATGACCAGAAAAAGCAGAACAGAATCCCTATTTTGTATTTCAGCCATGTGGTGAAGAAATCGGAGGCAAGAGCTCAGAAACACCGTTTGTATTAGACTGGGGTGCCCACACTTGTTCCTGTGGGGATTTCTCATGTGCTGCCTTAGATCCCAACTGTTGGCAACACACACAAGAATCAGACACGGGTTTCTCAGACTGAGGCTGCACAGCTACAGGGTTATAGGAATTTCTGAAATTGAATATACTGACACTATAACTACAGAAGTAGCGACTTGTATCAGACCAAATAGTAAGCAAACAAACATTTTAAGTTGCATGATGCAACTAGTGTCACTTACAAGAGAATAGAATAATTAACTTGTAGGAATTTTACAAGAACAGCATACACAAAATATTCAGTTTTAAACATTGATTTTTCTGCTTGCGGATTTACGGTATGTTGACTTTTTTTTCTAAAAATCTGTTACATTTACTTGAGATTGTGATGGTGATAAAAAGTACATTATCTGTTTTAGCCAATTACATTTAAGCCCTCTCTTAGTAATCATGCATCTTTATCCTCCCAATGACAGTGATATTTCTCCTCTCTGGATTAATTTTTAATTCTTTTAATCAATTTTAGTTAGTTCAGCAGAACTGACAAACTATTTATCAGTATTGCCCTACTACCAGAAACCTGAGAATGAGCCTAGTTCAGTACTAGGACTCACCTGGCTTTGAGTTAACTCATATGGAACATTTTGACATGGAACATTAACAAGTTTCTCTTCTTCCATTACAGCACCTTTCATTTTAAATCTGAGCACTGCTGTGTTTTTCATTCTATAATTTTGATTACCTGTGTGACTGCCATATTTAACAGAGAATTATTTTCTTCTCTCAATAGTATTTATGCATTAGAAAGAAGATCTGCACAACTATTGCTTCCTACAAAAAGATGGCCATGTTGCTTTGATGAATTCAAGCCTGCTGGACCATCCTTGCTCTCTAATTTTGGTACAAGTAGTGTTCAGGTACTGCAGCTTCAACCAGAGGTCTGTGACTACCCTTAGAAAAGCAGCAGGGGCTCAGGTACCTCACAGGAATCGGAGCAGCAGGTGTGTGGGCCTGCTGCACGGTGGAGCTGCCACAGAGGGTCCCAGGGCGGAGCAGTAATGCTGTTAACACCTGGCAGCTCCCAGCCTGAGGGAGGGCTTGAACAGGTTCAAGTGCAGGCTCACTGAGCCTTGCACATGTAGCCCTGCATAACCCCAGGAGTGCTGCATGTTCAGCTGCCCAATGCCCTTTGGATTAATGCACCTCTGCGGAAGTGATGCAAAGGAATAACTTCATGTCAGATGTGCTGCAGCCCAAAATGAAGACAATAAAAAGTTAAATTTTACTGAAGCATAAAAAAATTAAACAGGAAATCAGACTGACAAGTGTGGTAATTCAGGCATTGTGACTACAAAAGGTATGCCTTAAGAAGCACTGAAAATAAGAAAGCTCCAAAATTGTCTTAAGTGGAATATTTAATGGTTTTTTATATTAGCCACACACACAAGCACAAAAATTAGTGTGATCAGTCATACAACTTTGAGATTTGCTATTTCCAGTTGGAAATACATCCCTAGCATTACTGCTTTGCATCTAATGATGCCCCACGTACTGGGAGAACACCCATTCACTGAATGGATACAACATGGAAGTGACAAAGCTGTAGTGTCATACTCGTTAGTGAATCCTTATTTCACTAAGGCATTAACAATTACTGAAGTTTCCTGCCAGTGGTAGTGTTATCAGCCAAAAGCAAATAATTTTTGCAATATTCTGATAATAGAGTCAATGAGCTATTCAAGAGATATGAACAGAATACACAGGAGTGCAATGAACTTTGTCTCACAGAACAAAACTTTCTGTTTTGTGGCATGAACATTTGTTGCTTGTAATCCAGAGTGCCATGGGCATAACAGAGCGACATCCTCACCCACCATGCAGTCACAGGGATGCACAAAGACGAGCATTTTTATAACCAGCTCTGCATCTGTAGGTTTTGCTAACTAAAACATATGGTATTTTAATGTGAACACTTTGAGTGGAGAATGGACTAATATTTGTAATAAAATTTTTTCACGAGTGTTAACGCAAGTGCTAAAACATTTAGGCATGTTTCTTCATCCAAAAGGCAAAAGTTAGTGCCACTGAAGAGTGATGTGAATACCTAAGGGTTCCTGCAGTATGCAAGTCATCTAGTTTACATCTACACACTAACCCCAGTAGGATAAAGAATCGAAACTTTCAAGCAGCGTACATGCAGGGCACTTCCCAGAAAAATGCTAATTTGGGCAGTTTCCATCTTAGTCATATTGGAGAACAAGCACTGCAAGGTCACAACAAAGAAAGAGCCACTTTATGTTAGAATGGGAAAATAGAAACTCACTGTTACCCAATGCTGTAAATAACTATTCCTACATTAAAGTATATGCACTACATTTCAACATATCCTAAATTTATCAAGTGTGTCAAGTCTCCACCTACGAAAATTTCTGCTGAGTTTTCAGTCCTTAAAAACAGTGGCTTATAGTGACAAACCTGAAATACCAATGGCCTATGTAGAGAGTACAGTGTTACAGTATAACATGTAATAGTACAAATTGTCATTATACATAATAAAGACTTACTTTTCAGTACGCTGCACAAAGTCACATGTTTCAGACACTTTGTGGTTTTGTTTCTTTTTCAAGAAAAATGAAAAAAACTGTGAAACTTGCAGACAGACAATGAAATGTAGAAGTTTCCATGTTAAAAACAATTGTCAAAATTCTTCATGCATACACTCTACCCTAAGTTGTAAGGTGGCTCCATGATGCTCAACCATCTTATCTCAAGTACCTTGCTTCTTAAATTGATAAGACAGATAGGACTGGACTCCCTTTATACACAGAGCAATTAAATGCACTTGTTAAAAAATAAAGGCCTTTATCCAAGAGAAAATACAGGAGACATCATGGTGAAGAAAACACATTTTTGCTGCAATAGCAAAAGGGATGGAGAGCCTTGAAGGCCACCTTCTTGCCAGAACAGATCTCTAACAGCTTGTCAAAGAAACAATGGTACTTGGCAGAAAGTCTAATACAGTAAACATAAAATATAGAGTTCAGAGATCTTTAGTGTTTGTGCATAACTTGCCACCCACTTTCTCCCTGCAGGCAGTGGGAAAAGAATACATTTCAGTTTTCATACTTATTGACTTAGAAACAAAGTCAGTCAAGCTTCCTACATGAATTCACATAGTGAAAAGTCCTTCCTTCAAAAATATACAGGATCACTCAACCCATTTTCATTCTCATACACTATTTAAAAAACTATTAAAACTGATTTTTTAAGCAGCATATTTTGCATTTGTCACTGCCAGACTTGTAGAAATCTTAGAAAGTTAAAATTATATCATACCATACAAAAACATGTAAACAAAATGGATAGTTTTTAAAAGGCATGCATGCTTTTGAAGAGGATTAGAAAGTGTTTATTTTTGCTAAATAAAAGGTGTCTTGCTTAGCATTTTTAAAAGCACCTTAGTGATTTAGGAGCCTAAGCCCAAATAAGTTTAAGTTAGATTTGGGCTCCTAAACATCTAAATCAATTCTTTAAAATTACTGAAGCACTTTGAAAATTTTTTGCCATGTCTCTGATCTTGCAGAATTTGATTTCCTTAACTAGCAGCTAACTTTGAGTCTGAGACAACATTCAAGAATGTCTCACTAATAGCATCAGCTGCAATTTTTTGGATCCCCTATAACTTAAGTTTATGGTATCTATGAAAAAAATTTCAAATAAGATAAATACTTTGTAACACCACTTTGCAAGTTCCTTTTTCATAGACAACACAGGATACAACAATCAAATTTGAACAGGAATATGATTATATGTTCTTTCTGAATAGCTATTAGTGTTATGTGTTCAACCAGTTAAGACTGAGAAAAACTTACAAAACATCTGTAGCATAGCATTAGGTAAAAGGAGCATTTTTGGCACCATACATTTTTAAGTCTAAGCTTTTAGGCCCAAAGTATAGCAAGTTAAATGTACACAGTGATAGCTGGGAAAGCCTCATCTGAAATGCAACATTTTTCAAGGACAATTGAAAGATGCTATTTGATGATCATTAGCTGATCTCCAAGTAATGTATACACTGGAACCAAGCCTAAATATTCATCCCAAAAGTTTAGATATATACCTAAGCACACATATATAATGCAAGGATCTTGCACCCACAGAACTGCCAGAATCCATATTAATATGGTCAGGCATAAAATGAAGTAGTGTTTTTTTTCTCTTCATGTATCTTCTTAGTGTCCTGACTAACCAATTGTAATATTTTCTTTGACATTTAGTTGCAAGGTTGCTACATTACCTTGGGCCATAGAGTTACAGTCCTATACTTGTAAGTATTATCCTTACATTAAATGTGCTTTGCAATTCAGCAATACCTAGTTCATAGCTCTGTAAGTAATTCCTTGAAAAAGGAAAAGCTCGCCTAATTTTTACAAAGTGCAGGAGGCAGCCACAGTTCCGTGTGTTGCCACCAGGTGTCTCACGCCACACAACAAACTCACGGCATCAGCAAGTTCATGTAAATCCACCCTCTGTCAAGGAGGCACAAGATTTGCTAAAGCACCGGTAAAAATACCTCTACAGCTGGCTTTATTCTGTATTCAATTGCACAACTTCATCCAATTCTCTGAGTTGCTTTGTTTCCTCCAAAAGTGGTCTAAGGTATACTGCAGTTGCTAAAAGGACTTCTGTTTTTCTTGGTTCTCTGTTTGTTGGGTTTAAGGTTGATGACATCTCCACCATTAAGAGTGCTAGAATTTTGACTGGAGTGACTTCCACCAGCTGTATTAAAAACACCTACAGAATTTAAAGACAAGAAAAGCATTTGTATTTCTTTACTTCTATAAAGCAGCATAATACATTAACACTTAAGACACAACACTTGCTAATGCATAGTAGTATACCTCAAATGCATACACTAGTTTTCAAAGCTTTATCTACTTTTGGGTCAATTTTGCAGCTAAATTGGAAATAGAGGCAGTTGCAATTACTAGCCAGGCAGTGTTTAAAGCTGGTATGCATCTGTGTAACTGAAGGGCTGCATATGCACTCATCTGTGTATTTGTATGTTACTAACTGCACAAAGTTATGGTTAGTTGAGTAATATAATAAAAGAAAAATGTGACAATTTTAAATTCAGAGACTTTGCTAATATAAAGTAAAAGGCCTGAATAAAAAGGGAATGCCTTAAGAAAAATAAATGAACTGACTCAGAAATGATTTAAAGAAGGACTACAGAAGTTCAGTGTTTCCTTACAACAGGCAGTTCACAAAGACCTGCTGATTACACACCAGGTTCTTTTGCCATGAGTTTTGTAAGTCCACACCAAGATGAGCAACACTAATCCTAATTACATTAAAAAACCCAACAAGCATCCTTTCTCAAGTCCTTACACAATCTTTTAAAAATGAATTTAATAAAAGGGCACTTGTCAAACATTAGCTAGAAACTTCTGTACATCAGTTTGACCATCTTGCAACTTTAAAGAGCCACAAAGTCATTTTACAGAAGAAGATGATATCCTAAGATAGGAAGGTAATAATTAGATCCTGATTCACCTTTTATTAACTCTATAAGGAAACAGATGAAACCATAAGCTTTGATGGCACAAACTACTGTTTCTGGGTGGTTTTTTATTATAGTATACATACCAATCTTGTTACTGCTTGTATGTACTAGTTCTGAATCTTCAGCTGTTTGTTGCTTGAGCTTTTGAAGATACTTATCAGCCAAATACTTAAAAACTGGAATGTTAAAAGAAAAAAGGTACATCACAGAATGCTTAAAAATGATATTCATATTAATAATAATGCCTTTAACAGAATTCTGCATGACCAAAGTGCACTCCACACCACAGGTTTAGCACAATCTGGTGAGTGATTCTCAGCAGGCCTGTGTACCTGGGCAGAATGCAGGTCACTCCAGTGTCTGCCCAGTTGTTACAGTTTGCAGTACTAAAGTCTTGCACGGAAACACCTCAATACTCCTATACAAAAGCTGGCACACACATATTGCCAAATGTTCCGATTCATGCAACTTGGAACTTTTTTCAAGTTATGTAGGAACTTAAAATATGTGTTTTTTGCAAGAAACCTTAGAATAACAGCAGTCATGTAAAGTAAGTCTATTAATAAAACTTGGCAACAACATTTTTCTAATCAACTAATGCTGCCCTCATTTCTATTGAGGTATAAAAAGTCGATCTAGGAATCTGAAAAAATATACAAATAAAGTAGAATCTTCAGAACCTATATGTGTTATGACTATTTACATTTGTAATTCAACTCATTTAAAGATGATAACGAAGAGTTTTAAGTTTCCTCTTGTACATTTTTTCCCAAGGTGAATAATATTAATAGAGAAGAAACAATGAGTTTACTATTAAGTTTGGCTAATTAAACAAAAATAAATCATTATAGTTCATGATTATTCAAACCCAGCCCACAAAAGACAGAGACTGAAAATTATAACAGTACTCTTATGAAATTAAATATATACATTAAAAAGCGGTACTTAGGAACTAATCAAATATCAGAAGTAGACAAAACACTGCAAGAGATGCAATCTTTTAATGTACTTTATTTAAATTTAATTAAACTATAAAAGAATTGCTTGTATCAATTATTTATTATTAACAATTACAAAATAATCTGTTAAAACAATTTGTATGTTGAAATAATTGAACTTCTACGTACATTTGTTTGAAAAGCTTGGTGCTTACTGACAGTCATTAAGTCTAAGGAGCCCTAACACATTGGCCCTTGTAAGCATTGCAGCTGTGCACGGTTTCTGGAGGACCAAGATGTGCACAAAGAGATGGGCCTAACACACTGACACCGAGTGATTTTAGCTGTGTTTAAGGCGTGCTGCTAAGGAATATAAAAAGGATTGCCACCAGCATGCATCCATGTGGGAAGTACCAGATGGGCTCCAAGCCTGGGGGATACTCAGTGCTAAGGAGCAGCGTTAGGACACGCCCTCCCTGCAGCACCTCCTACCTTCGGTCACGTTCAGGTCCTCCTTCACAGATGCTCGGTAGAACCTCACTTTTAGCTTTTTTGCCAGTGCTTCTGCCTCCTCACTGCACACAGAAAACAACTTTGTAAGTCCTTATTTGTTTCATTTGCCAGCATTTATTCTTATAAACAAAATGCTTTGTGGTAAGTTAAATATGGCGAAGTGTGTAGAGAAACTCAAGACAGTAAAAAAATAACTGATCCTTAAGTTATCCACTATAAAAAGCAGGTATTTTACATGCAGTTTCCTTATGACCCAAAGGAATTGCTTTTCAGTATTTGTTGACTTCATTAAATAAAACTTCCCAAGGGTTTGAAGACAAGTGTCAGTCAAAACAAAATGAAGGAAGCTGTAATTAACAGCTATAGAATCAGAACAATTACCACTGCAAAGTCTAAACAACAACAAAAATGTAATCCTTAAGTATATCTTAATGAAGCAGTATGCTATGCAATCAGATGAGTGCAAAGGTGAAATCAAGAATTATTTTTTTCTGTGAAGTGAAAAAGAACTTATGCTAAATTTTAAGAAAAAATTGAAGAAACTTATGAATACTTCCCTAGGGCAAATCACATAAGAGAAAGATTACATTACTGAGGCAGGCAGTGTATTCTGAGAACCAAACCTAAGTGACATACCATGAATAAAGGAGGAGTTCAAATGCAATTTTGCTTTTCCTTTGAAAAATCCTCAGTATTCTTTGCAGAGGGAGTAGAAGCTGATTTATGCCATCAATGATAGCAAACAGACAACAAAGAAAGCCAGTGCAGGAAACAACAAAAAAGAAGAAATAATTTAAATCTCTCAGGAAGATGGTAGAAAAAAAAGAAGTGGAGAAGGAACAACTTGACCATGCACTATTTTCTGCATGATATGCTATGGTAAATAGAAGTTAGCATTTGTTAACCTGATTTCACAGCAAGAATGAAATTGGTCATGTACACAAAGGCAGAATGAACTGACAATAAAATCTGTAAAGAAAAATACAGCAAGGAAGATTCAGCACCATGCAGTTTGAGAATATTACCACATACATATTTCTACAGAGTTATAATGTTTTGATATAAATGAACAATAAAAAACAAACTGAAGAAAAGTAAAGCAAGGAGTATTAGCAAACATTCACTAGCCAAATGAGACAATATGCCTTCACCGGTGCACAGCACAATTTACAAGTAACTGAATTTTAATAGGAGAGAAAATTTACAGTCTTAGATTTTCTGATTAAAAAAAATAAAAATAAAAAGGGTGTGAATCTTATCAGGACACAACCAAACTTTTCATGTCATTCCTCTACTACTTTTGGCTTCAGGATGCAGCATGAAAAAAACAGAAAGTTCCCAGTTTTGCAAGCACATCTGCCTAAGTATCTACCCTCATGCAGCAATACCTGCCCTGTGTGCTTCTAGGGCATGTCTGGATGCAGGGTACAGGTTGGACAACCCACATACTCTTAAGTTTTCACCAGAAATTCCCACAGGCTTCTTTTTTTACAACTTGTGTATACAGGGGGCACGTACTGATCTTTAAAAATAGTACAATAAAACTCCTACTTCTTTATGCAAGAGTCATCAAGAAGATCAATCTTATTCTGCACAAGAACTGTGGGAATGTCTCCAACTTCAGTCACAACTTTTTCCTTCCAGGTAGGGATTGCTTTGAAGGACTCTCTGTCAGTTGTAGAAAACACAAGAACACAAGCCTGGGCTCCTAAAAATATACAAATAAATTATAAATACAAATACACACAAATCAGCCAATAAACAATAGGAAAAAAACCCCTGTAATGTATTTAAAATACGAAAAATTTTTAGAGTTTCTCCCATAAAAGTGCACTTTGATCACCAGCTTGTACCAAACCACTGGTCATAGATTCCCCAAATGAAAATACATTGCCAAATTACTGTGATCATTATACCCATCTTCATGATGACTATGAGTCTGTTACCGTTAAAGATAATTCCAGCACAGTGAATATATGCAGGGGAAAGGAAGAGGAGGGTATGTGGAAAGGCTGGAAAAAGGGAAGGGGGACATTGTTTATTGCTCACTGTTTTCCAGTTAGCTTAATGGAGGCCAGAAGGCAAATATTTTTCCTGTATGCAGGATCTGTAAAGCACATTTCACATTATTCTTTGTAGTAAGTAATCTGGATTTTGAAAAGCAGAAAACTTAAAAGTTTTCAGATGAAGTTGTGATTATTTCAAGTAAATTGTTTAGTAGTTTGAGGAAATAAGAGTATTTCCAATTAATACTCTATGAGAGCTACAATAAATTATACAAAATGTTTTGTTATGATTTTGTAAATAAACAGTAGTTAAACTACATGGATACTGAGAAGGTACTTCCACAGCTAAAATATTTGTGTGTGGGTTTTTGACTGTCCTTTGTTATTCTCAAGAAACTACTTCTCTTTGCACATAAACACATGCAGAAACACATTGCTATTTATATGCCTTCAATATACTTACTATTTAGTGACAGGGTGTAAAAGGCATAGACAGCTAATGTTTTTCAGACAATAGTATAATCTTGTGGTGAGTATCTCAGTATCATATAGCACAAAAATTTTTTTAATCAGTATGAATTTTATCTCTGAGTTTCACCAAGTATCCCCAGTTCCTGTGTTCTTTGACACAAAGCACACAAGTTCTCTTACGAGGTTTCCTTTTCTTTAGCTTTTTAGAAGCCAAGTTCAAAGTCTATCTTGAGAAAGTTTTCCTATGCTCTTTAACATTCTTCCACACCCATATTAAGACTCTTCTGGTATGGTTTTATAGAGAGCAATAAGAACTACCCTAAGAATTTCAACTCAAGCTCTACCAGTTAAAAAAGTAGCAATGCAGTCTTCAATAATCTTCCCTATTATTTGTGTTGTAAAATTTTGTTTCTTTTCCCTACTGTCCACACCATACTCTAAAGTATGCAATTATTCTGATGCCATTCCTGTGAGATAGGTGTAAAATTCATTTTTCTTCCCAAAGCAGGTTAGTTTGCATTTGCCTATCGTCTCACAAACTAGCTTAATGGAGATGAGAGCATTTATTAAAATATTCCCACCATCTGCAAACATCACCTTGTTCAGCTTTGAGACCAAGAAATCCTTTGTGAAGTTTCCAAACTAAGACAATTTCACTTCATCTCTCTCCTTCCACCCATTTCCTTCTGAATGCTAACACTGATAGCTTAGTAATAGTAAATTTAGAGGGAAAAGTCCTAGCAGGTGGTAAGGTAAAAGAAGGTAGCATACTACATCAGACCTTATTCAATTTACATACAGTACATGCAGAATGCAGGGGACGGGGACAGTAAAAGTAACTCAGCTTGACCATGTTCATTTTGAAAGAGAATTATATAACAGGCTTTAATAAGGAATCAAACTGAAATATTTTTTAGGACCTTTGAGGAAGATTTTCACAACAAACAACAGTAAAAGAAAGTGTCATCAACAATGACAAATTCTACAGATTTATGCCATTGTATATTTCCAAACAGCTGACAAAATTTTTCATCACTAGATTATAAGCATCAGACTTTACTAATCCGGTAACTCTGTAAGACACTTATTTAAGAAGAAAAGAACAAACGTAGCATTCCTCTCATGTTCAGTGCAAAACAGTATCAAATGTGATCTTTCTGAAGTGTGCTTCAGTATGGTGCAGAAGTTAGTATGGCAGAGTTCAACAGAAGATACTGCAGAGCAGAGATTTTAATAGGTAAATTCTTTTCATCTTCAAGAAGTCTGCTTAATACTCAGTATTTTTATTGAAAACTTAAATAGGTTTAAGAAATTATAATGTCCATATAAGAACTCTAAGGAGAAAAAAAAAAGACTAAACCTAGAATTTAGGCATGCAGACACCTTTTTTTATGCAATCACTGACAGCATTCCAGAGTCAGGAACATTTCTATCTCAGTCATCCACTGCTAATGGAGTCGTACACCACCTCTGTCATACAACAGATTGTGTACAACAAGAGGCTCCAGCAGCAAAGGCCCGGGAGAGTGTCAAGCAGGAGCATAATAGCCCAGGATATTCTCAATGAATATTTTAAAATGGAAGTTGTTTTGTAAGAAGACATAAAGCTACGTTGAAGTACTGAAGAAATTGATATTGTGTGCAATTACATAAATAAACCCTCTGTATTTTAAAATGCTCCAACTGCCTGCAGAATCACTGACACAATATTTACAGCAAGAGCAATTCAGAAAAAAATGTAGAGACTAGTGCTATGTGATTCAAGTAGAGCATGAGCTTCTCAGCTAAGTAGGCCTCAAAGATCCTCAGCAGACTATCCTATCCTCATAGTCTCCATAACCAGATTTTTTTTCCTTTCATAACAGTACAAGGCTTTTGTAATAGAAAAAGCGTAAAGAAATTCCTTGCCGTGAGAGGACTCACATAGGACTTTATACCTGACACCTACTCATTTCACTATGTTCTCTGCCCCAGCTTTTTCAGGCTATGATAGAAAACACACATTCCCTATAAAACTGATGGCGACTTGTTCAATCTTACATTGAGATCAAAATCCACTATCATCATCCAGAAATTCTTGTTTGCTGCTGATATTCTAACTCCTGTGGGTCCTGGCTGTCTTTAACAGGCTCAGCAGGATTTAATGCCGCCTTAACAGTATCTGAAAGAGGGTTGCCTAATTCCAAATTGGACCAGGACAATCTTGCAGGCCTTCCACTATCATAGTTGCTACAAAGGGACTAACAAAAGCAAACTAAAGCAATGCTATGAAGGCTCGAATATGAAGAATAAACTATTGTGCAACAAAATGAGGATCCTGAGGATTTGACTAATCAGCAACTGAGTAACACATTAATGAGGAAGATGTCTGTTTTCCATCAAAAACCTAACAAGTTTATCTTCAAGATACCAGTGGTGGCAGATGGAAGAGGATGCATGCATGAAGAAGTGGTCAAATAGTGCCTTGGGAAACATTTGACTTCAATCACACAGAAACTGGGGAGAAGATGCATGATACAATATAAAAAAGAAATTATTAAATACATACAGTGCTTCCTTCAACTCTTTCAATTTAGGCTGCTGGACTCCTTGCATTGTGTGACCATGGGCATGCAACTATGCTATCTGCACACATTTGCCTGCACGTAGAAAACCACACAACAAATCCACTGTCAGCTCCAATTCTGTTTCTTGGCAAGGCTGAATTAATTTGGTCCTTGGACAAGAAAGACTCAGAGACAGGCTCTGAAGCACTCATGTGAGAGCATGGATGAGCAGCTGACCCCTGAAGAACTGACAATACACAATGTTCCAGAGGACGTAAGTCCTAGTGCAGTGATAGTGGGACAGCAACCAGTGGGAGAAGCAAACCTTAAATTGACAGCCAGCATCTATCTTACCTCTCTCAGAGGAGTCCTCCCCTTATCAGCAATAATTGGCAATAAAATCCTTGCATTTCCAAAGTAAGCTTGACTTTTTGCTTCTATTATAGTGTGCTTGCTGAAGCTAGTCCAAAACTGCATTCCAGGCTCTTATGACTTCCCTTGTCCTTCATGAGTCAAAGTCTAGTGTAGAGCAGTCACTGTATCTGACACCTTGACCTATTTAGTATTCATTCACCACACTGTCTACAGTGTGCACGGGCTGACCGTGCTCTACTGCACAGCACAGAACTTCTGCACAAAGAATCCCAAGACAGAGATCTGCCTGCACTATGCTGGGCACAAGCCATGACCAAAATTTCAAGAGATTTATGCAAATTCTTTAGGTTTTTTTTAAACCACCAAGTTGCTTGTGGTAAACAAGGCCAATAAGTGTACATCTGAGTTCTTTGCAATACTCCATATTCTAGCCTAATAGTCCCAGCAATTAGGAGAAAAAGTCTTTGACCTGAAACAACTGGGGAGAGCAAAGCACATAAGAAGACCAAAGGCCAGGAGAGTAAAAAGGAAGCTCCAAGAGAATCAAGTACTACCATCTAAAATTCATATGCTCAACTTGTTAGCTGTAAAGTAACAGAATTATCTATATCCGCATGAAAAAAAGAAGAAAGATCTTTTTCTGAAAAAATGGCAATCGTCAGTTATGAGTGACAACTAGAAATATTACCAAAAATCCCCTATTAGTTGACAAAATGATTATGAAACCTAGAAAGATCAGAAGACTATAGCACCCTGAAACAGCATGGCATAATTATTATTTTATCTCTAAATAAGGTGATTTTATACCATAGCAATATGTTTTTCCCCCACCATCAGGTAATTAGTTTGCAAGAACTTAACAATGGAATCTTTGCCAAGTCATTTATATCTCTCACAATAAAAAACCCAAAAAAATATTTTCAGAACCATTGTTAAATTATAAGCAAAGAAAGCTTAAGTATGCTATTTATAACTGGCTAAATAGATAAACTGCCTTTACACAAATAATACAGTTTATTTCATGAAGTCAATACACTTTCATTATCGCTTGTTTTAACATATTCAAGGCAGACTGTACTAGCAAAAGAACTGCCATGCCTAGTAAACTGTCTTTTTAGGCTGACTGATAGATTTTTTTTCCCCCCTTGGATTAATTACTACATCCCTTAGCAACAGTTTTAGGAACATTTACAAATAAGTGTCTCACAGAAGTAACAAAACACTTTTAGAGGGAAAATATACATTTGCATCTGATTGTTTGAACATCCACATTCTGTCCAGCTTTACATTCTGTCCAGTTTCTGTGCAGATATTTATCTCATTTCATTCAACGTTTTCTAAAGAGCACTACTGCATAAAGTGGCACATAATTAAAACAAGGAACTTGTATGAAGGGGAAAAATATTTAAGAATTGAAAAAGCTGAACTAAACATGCTTTTCACACACATGAAATAACTAAAATTCTTCATACGAAGGTAAGAAAGTATTTTAGAGATGTGCAGACCAAAAAAACCCAACAGCTCCCAAACAACAAACATGGTATTTTCACCTCGATAGTAGGCCTTAGTTATTGCATCAAATTCCTCTTGACCTGCAGTGTCCCATAACATTAGCCTGACATCTTCATCATTAACTCTGAAATAAACAAGATTGTTTTGTGATCAATACAGCAACAGGAACACTTCAAAACAATTGACGTGGAAATACTTCCGGTTTTACATTTTAAGAGTAATCCAAGTCAAATCTAACTTGATTTAAACATAACGTAACTTACTATTAATAATCATTCACCTTCATAATACACTATGAATATAGTCCCTTATATGCTCTTTACTGACAATCTGTACTACATTTTCCTCTTCCTTTCCTCCTCTTCCTCTACATTTCCCTCTACAACAAAAAATAAGATAGACATCAAAACAAAAATTAGGTGCCTGAAGAATGGTGCTTTTGTCTTTTTAATCAGCTTACAGAATTTACAGAATTATCTTACTTCTCATTACCATAATAATTTCCTCTTTATTACACATAACCTGCTTATACTGCATAAAGACTCTAATTATTTTTTTCAGTAATTTTTATCTATACTGCCTAATAAATTTGTGTAATTGTTTTATCATAAGCATTTTCAATTCTTCACAAGAAATTACAAAAAAAAATTTTAAAAATAATCAACGGGTGGTAGAATGCAAAGGAAACTTGTCAAAGAGCTTAGTATGGCAGAGATTCCAAATTTTATTTCTAATTTTAAATTTTGGATGGAGAATAAAGGATATAATTTTAGCCTGCAGTGTAAGAGAGAAAACAACTCCCTTTAGTGTACTTCAGAAATAGCACGCCTTGTTTTCCAAGCCTTCGTAGATCTCAGGTTTACAACAGAAAAAAGAAATAGGTAAAAATCAATAGTATGTCATCTGTTTAATACATACTGGATTTGTCTTTCCAGGAAATCTACACCAATAGTTTTCTTGTAGTCTTTTGTAAAAATCCCCTTGCAATATCGCTGAATCATACTGGACTTCCCAACAGCTCCGTTTCCTACTACTACCACCTTGATGGCCACCTCCATATCTTCTTCCAACATCTTTGCGTCTCAGTTGACTCTCTGGTTTATTCAGGAAACTACTGATTCTGTCAACAAAGTAAATAGCTATTACGTTCATAAAAATGCTGTGAATAGAAAGCAAGAGGAAAGATGATCACACATTAGGGTGCATATAGATAGTACAATTTGTTTCTGTCTCTCAGATTGCTTAAGTGATCTCAGGCAAGTTATTTAACTAGCTTTGATTTGCCACTTATTAACTGGAAATTAATAAAAATCAGAAACAGAGAATAATTTATTTCACTTATTGCAAAGGTATTTCACTGAAGTTTTGGTGGGTTTTTTTTAATGAGGAAGAAATGGAGGCACTGCACCACAAAATTACAGAATTGTTAAGGCTGGAAAAGACCTCAAAAATCATTGAGTCCAATCATTAACACAGCACTGCCAGGTGCTAAACCATGTCCCTAAGTGCCACATGTACACATCTGTTAAATACCTCCAGGGACGGTGATGCAACCACTTCCCTGGGCAGCCTGTTCCAACACTCGATATCCCTTTCAGTGAAGAAGCTTTTCCTAACATTCAACCTAAACCTCCCCTGGCACAAGTTAGGTCATTTCCTCTTGTTCTATCACCTGTTACTTGCGAAGTGAAACCGACCCCCACCTGGCTACAATCTCCCTTCAGACAGTTACAGAGAGCAAAAAGGTCTCCCTGAGCCTCCTTTTCTCCAGGTTAAACATCCCCAGCTCCCTCAGCCACTCCTCACAGGACTTGTACTCCAGACCATTGCCCTTCTCTGGACATGCTCCAGCACCTCAATGTCTTTCCTGCAGTGAGGGGCCCAGAACTGAATGCAGCACTCAAGGTGTGGCTTCACCAGTGCTGAGTACAGACAATCACTGCCCTGATCCTGCTGCCCACATTTATTTCTGATACATGCTAGGATGCCACTGGCTTTCCTGGCCACATTGGCTCATGTTCAGCTGGCTGTGGACCAGCATTCCCACATCCTTTTCCACTGGGCGGCTTTCCAGACACTCTGCCCCAACCTGTAGCTCCACCTGGGGTTGTTGTGACCCAAGTGCAGGACCCAGCACTTGGCCTTATTGAACCTCATACAATTGGCCTCAGCACATTGATCCAGCCTGTCCAGATCCCTCTGCAGAGCCCTCCTACCCTCCAGCAGACCAACACCCCAGCCCAACTTGGTGTTATCTGTAAACTTAGGGTGTACTTGATCCCGTCGTTCAGATCATCGATAAAAATATTAAACAGGACTGGCCCAAACACTGAGCCCTGGGGAACACCACTAGTGATCAGCTGCCAGATGAATTTAAGTCACCAGCACTCTCTGGACCTCCATCCCTCAAATTGTGTGCCTCCCCCACGATTTTCTCTAAGAAGCCTGGCTTTATTCCTCTTACCATTCAAATCTAGTTTAAAACTCTTTCAGTGAGTCCTACTAACTCCTGTCAAAGGAGTCTCCCCCTTTGAGACAGGTGTACCCCATCTGTTGCCAGCGGCGAGGTGTTATGTAGGCTGACTCAAACCCCCCAAAATTCTGCCTGTAAGACGAGGCTCTTCCTATTTCTTCCCTTTTCATTTCCTGCGACTGGAAGGCCAGAAGAGAACACTACTTGTGCTCCGGATCCCTTAATCATTTGTCCCAAGACTCTGAAGTCTCTCTTGATTGCCCTCCCATTTGTTGCAATTTCATCACTGCCCACCTGACAAAAGCTGAGCTTCCCCCAAGTTTTGCTGTGCCAGGATATTATCACAGTAACATTTCGCAGCTGCAGAGTGGCAAATTCCTTCCCAAGAGGCAAAGCACCCTCCTTTCGAAGGAGGGGAAAATATTCCCATTTTAAAGGCTCTGCTCATCACCACACACACATCGCGTGCTGGCAGAGCGGGGCTACCGGATAGCCTCGCTCGGCTCGCCCAGACAGATGATGTTTCTGGGCTGCCTTGGCAGCATTAACCATTGGCCTACACCCGTTTCTATCTGGAGTTCGGCAAGCCCCGTTAGTACCGGGAAGCCGGATGACCACTTTGGGCGAGGATGGAGGCAGCCGCCCGGGGGTCTCCGCGCAGGGATCCCGCCGCCACCTCCCGGCCCGGCCCGAGGGGCGACGCCGAGGACGGAGCCTCGGCCGCCCCGGGCCCCTCCCGCGGCCCCGGCCCCGCTCCCGCCAGCCAGCCCGGCCCAGGGTGACCCCAGGTCCGATCCCCGCCCGCCGACCCTCTCACCGACCTCTGACGGAGCGCGGGGACGACGCTCCCTGTGAGGGCACGGCAGTGGAGGGCGGCAGAAAAGCGGAGACGGAGGGAAGGCAAAAGGAAACCGCTCGCTGGGGCCGACCCAACCCGGACGCACATCCCGGCTCCCCCGCCCGGAAACGCCGTCAGGGGCAGGGGCGCCGCTCAGGGAGGTGCCTGCCCGCTGCCCCCGCCCCCGCGGCGGCCCCCCGTGTGTGGGGGCTGGCCGGGAGCCTCTCCCGGGGTCCTGGGGTCGGGTCGTTGTTCGCCCGAGTCGGGCTTGAAGCGAGGAAGGAGGTGGTGGAGAGGGGTTTGGGTCTGGATTCCTGAGTAAAGAGCCGGACAAGGCTGATCTGCCCGGCCCACGGGTGCATTCATCCCTGTTTCACGCCCTACGCGCCGGCTTTCCTCACCTCATCCTCCATGGAAAACTAAACTATGTGGTCAGATACGGGCTTTCTTTAGGTAATCACTGAAGGCAGCTGCGCTCCTGTGGGTAGTACCTATTTTTTTTTACCAAGGTGTGCCCATCACCTTGGTACGTCGTCTGCCAGCTCTTAGATTATATATTAAACAGGATACGATAAATTTTGGCATAACGGTAGACGTGGTAATCTTAAAATCTTCTAATCTTTTTTAACCCCTTGTTTTGGTTGGGGTGTTTTTATAGTTTTAAGTTAAACTGACAAAAGTTGTCCGCTGCCTTAAATCCCCCTTCTGTACTGCAAAGCACAGTTGTGGCTGGCGTGGCTGCTCTTAGTGGCCCCCAGCCCTCCGGCTGCTCAAGGATGGCCGAGTAACACTCGGATGTTGCCAAGCGTGGGCTGCTGAAATCTGCCCTGCACAGCGGAGGGCTCTTTATGCCTGTCCTACCCTTCCGAGGGCAATATCTTCACCCCAGAGTCAGTAAGTGTTGTCTGTGCCTAAATAAATACCTTTTGAATTAAAACATTTTGCAGCTACATCCCAAAAGAGTAGATTTTATGCATGGGTTTTGTTTTGAAATTTGTATATTCATTTTGTTAATGCTGACACTGGCTCGTAGAGAGTCTGTCTGATGCCAGGGCTTCTCGATAGCAAAAGTCCTTGAATGGAGAGCCCTCACATTAAGAGAAATTTGTTACCTGCCTAATGCCAAAGTAATATATCAGACATGTGCCTTATTATACTGTCCTGGTTTCATCATGGGAGACTGTGAAGTGTGTGACTAGGATTCATCTCACCTAATACCCACATTGTAAACATTTGTATTCTATGGTTCAGCTTCAGATGGGTGTCAAGTATCCCAGATGGACTGCTCCCTCGGTTCTCTCTGTTGACTGGAAAAGGGAGCCTGTGGCCACAGCTGTGTGAGGTTAGAGGAAACGTAGCCTGTCTTAAGTGCCCTAATTAAATTAGTTTCAAGTTCATGGTGTTGTATATAGGCATCAGAGTTCACCTAAAACCAGTAACAGGCTATATGAGTTTTGAATATACTGAGGACTTAGAGCTTGCCTGAAAACCAATGGAGTTGAAGAATCCAAGTGACTAAGAAAACTTTACCTGTATATGTACTTACATGCATACATATAGATATGTACCTTAAAGTATGTGCATATGTTGATAAAGTATGTGCATATGTTGACTGAAATATTTCATAAAAGTGCATTTTTAAATTGATGTGGTTTTTGTGAATAAACATTTTGACAGCATTTCTGGGAAGAATTAAGTAGATAAAATAGAAATGAGATATAAGGAAGGTGACAAAAATCCTGTGAAATAAAAAAGATTCCAATTAACTGTTTCCTTAAAACTGTGAAATGTCTAATAGAGGGGGGAAAAAAGGAAATAGCAGCAGCAATCTTTACGATGGTGAAATTAGCCTGCTATTCAACAGGATAAAGTCAAAAGGTCTAAGAATGAAGAAAGAAGACAAACACTTCCAGTGCTTTAGTCTTGACAACTTGTTATGAAAATACATATAATTAATTAAAGCAAAGCTACCCAGACCTAGGCTGTGAAGAGTTTTTCTTGCTCTCCAGTGTCATCTGTAAGCATGTTCAGGCTTTATGCAGAACTGTATTTTAATCCTTGTGTGAAATCAGAGGAAAAAGTTCCTGTGAAATGTAAAACCTTCCTAATGATAAACCAATGCCATTCAGGAACTGGAATCACCAGAATGCAGTAAGTTATAGTTGAGATGGTTCTCAGAGGCAATTATGGATTTTTCAAAGATAGTAATTTGCTTCTTTAGTTCATAGATACACTGTCATTCTTCAACATTTAGTTTCCCCCACATTTTCCAAGTTCTCTTTTGAGTTACTGAAGGCTTTATAGGAAAGAAATGATTTGAGAAATATCTTGTGTGACCTTACCTATTTTGTGGTCCAATCTTGGCAGTCAGTAAGATGCACTTACCAGCATAATAGCATTTGAAACTTGCAGTGGCAGGAATCAGAGAAAGAAAACATACACATGTGGATCCCTGTAGCTAGGCATGTAATGTATTTGCCTGGTTGCCAGATTTGTATTATTTTTTGTATAGTTTTTCAGGGACTAGAATCATTCATAATTGTCACAGTAAAAGTGGAAATATCAGCTTCGTGTACAATGAGTCATATATATCCAAACTAGTGTTGAATAAGTTAACATCTTATGTGAGACTGATATAACCTTATTTTAAACCTACTCTGTTAAATAGAAGGTGTAAATTTACTGTATTGAGTAGTCAACATCTTTATATCCTTATTTTTGGAAGCATTAGTTCTCCACATTATACATCTTGCATTCTGATAGGTGTCTTTGCAGGCACTTGCTGCTGGAAAGCACTTTAAATGTGCACTGCCACATTATGAGCTGTTATCCCAGATACCTTTCTAAGTATATTTGCAAAATTTAACAGAATCTGTTCTAAAAAAATGAACTTCAGTCATTGCCATATTTACACAAACACCAATAAAACTATTAAATATAAATGAAGATGCCAAAAAAGGATGCTCTCCAATAGCAAAGCTCGATATTTTGCATTAGAACAATCAGAAAACCAGCAGGCATGACTGTCAAGAAAACCATTGCAAGGATAATAGACGAATTTTCTTTGAAATCTATAGAATTTTCCTTTAGTTCACACAGAATTAAACTGAATAAATCTGCTGCAAATGAAACCTTGTATCTGATTCATGTACAGACAAGTAAGTGCCAATTTTTTTACTCTACTTAGTAAAAACAATATTAAAATAAACTGTTTATATTTTTATATAAGGCTACAGTTTCTCCCTTCTTTTCTTCTTTCCTTCCTTCTTCCTTTGTGGCTGACAGTATAAAAGTCCTTTCTGGGCTCTGCCTCAGCACTTCCTAGAGAAGATCTAATTTTCTCTGAAATTCCCTTAAAAACTAATTATTAGAACATTGGACTCTGAAGCTGAATTCTGGTGGGGACAACAACTTTAAGTCCCAGTTAGATAGTTCTTCCCCCACACTGTATGGCCTGACCAAAGCACACCTTATGCAGTCTTATTTCTGAGCCTCTCATGCAAGGTGAGGATGAAGTGGCATCACTGGATTATATTCCCTTGGAGTCACTGGAGTGGGGGCTCGAAAGCCACAGGGGGACCTTGTGGATACTTTTCTTGGAAAACTGAAGCATGGATTTGTTTGTGGAGCAGAGTAGAGGGAGGAGAGCTGGAGAACAAACCTTGGCTGCATGTAGTGTAGTCAAATGCTTTGCCAGATATTTAGGGTATGTATTTACTAAGTCTCCAATTAATTAAGATGAACATGTTTGGGACTGAAAGTGCAGATTGTAACAACTGACAAAATGTAAAATATGCAAAATTGTTAATTGTACTATAAAAATAACACAGCAACTTGTTTTCTGAGATTTTATTTAGCATTTTAATCAAGAATGGCTAAAATTTTCATATTCCCTGTGAAGGAGTGAGATATTAATGGAAAATTAATAATTTAATAATTTAATAAATGTACAGTCCTGAGAGTAGTGATGAGTCTTTCCATGCCTACATAGTTATTTCTATTGTTCTCAACATATTATGTACTATACTTTAAAACTTTATAGGCTTGTTTTAAATAACTGCTGAAAAGAGTGACAATTACAAGTTATTTCATTAAAGAAGTTGATTTGTACATCCCAGTAGCTGACCTGTTTTTTGTGCCTACTCCGTAATGCTGGGGTTTTGTGCATTTGCCTTCTAGTAACTGTAGATTTCTTAGGGATTTTTGTATTTATGTTTATACAACATGATGAGCTTGGAGGGAAATTTATGTGTATTGAAGTTGGTGTATATGTTTTATAATAAATGAATTTTCATAAGGAAATAATTTGCTGTGAGAACGCATTAATTGTGATGTCATTTGGTCAAACTTCTTCTCTCTGCCCAAGTAATCTGAATTAGGGTTTTACCAAAATGCTGGAAAGACATACTGGAGGGATAAAAGATACAAGTTAAATCAGTTAGAAGAGAAATGTGAACTAGATTTCAGTTTTCCAAATTATGACTCTAAGCACTGGGCAAGCAAGCATAAAGAACTGCCAAGATGCTGCCTCACGCTTTGTGTGAGGTTGGAAGGTCACCAGATGATGACTGCTAGGGCATATGGTGCTCACTGTTCTTGTCTTACTGTCCTTGGGGGCAGACAGCTCATATAACATGATGACAAGAGTGGGCTGTGGTGTGACAGCTTAACTCTTTACCCTTTTCACCCTTGTACTGTGTAAGTTTTTAGCACATTTTCTGTTTCTTTATCACCTGAATGGCATTTGCCTTCTGGCTGTATCACCATATTCTCTATAAGGAACCAAGCCCATCACTGCCCCTTGGCTTCTGATTTGCCCTTGCTGTGCTGCTCGGGAAGCTGGCAGCGTTTTAGCTATGCAGGGCTACTTGAGGGTCATCAACATCCTATAGAATATGGTGCCACAGACCTCAGCTTCACCCAAAACAATGAGTGTAGCCAGTGCTGTTTCAGATGGGACAGTACCCTTGATGTCCTCCACTGGGTAGCAGCCAGGGTCAGTGCCCCTCAGGCCGGGTGACAGCTGCAGCCCAGCCCAGTCTTTCCATTATCCACCAGAGGTTTTGGGTGACAGAGCCAGCACCCATCTGTAGGGTCATGTTGTCTTCCATTTTGAAGATTATTAGTTCTGAGCTAAGGAAAAGAAGGGCCATATCCGGTGCCCTGCAGTGACAGCACACAGCTGTCAGAGCTGCCGTCAAATTGCCGTGAAAACAGGACAGAAGCCATTGTTCCTATGGAATCTAGCCAGTCCAAATGTCTGCATTTCACTGGGGACTAGTTTGGAGGCATTGAATCCACTCCTGCTTCATAGTCTTTGAAACCATTTTACAGTGCTCCAAGGACACACATCACCTCAGAAATGAAAGAAAATACATATGTAGGTTGGTAATTAAAATACAAGGCCTGTGCTATTACATGCTGTTATCTTTTTTTGTCTACTCCCTTCTTGTTATCTTCTGGGTAGTGGATATTCAAAAAAACCCTCATAAATATGTTAAGAGAGTTAGATGTTGTGAGTTCAGACCCTGTCCAACTGCCATATGACTAGATTCCAAGATTTCTCTGGTCCTGGATTGAATGCTCGAAATGTTTATGTGAAACACCTGCTCTGATGGCAGTTGATTTTTTGTATCCTGTGTAAATCATGATACTTTAAAATGAGAATTAGTTTTGGTGCCTAAAGCCATTAAAATAGACCTACACAAGATAAAATGTTTTAGGTACACCTCTTTCCTTGTCATTTGTGCTTGCCTGGTTCAGCTGTCACACTGTGCTAGCTGCTGCCAATCCAAACTGGGGAGTGTTGCTCTCAGTGTAGCTCCGGATCATTTCATATATGAGATTAAGGAAACATGGAAATTTGTTTGTGACCTTGATCTTAGAAAGGTTTGGACAGAAAAAGATGATGAAAGATGGAGGCCCAAGAGAAACCTTGCAGCAGGACCCCATGTGCACCCTCAGCCCCCTCAGCTGCTTGCTCACTCCCTACCAGTGAGATGGGAGAGAGAATCAGAGGAGTAAAAGTGAAAAAACTCATGAGATGAGATAAAGACAGTTTAACAGGGAAAGCAAAAGCCATGCACATAAGCAAAGCAACACAAGGAATTCATGGAGCACTTCCCCTGGAAAGGCAAGCGTTCAGCCATCTCCAGGAAAGTATGTGTGACTTGAGAAGACAGATGCCATAACCCTGAATGTTACCCCTTCCTCTTTCTTCCCCTGGCTTTATATGCTGAGTATGACACCATATAGTATGGAATTTCATTTGGTCAGCTGGGGTCAGGTGTCCCGGTTGTGTCCCTTTCCAACTCCTAGTACACCCCCAGCCTCTTGCTGGCAGGGCAGTACGAGAAGCAGAAAACACTTTGCTGTGCAAGACCTGTTCAACAATAACAAAAACACCCCTGTGTTATCAACGCTGTGTTCAGCACAAATCCAAACCACAACCTCATACTAACTACTTTGAAAAAAATTAACTCTATCCAAGCCAAAACCAGCATAGAACATTACTACAAATCCCAGGAAAGCTCATCAGTTATTTTCCCAAAATGCCTGTTAGAGGCAGCTATATAACTTAAACTTTCAATGGAAAATAGACATTGACAGAATTGATGTCAACTAAAATGTCCCTGAAAAGAGGAGGAAATTACTGCATAGCTCTCCACTAAAAGGCACAGTAACCAGAGCACTGCAGCTTGCCTTGCACGAGAAGGTTGTCTATAGCTCCTGTCAGCAGAGGGATTGACTTTCTCTGCCAGTGGCTCTGTTGAAATTGATACAGCTCATGCTTCACTTCTAAGCAGCACTGTGAATGCTGAACTCCTGCTAAATAAGCAGGCCATAGCTTCAAAGGTAGCTAATATGTGGAAACCCATCATTGACTGACTTGTAAAAATAATTTGGGCTGAAAAAAGTAATCCCTGTTCTGATATCAGTTGGGTTAGAAATTGTATTTAGCCAAGCATATGGCTATTTTGCTAGATTAGAGGTGAGTATCTTTACTTTGGAAATGTGAAGGTTTGTACATGAGGCTATTAGCAGATCCAAATTCTAAGTCTATTCATCTTATCAGTACCGTTCATTTGGGGATACACTGCACTTCCTGTTTCTAAAGTCCACAGTAACACAGCAACCAGATAATACTGCTTATCTCCACTATCAACAAATTAACCCTTGTAATTTCTGCTGTCAGAAAGTGAAAAGAACCTGTTCTTTGAGCCCAAGTTGTATTCTGAGACCCCACTATCATACTATGCCCCTTCTTCTGACACAGCGTCCATTACAAGAGGTGTCTGTCCTGTAGGGGCCTTGTATTTGTTCCCCCCTCCATTCATACACTCTCACTCCTAGAATGTCCTGAGAGTTTTAGATTTCGAATGGGATTACTTTTCAATCTTTCCTTCCCCTAGGAAAGCAAATGAAACTCGTTAAGTGCCAGTGTGGGTCTGGAAAGTCTGAACAGTTGGGGTAACTCATCTACTTTCAGGTTTGTCTTTTAGAGCTTTGATGCAGTACAGCTCTTAGTAGAAAAGCAAAGGCATACTAAGCTCCATAAATAAAATCTTCTCAAAAATCAGTAAAATGTTCTTCAGGAAAGACTTTTAAATGGGCAACTAACAATATTATGCTGAATATCTTCACATTCCTCAAGGAAGAATAAAAATGAAATGTGCTATCCAAATGACAAGGGCCAATAGCCCAGTATATGTCTTTCTCATTATATGAGGTTTTAAAAGGTGACTAGTAGACTCAGGAGTAAATTTTTATTGTAGAGTGACAGGAGAAAATTTTAAAAATATCTCTATTAAATGTTCTTACTAGCTTAATTAAGATACATATAATGAAGCACCTCATCTGGCTGGCTTTTATAGCCAATGGCCTTAGTAAGCCTTTTAAAAGGAGGATAAAAGAGAAAAAAGGAAAAGTTGCATCTGCATATTGTGTGGGGAGAAGCTGTGGCACAAAGTATTGATTATCTTAAAATGTCATGTGTAGAAAACTGAAAAGACTCTTTTTGGTGCTTGTGTTAGCCTAAGTTTGCTATTTTATCATGCAATCATAATAATTTTCTGCCATTTATTTTCCTGTCTATATGATGTTTGATAACTTTCAGGTAGTATCAATCTTTCTTGTCCTTCCAGAGTGCATATTCTTGCTCATCACTTAGACACCACCCACTAAACGTACTCAGTAACAGTACTGTCATTTCACAGTCATTATATGTAAGGAAGGTACTTTGACACCTGAAACAAAATAATTATATCACTTTAGAGACCAGTAAATATATTAGAAATAGTTTAAGGAAGTAAGGGCAGATTGTGGCCTGCCTGTAAAGAAAAAAGTTAATTATTTGCATTTATATGATAGATTAAAACAAAGATGTTATTCTGGAGGTGGTGAAATTAGGAAAGTGGTGTAGGTAGAGCTTAACTTGGATGGGAAGGTTCAAATCGGTTAGAAAAGTTTGATTTTCAGTATAATAAAGCAGAAGAGGAAATATGGAATCTGAAAATATTTTTTGATATTGACTCGTGCTTCTGACAAAAGATTTAAAACAGAATGTATGCATTTGGGTAACGTAGATTCAGATTATCAAATGTAGTTTTCAATTGGAAAGAGAATTAAAAGTGTACAGAAATGCAGAAAGATATTACATGGATGCTAATAAAAATTTTTGTTACGTTTCATAGCGTCAGTGAATGGAGATTTTGTTATAGTCTCCTTAATGTTCAAGTAAACTGAGTACTGGTAAAAATGAAGCTTTTGTGAGACAGGATCTTTGCTTTATTTAAACATTATCAGGATGTTTAATCATTTGCTTTAGGATTTTCTTCTCTGCCATACACTAGAAAAGCAAAGATCATAAATTTAATAATCTGACAGGCCATGGTTTACACCTTGTTATGGAGAAGCTTAAATTCTGCCAGAAAAAAAACCCCAAACAACTTTTATTCAGCAGGCTGACAAACACCACTAATTCTTAGAGAGGTCAGTGGAAGCTAAGCAGGGACCCTGCCTCTGAGGAGATGTCTGCTATCTGTGTTCTCCCATCCTTGGCTCAGATGCATCGTCTCCTGCCCATAAACATGGACACCTAAACCAAGAACTCTTTGTGCAGGTGTCAGAAAGAGACAGACGTACAGGGCAAAAGCAATTCCATTAACATTCACAATTGGTCTGTGGGTCCACCTACTGCCTCCATTGATTATGGGATCACCGTATGGCTGAGTAACCTGTACCAGTGGTCAGTCACCCTCACAGTGAAATTGTGTTTTCTGATGTTCAGACAGAAGTTCCTGTGTTTCAGTTTGTGTCCACATTTCCTCTGGTCCTGTCACTGATCACTCCTGAAAAGAGCCTGTCTCTGTCCTCTTTGAATCCTCCCTTCAGGTATTTTTGTGCATTGGTAAGATCCCCCTGAGCCTTCTCTTCTTCAGGCTGAGCTGTCCCAACTCTCCCAATCTTTCCTCACATGAGAGATGCTCCAGACCCTCAATCATCTTCATGGCCCTATGCTGGTCTCTCCAGTATGCCCACCTGTCTCTTGTTACAAGCAGCCCAGAACTGACACATATTTCTTCAGGTGTGGCCCCACTGGTGGTGAGTAGAGGGGAAAGATATTGCCCCTACCTAAGGGCAGCATTCCTCCATCCTAGCTCAGGATAAGAGCAACCACCTTTGTGGCATGGACACACTGCTGGCTCGTCATCAATTTCATGCCCACGAGGACACTGAGGTCCTTTTATCCAGAACTGCTTCCTAGCTGGATGGCTCCAGCAAGTACAGATGCTTCTTGTTACAGAATATCTTGAGTTGGAAGGGACCCACAAGGATCATTAAGCCCAACTCTTAAGTGAATGGCCCATGCAGGTGGTGAGCCCACAACCTAGGTGCTATTAGCAACATGCTCTCATGAACTGAGCTAGTCTCAGGGTCTTGGTGCTTGGAGTTGTTCTTCCCCAGGTACAGGACTTTGCAATTCTGTTTTTTTGAACTTCATGAGGTTCCTATCATAAAAAACATTGAAATAAAATAAATTTCCTATAAATAAGAAACAATTTAGATCATGAAAGATTATGGAGGAAGGATATATTTGTTCTATTTCTGTTTTCCTAGAACAGAGCACCCATGTCTAAATCATTCCTGATAGACATTTGTCCTGGTTTTAATAAGATCCAGTAATGAAAACTTGGTAAGTTCCCCCAGACACTACTTCACTCTGAGAAGGTTTTTCCTGATGTCTACCCTGAATTTTTCCTTGCTGTGATCATTGCCTTTCCTTCCTGATGGTTTTTGAAAATCATCAGGTTCCCACTCTCCCCTACCAGTCTTCCTTTTACTATGGTAAACAACTCCACTTGATGTATTTTTGATTTTGGATCTTTGATTATTCTTGTTGTTACACCCTCCAATTTTTGTGTATCCTTCTTAAACATGATGACCAGCTGCAAATTTGTATTTATGGCCTCCTGTGGTCTGGACTTTTGGTGTTGATGGCTCCCACTGAAATTCAACACCCCAACCCTGTCCCAGAAAAAAAAAAAACAAAACCAAAAGAAACTGAAATACCTTGAGCTGAACAGTAACACAAAAGACTCCTTGTACTTACCAACTTCTTTTAACTTTAAACCTAACAATACAAAAGACAGAGACCTGGTTTTTGATTTGGAGTGAAAACTCTCAAGTTTGCTTCCTACATCTCTGAAGTAATTTCTTTCAGTTGTGGTGGTGCATCCCCCTCATACCCAGGCCACTCTGCAACCTTAGGAATTCTCGTTAGGCCTCAACCTTGATTAATGCCACCTGGGCAGTTAAGCTCCCCTAAGTCTGTCAGAAACAGTGTCTGTTCACAGGAACTTCTGTTGCCTCAGAAACTTCTGTTTTCTAACAGATAACCTTGGAACACTATTTTGTCTGAATCATAGCCCAAGTGGAACAATATTATTGTTACTGAGGAAAAATCCGTAATTACCTTCTTGGATGGTAATTGCGGCTGGGATGAAGATTGACAGATGATTCAAGCCAAACCTCTTGTCACCCTCTAAACTGCTGTTCTGAGTGAGGCCCTTTGAGTCCCCCTGGACTGCAGCATCTTTCTCTGAGCAGGATGCTTCTCAGAGCTTGCCAACTCTCAAGCATGAGATAATTGGAGGAACATTGCTGAAAGCTGATGATGGGGCCTGGGCTGATATCCATCCCCAGCTCCTTTATTGTTTGAGGTATTTCACTGAACTTGAGGGGAATTTTTAACAGGTACCTTTGTACGTAAATGTTGTGTATGTGTGTGTGGGTGAATTGATGTAAATACCCTATAGTGAATGTAGTGTGAATGTTGTCTGATTTGTAATTAAGCTACCACTGTGATTATAGTAAATCCTATTGTATCATTCACTGTTAAATTACTCAATTATTAAGGGCTGTTAAACCCTTTAGATATAAGCTGTTGACCAAGTCTGAAGTGAAATTTGGACTCAACCACACCTAGGTTCCATCAAGAGTTTAGAAAGTAAGGGGTTGACTCTGAGCCTTGTGACTCGGTAGGAGGATCTCCCTTACCCCTTTGCACCCTTGCCCTTTAGTGTTCCTGGTCTCCATATGAATAATTCTAGATTGGTCCTAATATGATTTTCCTTTGTGTACTCCATCTATGTAGTAAGTAATAGAGTGAAACCTGACACCAAGGTTTAAGTCATGCTTGCAAATTTATATTAAATGTGCTTTTGTTGATAGCTTTGATAGTGATTCTTTGTGACCTAGACCACTCAATCACATCAGCTAACTGTGATTTCAAGCTGTGTCTATGTAATGCCACTTCTTCACAGTCCATCTACAGAGAACTTCATATGTACACTGCATAAAAGCAGGGATGGGCATCCATTTTAAAATTGTCATTTTGACTACCTCTATACTCAGCAGAAAGAGGGAGAACTCCTGGAGAGTGATTCATCGTGGGATAATGTAAGTATCAAAAATACACTGGAGATATTTTGCTCTCTGAGGCTGTTCTCTCTCTGCAGTAACCAATGAGGCAGCCAAGTAAATTAGCTTAAATTAGACACTTGGCCTTTAGGTGGTTAAATTGAGTGACTGAAAGTAACTAGCAACAATATTCTGTTGTGGAAATTCTTGTTACTCATGCAAAAAAAAATATTAATGCAAAAGATGACCTAACGAAAAATTATCCTGCTGACTGCTTTATCCAGTGTAACTGAACAAAAATGCTTGTAAAAACAAAATAGACGTGATTGTGGGCTATCTACTCAATAAACTGTACACACGTGTTGCAACTGGTGACCTATGGTGAATCTGCTGGAAACACCAAGGATTGAATTGCTTCAGTATAAGCAGATTTGGTGCTAGGAATTGACTGGTTGGCAGAGATTAAAAGAACACCTTGAAAAAGATTTGCTTCAATCAGGTATCTGCAAGACAGACCCAGAAATGTGCAATTTCTCCCGGTTTACACAGTCATCACCAGTGTTCTATACAACACATAATCCATGGATTGGATTGTTTAATAATTACTGAGGTTAAGAGTCCAGTAGATTTCAGCAATAAGTGCACATCGGTTGTTACAACCCCTATTTTGAGTTGAGTTGTTTGGGCATGTTGGCCATACTCCATGATCTTCACAAGCATGACATGTCCAGGTTACAGGTATTAAGCAAATGCTTATTGACTCACAAAATCAGCTTGGATTTAATAACCTCTGAGGTTAATGATATACTCACTGCTCCAGATATGGTACCCAGGGTAGTTGCTGCCCAGCCAGGCATCAGTCATGATGGGGAGGGCAGGCTGTCCCACAGCTCCCTGGAATGGATGCACAGAGCTGCTGAGGTGCCACCTGCCACCAGCTCCACTGACACTGATGACACGTGACATGACCAAGAAGCTCCTGAATAGTCCCTGGGCCAAGAAGCCTTCCTCTCTGTTTTAATGTAGGATTATATACCTTCCTGTGCCAGTGTTTTCCCTCTTGCATCCTTGAGCTGCTAACAATCCTGGCACACCATACCTATAATATCTATTTTCCTTGTCTCTGTACAGACTCACAGCTCATTTTTGGCGGACTGAGCAGAGGCTGTGCAGGTGTGGTGTCAGAGGATCCTTGGTGCACAGACTGCTAAAGCCCTGGTGATGGGGAAAACCTGCAGCAGGGTGCAGAAAGAAAGAGGCAGACTTCACTAAACAAGATATACATTATTGAGGTGATAGAAGAGAGTGAATTTGGAAAGAGCATAAGATGCCATTCTTCAGGGCATGAACCAGCTACAGAGTAAAGTTGTGAAGAAACTGTCCTTCTATATCAGTTCTTCCATGACTGCTTTATGGTTTCTGCAGAAACTTCCTTTGCAGCATCTGGAACCAATCACTGTCAAAACCAGGTCACATTAAGTAGGTGCTTGGGCTGCTCCTGTATTTACAACTCCTGCCCTTTGTACAAATGCACATATCTGTGCAAAAAGACAACCCACCTGTGCTCTGCACTGTCCTGATGCTAGTGAGCAGGCAGGGGTAGAAAGTGATTGTATAAGATTGGTCAATGGCTACTAATCTTTTTTGCCAAATAGTTTAATATTTCATTTTTCAACATTACAGATGGAAAACAACCTACTTTTACTTCATAGAAGGATATCTATCTGTTCCCATATTTATGTTGCATTCTTATATAACTGATGTCCTTGGTGATGGTTGCAATGAAAGGATACTGGCACTTTAATCCAATGTCCCAGTTATGGGGTAGTGCATGGTGGTCCTCTTGCCTTAGATTTAGATTTAGATTTTCTACTTTAGTAGCTTTAGATTTATTTCAGTACCAAGGCTCTTTGTTTAGTGACTGGTTATCAGTCTCCTTAGCATTGGTAGGAGTTATTTTTTATCTTTTCTACTTATTATGTTGACTTTGCCTTTAGAGCTTGTCTCTCTTGCATTTGAAAAATATACAAAACTGGTTTCTTTCCTAAAACATCACATAGCTCAAACTTTTTTTGAAAGAAAAATGTCAAGAGGACATGTTTTTGTTACTTAGAAAAAGGACACAGTCATTAAATGCTTTCCTTCATGTGTGAGTTTGTAGTAGTTAAAGCTGCCTTCAAGGTAGGATAATTACGGTGATGCAAAAATGTTGTCTATGAGAAGCCCAGTGTCTGGATCAAGTTAACCCTGGCTCACATCCAGGGAACTCCCTTATTTCTCAGTCAGAGAGTTCCAGAGCCATTTGATCCTCTCATCAGAAACGATATGCTAAGAGTTTGCAAGGTGGGCACCATACCAGCTTACCAGCATTGTCCCTATTCCACGTGACATTTTGTGGTGAAGAGAAGGACTCACTGTTTGAGTGGTAAATGCTGTCCGTGCAGCTGATCTCTGCTGGCTGCCTTTGCAGGCTGTTGCAAATACAACAGCAAAAGAATAATTTTCTGTTTGAGTTGGCAGCTGGTAATGGTAAATTTCAAATAATATAGATAGATAGATAGATAAACATCTGATAGATGATAAACATCCAACATGTCTTAAAATTGACAGCTAAAGCAGAAGAAAGAGACCTAGGTGTGTATTCACCCGGAGGCAAGACAGCTGGAATTATCTGTCGCTTTTGATAGCTACCACTTAACTAAGCAGTGTCCAGGCTATGCTTAGCACATGTAGTATGATCTTCAGGCAGTGAGGAAGAAAAAGAGGACCTAGGAAACACAAATGGGGAAGAGGGTGAGGCTGTGTGTGAAATGGAGAAGAGGGCTGTAGGCATGCTAGGGGAACGAAAACATAGCATTCCAAAAAAAGCCAAATTGTATGTGTTCTCCTAAATATAGTATAAATGCTGTACTTCTAATGGCATAGAGAGTTTAGGAATTACGCCAGGTCCCAGATACTTCAGGGAGATCTTCTTTATCCAATGACCTGTTCCTGCAGACTGAGTGGGTCACTGCATTCCCATCTGGAACAAAGCCACTCAGAAATCCCGCTCTCTACACCACAGCAGACATGCTAGCTTTATAGCTACACAGAGCTGGAATGAATAGTTTTGAAACATCTGTGTGGGGTAATGGAGACAAAGAGGAATGGGTAACATGGCTTGTTATCTTTTTGCCTCTGTTTTTAGTCTATTTAAATTATCAAGTCAGTCTAAAATCCCAGAAATAGTGTTATAAATACCTGTAACAAACACAAGACACACTTCCTTGTCAGAATTGCTCTCCTGAAATTTTGGGCTACTTATCTACAATTATAATTGCAGGGAATAAGCCAAAAACTGAGATAAGAAACTGGTCAACCACATATTTTAATATGAGCTGAAACTGTTTTATATACAATACTGCTGGCAAAATTTCAGCCTGAATATGTGAGTGTTGCCTGAAAATGTTCTTTCAGCTGATTGTCAAAGACTTTTTCTGTTTTAAATGAGACTCCCAGTGCTTGATGGATTTTTTTCATACATTTCAATCCTGACTTTTTTTGAGGCTCATGTAGTACTGTTGTTGTCATCCTGGCCTCTGTGTCTGTAGTCCAAAATTGTAATAGCTGGTTTGTACTGTTTCTTTTGTTTTAAATATTTGTTTTCATGAATCTTATGTAAAAAGTGAAAAATCCTTAATTTTGTTTCAAAACTTTTAGGAATTATTAAAGTGTAAAGAAATTAAAATATATAAATGATTCACAATTAATTTATTATTTGGGTTTTTCCTTTCAGTCTTGGCAACAAAATAAAGTAACAAATATCCCCTGTAAGACTGAAGTTCTTGCTCTAATCTGTGAAGAACGTTTCACTTAGAAGTAACTATTAATATGGCAAAAAAAGAGAAACATTATGAATTTTTAAGACCTTAATTTTATAAAATCTGCTTTAAAATCAGTATTTAGTTTGGTAGTATTCTCTAAGGACATTTAAATGCCATTTTTCTTAAAAGAATGTATTGTTCAAAGTCTAGAACTTCAATGTTTGGGATGTTGATGAAGCAAGCCTCATAATACAGCCTGCTAGTTAAAATAACACCAACCAGGAACAGATTTGTGCTTCTTAAGCTTCAAATGCTGTAAAGGCATGCAATAAGAAATAGCAAAGCTTTGCCTCCTAGGGTTAGGATGTAGGGTTTTTTTGCAATATTAGTCACAGAAATGATTGTATATCAAACTATTTTTGGTGCGTTTTGAGCTGCTGGTTCCACACCATCTTTCAGACATGCTGGTTTGTGCGCGTGCAATGAATTGCTTCTCCAAGAGCATGGCTCTTGCACACCACTGCAGTACTAACAACAAGAAGAAGGAAGAAAGATAATTTGCTGCCTTTGAACAAATGTTCTCAGACAAAACGGAATCCAGCATATATAAGATCTATTTCTTTTCTCTTTTTTTTTTAAAGGTTTCAGATAGTTGAAGAAATATGAGTAACTCGGCTCTAGACAGGCTTGAGTAAGAAAGCACAGCTGGACTCCAGACACTGACTCACTCCCCAATTACCACTACCCGGATTTTTTTCCAATAGGCTCTTTTCTGCCAATTAATCTTTGAGCTTCCCATAATGTAATGCTAGGCTGAGATCATGTCAATGTAGACAGAAAAACTACATCTACGTTGACATTCATAAGGAGGTAAATAAAGCAAGAAATTTGGAACTAACTAGCGCCAATAAAAGCAAAAGTACAACTGGGAAACATACGGACAACTTTGGAACTTCTTTGTACAGATCACAGTGGAAATATTCTGCCTCTGTGTTTATCAGGCTGCCCTCTGTAAGTCTTCTGTATTTCTGTTGCAAGCAGGAGAGGAACACAATTTATATTTAAGAAAGACTACCCTTATTTAAAAGCAACAAGACAATAAAATTTAACTTTTTAAGATGTTACAGCCAGACTGTAGGGGAAATAAACCACTTACATTTTGGTAAATATAAGAAAAGAAACAGCGGCCTCTACCAACCCCAGTCTTGCTATTGTATGTGAATAATTATTGATCTGAAGGACTGTTTGCAATGTCTTGCTGCAAATATGTTCCCTGGTCTTGTGACCACAGCACGGGAACTTTACTAAGTTTTGGCACAACCAGATCTCCCTTTTACTTCAAGTTTACTCCAGAAAATTTGGATTTTACTTTAACTGAAAAATCTCCAGATCCATTCTTACCTAAACCAAATATCTTAGATGAATATTAATTTTATGGGTTCACACAGTGAATGAATTCCATGACCTGTTGTATATAGGAAGTTTAAATATATTTCCTTCTGGCTATAAAGTCTAATAAAAAAAAAAACAAAGCAGAAAAATTCAACCATAGAGCATATTCTACTTTTTTTAATTGATTGGTCAGTCTCTTTCTGTAGACCATGAGCAAGCACCTTACAGTCAACCTGTCATCACTAGAACACAATTTAAAATAGACAGTTGTCACTGATGGGAAATGATCTGTCAATCACAAAAACAACATAGAAATTGTACTGTTGAATTTCCAGAGCTATCTCATTTTGAAGTAGTTTGTACAGATATCCAAAGACACTAGCCAACTGCCTTCTCAGTCCTGTGCAGCATGGGAAAGGTAATATCCCAAAGTAAAAATGTGGCTGACAAACAGGCTAGTAGAGAGTCCCAACAACAAAACCAAATTGATATAAAAATTTGGCTGGTCTAGCAAAATCTCAACCAGGCGTTTTTTTCAGTTTGTTTGAAGATCAAAGATGTCACGAAGAATGAGTTCCTGACATTTTCTTTGGCTGCTAGTGAAAACTTATCAATATTCAGGCTATTACACTTGAACTTTGAAGAGTCTGTCATAGCAACCTTAAAAAAAGAAGCTAGTGAATCCAACTTTAGTTTACTGAGGGAGACAGGGACCTTATGAGTGAATGCAGATGTTTTTATACCAGACTCTGAGGAAAACATTTGATAAAAATCACTGAAGTAAAACACTATGAAGAAGGATAAATGCAATGGGAATTTAAGTTAGTCTTTTGCCTCCAACACCAATAATTTTTAAGAGAAAATGTATTTTTAATTATCTAAAATGTCATTACCCCTTCCCTCTTCTTTTTACACATCATATAACTGAATGTTCAGAAAAGCCCTTTGCCTGATCTGTGCCTTTGAATTTCAGTATTTTCAGAGACGGCACTGGAAAGGTGTCGCCGTTGCCTACTTGGCCTATGCCTACATTTGGAGGGGCAGAAGGCTGGGAGGTAGGAGGTCTGCTTCTCTTCCCTGGACTCTTTAAACTCCTTGGATGGCAAGACTGAGGTGGAGCCATAATGAAGAGCAGGGTCTACATCACTTCACCTGCAAGTGCTGAAGGCAGGTACCTGGAGATGCAGAATCAGCAGGTTAGTAAGTGTGATGCTGGTGAAAAGTAGCGTGAGAAGAAATAGGACTGACTGTGGGGCCACGAGGGAGGGCAAGAAGTGAACTGTGGTGGTGTTATCCAGGACACCAGGCTGATTGGCAACGGGTTACTACTATCACTCTGCCTACTGTATTACTGCTGCCTACAGGTGAGGGGTGCCTGCACACATCTGGGACTGGGGGATCTGTGTAGGCAGCTCCACAGGTGCTGCCTGTGCAGAGGACGGAGCAGGGGAAGGAAATATGGAGAGACACACACACACACGTGATGACCCGCACGGATGGAACCAGAGTGGAAATGAGCACCATGAGTTCCTGGGGCCCAGAAACAGTCAGAGTGGACTGAGTTTTTCTAAGTGAACTGGAATAGCAGATGAGGTGACTTAGGAGCTAAGGATGGCAGCATAAGCATCATACTTCTGAGAACACCTATGTCTGTCTCTCCCTTTTGAGACTGCCTGCTCTGTAACCCCCTTCTACAGCTTGGGCTTTCTTGGTGCCCTGTGTAGAATTTGCAGGCTGCTGTGGGTATACAAAGCAAAGGCAAGATGTCCACAAGCCTGAAGATAAATTAATGCTCTTGGCTGTTCCCTGAGAGTATCACCTGTTCACTCCTGCAAGGTGATGAGATTAGTTGGCATTGGATGAGAATGTTTTTCAAGTCATGGGCTTAAAACAGGAAATCTGCTTGGCCAAGTCTATATTATACAGTACCCCTAATTAAGCACCAAAAAGGTTGAACAAAATACTTCAACTGCAGTGAGTTTCTTCTAATGGAGATTGAATAATATTTAAAATTTTTCAGACAATAAGAGATTTTCCTTGTAAGATACTTTATGTATTTTTGCATAATTCTGAATCCTGACAAATAATTCTTTATCTGATTTTAAAAAGTAAAAATCCTAGCTACATAGCTATGCCTAGTTTTTATGCTGGATAGCAATACTTTTGGGGTTAATGAAATCTTTCTATTGCCTACAGATTACTTGATAAGAAAGCAACCTATTCTTCCCTGCTATACAGGTAGAAATTGGATTATTCTCAAGAGAGTACTAGAAATGCAGTAAATCTTAAATGTTGTATGTAACAAAAGCATTTTCTTCTTGTAAATTAGTTTAGTAGTAATAATTTCCGAGAAAAGAAAATACCAGTATCCCTAAAATAGACAGACTTGAAAAACTTCTTTGTGTATTTCAGAAGCTCACAATTTAAATATGATAGACATACTAGGAAGAAGTAGAAAAAGGAGATCCTTGTGCAGCAGATTAAATTAAGTCTAGAAATGAATTCTACTTTCTTGGTCCTGATTCTGGATAGTTCGAAGCTTCCCCTGTCTGTTTGGAGACAAAGGAGCAGTAGCTGACCTCAAGCTGTATTTACACTGACTGGCCAGGGTGTTTGTGTTAATTGTCTGGTTGCTCCGGCTCCACACACAAAAAAGACCGAGTTCTGCTTTCCATGGTAGAAATTTGAATCTCCCTCTTTTCTTTATTCAGACTTTAATTTCTCAAATTTGCGAGTGCATCTTATCTTTGACACTTCAACCCCTCTCTTTAACATTGATTCAATGTTCAAAAGTTACCAGAGGAAGATTAACAAGAGAAAAAAACCCAAGTCAACTCCTCCCTTCCTCCAAGCCCCATCATGGCAGGCAAAATTACTTCAAGTCCATGTAAGGGAGTATAAAAATAACATCCTTCTGGAGCAGCCTAGTGCAGAGACAGGGCAGATTTTCCCTCTATATGTACCCTGAAAAATGATGCTAAGGGATCAAAAATATGATATATAACAGAAGAAAGATGCAATGAGCATATCTGCTACAGCAGCAGTAAGCACACTGAAGAAGATGCATGCAGTGAGAGGCAGAGGTGGATGACAGACCTACCTATCAGGATAAATTTAAGAAAGTTTTGAAGATATATCTAGATTTTCTCTGCCTCTGCACTAGAGTCTTGGACAGGGGATTTGGGGAATAAATCCAGGATTCAAAAGCCCTGTGTAAGCAGAGCCAGTGCGATTTAGAGTGCCACAAGGGATGTGACCATTGTTACTCTCCACTTAAATAAATTAACACTGAGAGCATATTCCAACTAAAGTAGCCCCCTGAATCTCTCTTCACTGCATGATTCATGCTTTGCTCACTTCAGAGCCTGTAGGAATTTAAAGGCCAGTTCAGAACATTTACCCTGCTATTTATAGTAAGTACAAACGTATCTGTGCATCATGGTCAGAAAGAAAAGGTGTAATCTGGATGTCAAACATTTAAAGAAGTAATAAAAAGCATGTGGAACTGCAAAACAGAAAAAAGAAATAGCAATTGGTCTAGGAATGACACAAACACGCTACAAGAAAAGTGTAAACCTGTTAAGATTTCTGAAAAAGTCAGGTCAGTAAAGGCATAGAGTTAAATGAGGGGGAAATGCGTAAATAAATATTTTGAATAAACAAAAATTAAAAAAAATATTCAAGAAGAACATTTTAAGAGGTGAAAACATCAAAACGCCAAGATATTAATACAATATATTTGAAGACAGAATTGCATGAGAATTCAACCAGGCTGATGATACGTGCAGTAAGTAAAATTGCCAGTTAACAATAAGAGCTGGAAGGGAGCCAGAACCAGACAAGGGACATTTTGTGCTAATCACTGCCATCCATAGAGGTTCAAACATCTCAGACATGATGGATGAATGGGGCTTGAAAGAGACTACATATCAACATCACCATATTTACCCTTTTATCAGCAGATAAAATTAAACAAATAGAGAACAACTGGACTCTGACACATTAACACTGGGCTCTTTTCGAATTAATATAACAAAAGTGGGAATAGCAATGGTGCAACAGTATCTATTTAATTCAAATAAAGATTTTGTGTGTGTGTTTGTGTTTGTGTGTGTGTGTGTGTGTTGACACAAGCAGGCAGCCGGAACAAGCACAAAACCACAGCTAAATTGCAAAGAGTAAATTTATTTCATTACTTAGCTAACTGGAAGATCCTGAAGCAATGCACAGGTGGAGACACACAAGCGGGAACACAGGCACCACTAGGTTTGGTCCATCTGAGTTTACAGTGGGCCTACTGTTTGCACCAGTTTATCAAGGGCCAGTTTACCACCATGCTGTGATCTCCTCTGTGCCTTTTTGCATGATCTCTGGGCTTTGATCTTCTCTCTCCCAAAAACAGGGAGCTCAAGTATGTCTGACAGTGCCTCCAAGTCCCTCAAAAAACTCCCATTATCTGTACACAGAAATCCAACTTCTCAAAAGGAAGACAGAGGATAAACAGCAGTAGACAGAATATATGGGGTTCCCATCAGTGCTATTCTCCAGCCCTTGGCATTCCCAGCTGCAAGGTCACTTGAGGAAATCTACACTCATCCTCACCATTCTTCCACTTTTAACCCTTTCCTCCCAACATTCCACCCCCTTGCTCAAGAGACCATTGCTGCTGGGGTCAGAAGTGTAGGACAGAGTAATTTCCAGAAGCACTTAATGAAGCATATAGGAAAAAAGGAATAAGCATATAATTCTCTAAGGTAAATGTCCCAGTCCTCCTGTCAGGGCATTAAACCACTCAGCTAGAAAGGCACCACTGATAGGTTGCCTTAGTCAATGCATGAAGTCCTGTTGTTCCTATCAATGCAGCTGATTCAACAGCCATGTTGAAACAGCACATGCTGTCAAACTTGGAACAGCATATGTGGTGTTGAGACGGGAGGTATCTTATCATCATCAGCTGGTCTAGTGCAGTTACTTCCACATTCGAGGCAACTATTGCCTTTGATGTCCAATTGAAACCTTAAGTGAAGGCATACCCCAGGTGCTCTATATTTGATACGTGGGGAAGAAAAAGGAAAAAAGTTGCCACATATAAATATTTACCCAGTAATACTGCAGAAATGTATCCAGGGTATATACATTTGGTACAAGTCTATAAAGCATGACACACCAAACTGTGACAAGGAGGGAAAATAGGGTGTCATCTCCTCCCAATAATACATATGTTGTTGTCCCAGCTCCTTCAGATAAAATTTCTCCAGGCCTGGTAGCTTGTGATGGGGGTGATAGCCCACAGAGATTTAAGAGGTTTTGTTTGCGCTTTTTCAGACTGAACTTCGATTTGATGGTGGGTTTGTGGCACCAATAACAGAATTCCAACACTGTCCCCTCTAGATAAGGCCCAGGTATTTGTCAAAGATATCTGAAATACAAGAACTCAAGAATCTGATATTAACAGAGGATGTAGCATAAAGGGAGAAGCTGGAGTACAGAACCATACTGCACTGTCAGGGGTTATTACATGAATTTTCATATTTAGGCAAACAGGCTGTGGTCCCACCGCACAATCCATTGGCACAAACAATTCCATATCCCCTGTAGTTAAGGTCTTGGTAGAGACACCATCTGGAAGAACCTCAATCCTCATTGTGTTTTGTACTGGAGGTGACATGGTATGACGACAGGACGTTTGATTATGAATATTATGGTTCTTTAACAAAAACCTGCTTTTGTAAGGCGTGAACTCCACTGTTGTAAAGTTTTGGTAATGGTTAACTTCTTTGATTGTTCCTTCAACATCCCATTCTGTCTTTCAATCAGTCCATTAGCTTGGGGTTGGGGGACAATGTAGAAAAGCCAGTCTATTCTCAGGCTTTGAGCCCAGTTTTTGAGCCCAGTCTTGGACATTATGTCCACTAAAGTGTGTTCCTTAGTCACTCTGTAGTTGATGAGGAGGTCTGTATTGATGAAGGAATTGTTCTAATGCTTCAATTGTGCTGTGTTGGTTGGCATATTTGGTGTGTTTAGCAAACAGCAATCCTGACAGGGTATCCACAGCAGTGAGTAAATATCTCCACCCTTTGATGGTGTTAAGGGGCCAATGTAATTAGTGGAGGCACAGGATTAAAGGACACAATTCACAGAAGAGTGGCATGTGGAGTGGTTACATGTGGTTTTCCCAGTAAAAATTGTTGCTGTAAATAATGCTTCCATTTCCACAGTTTCTTGCAATGCCGAACCTACAGCTAGAATTTGTTTTTCCATAGGGGTATAATGTGTAGCAGAGCCTTGTAACACTTTGGGACAAAACCCTATAGGTTTTTTCTGATTTTTTGGCCTAGATGTCTGCCACAATCCCCATGAGACTATGCCACCCAGAATTGTTACTTCTAGTTCAAAAGGAAACCCTTGCCCAGAATCTAAAATTGGGCATGCTCAACCAAAGCATTCTTGCAGGCATCAAAGGCTTCTTCTGTTGCTTGGTCCATTGCCAAACAACTTTCTTCCTAGTCCATTTCTGCAGAGAACGTAACACATGAATACTGCCAGGTGTGGAATAAAAATGCTCCAGTACCCTAAAAGTTCCAGAAAAGTTAGCATTTGTTTCACTGTGGTCAGTACAGGGAATTGCTGGCAGGTTTGCCAGACCATGGTCCGTATTTCTCTAAGCTGCCCATGCCAAACTATCCCACAAAATTGCACAGTAGTACTAGGGCTCCGTATTTTCTTTGGATTAATTGCCCAGCCTCGGTCCTCGGATGTAAATGGGCTTTCAGCAATTCAGCGCCTGCCTCAATTTCTTGTGGTGATTCTGCCATAATCAATAGATCACCAATATACTGGTGAGCAGCGATAGCACCCGACCACTGCGGCATCGGCTGTCGCCATCTGGTGGCGAAGGGAGGCACTGTGGTTCCATCCCTGAGGTCACCCCTGGAAGGTGCACACACTGCTGCTCTTGCCAAGTAAAGGCAAAACGGTCCTGACTTTCTGAACCAATGGCTATTGAAAAGAAAACATTAGCAAGATCTTCTACTACCTTCCAGAGTTGTAGATTTGTGATTTTTTTCTATGAGGTTAACCATGTCTGGTACTGTAGCTGCAAGTGTGTGTGGGTGACTTCATTCAATTCTTTGTAATTAACAGTCATTCTCCAAGTGACATCTGATTTTCAAACATGCCAGATAGGGTTGCAGAAAGCTGTCATAGCTTCGCTAATGATTCCCACTCATTGGAGTGCCTGAATCGTTTGAGTAATTTTCTCTTTCCCCCTGGAATGTGATACTGCTTTACATTTACCACCTTGGTAGGTGCTGGTAGCACAACAGGATAACATTTCAGGAACTCAAGCAAAACAGTTATAGATCAAATGGCAAATTCTGCTTGTGGAATTCCAAAAAACCCCGACCATTCAGTGTTTCAACTGTTTGTCCTGCCAGCAGATCAGTGTCCAAGATACATTCTTTAACTGGACAATTAACACCTTTGTGACAAATGGGGTGGCAACTCCTATCATTACAGGAACTTTAGCTTGGAGCTCTGGGGTGGAACTGCTCCTCAAACTGCAGATCTGGGAAGTAGCTTCATTAGGAACCATATCACCCTGTAATACAGTAACTTCTGCACCTGTATCCGCCAGAGCCAACACATGCAAAGTCCTTCCAGGTGCCACTTTGTAGTTAGAGGAACACAGGGACATCTGTCACGCTCCCAGTGAGAGGCAACAGTGGTGGCAATTTGGGGGGACCCCCCAACCCGCTGCTCCTGCTGTTTTGGCATTTGCCAGGTGTTGCAGTGCTTTGAGGTGGCAGGAGGGGTGATGGTGGGATTTTTTTTTTTGTAGGTGCAAACTTTTGCCAGCGGCAAAACATTTCCAATGTTTTAACTCCATCTATTTTTGACTGTGGAACACTGTCTTGCATGAGATCGTTCCACATTTGTTTCCTTGTCACCTGTGAGTAAGGCATTTATATTACCAGTAGCATTCATGACTGTTGGTATAATCAGGGGTTTCAATTTATGAAGTGCCCCTTCACAAACTACACTTTGATACTTCTCATTACTGCTGCTTCAGCAGGATTAGATCCTGTGGTCAGTGCATGAGCTGCCCCCAGCTGTGGCAGTAAACTTATTAATACTTTCTTCCATTGTGCACCAGTTTCTGAGGGATGGCACTAACTCAGCAGTATCTGTGTGTGCTGCTAAAACTGCTGCATGTGTGGGATGAGCAGTGGCTATTTGAAAAAAGTGTTGCTTTGGGTTAAAGTTGCTTTATATATATGTATGTAAAGATATACATTAAAAGATACGAACTTCCTTTGGGTTAAATATTAAGTCTGACAAAAATATAAATACATAAAAATGTATCGACAGCATGTTTTTCCCTGGAAAACTACAGAGCAGTCCTGGAGAATGAAACTTGACTTTCTATCCTGCTAAGACATTCACATGATGCCGTGGCAGAGGTTTGGCCCAGACCAAGGAGCAGACTTCACAGTTTGAGTTAGCACAAGCATAAGAGCATTTGCTGTAGGCAATTTGGATGTGGCCACCTTGATTTGAAGGGTAGAGTGGATTATCCCACCTCAGCTGAGCTCAGCACCTTGTTTAATCTGGTAGTGCAGAGGCAGGCTGCAGTTCCAGGCTGGCTTCCAGTGGCAGTGTTTGTCAGAGCTGCGGTCCGATCACTCGGGAATGTCCCAGGTGTTGCCCACGAACAAGAGACAGTGCATGTCCTGATCCACGATCATTTCGTTGATCTTAAGAACTTGCCAGCCTAAACTACTGATTTTCCTCACTTTATGAGCACAAACTGTATGCTAGTTCTGATTTCCCACCCTTTACACTCTGAATTTCTTGCAAGATCATTATCCAACTTTTCGGGTAGGGGAAAATTAGCAAATAAGTGGGATTTTGTGGCAGGGACATAAAGCATAACATACCCTCAGCTGCAGCAAAATAGTCAACACAGCGGCACAAATAGCAAATCCTGCAGTTCTCTTGGAAAAATGACAAAATTATACAATTCTAGAACAGTACAAAATATCCCCGTGCGGGGACCGCCAAGCCGAGTGTGGGCAGCTGCCAGCACCGCCCACCCGCGCTGCAGCCGCCGCACAGTGTGCGGACAGCAGCCGGGACCGCCATGCCGAGTGTGGGCAGCTGCCGGCACCGCCCACACGCGCTGCAGCCGCCGCACAGTCTGCGGACAGCAGCCGGCACCGCCATGCCGAGTGTTGGCAGCTGCCGGCACCGCCCGCCCGCGCCGGGACCGCCATGCCGAGTGTGGGCAGCTGCCGGCACCGCCCGCCCGCGCCGGCACCGCCATGCCGAGTGTTGGCAGCTGTCTGCACCGCCCGCCCGCGCCGGCACCGCCATGCCCTGTGCGGGCATCTACCGGTACCGCCCGCCCGCGCCGGCACCGCCATGCCGAGTGTNCTGTGCGGGCATCTACCGGTACCGCCCGCCCGCGCCGGCACCG
>WBMZ01012520.1:0-78071 GCA_013400975.1 Atrichornis clamosus
CCCCGCGCCCCGCCGCCTGAGGCAGCGCGGCCGCACGGGCAGCGTCTCGCCCGCAGCCCCGGCCCCGCCACCATGGGGGCCGCCGCGGCGAGCCGGAGCTCCGCCGGGTTCGCCGGCATCCTCGCGGTGAGTGTGAGTGAGTGTGTGTGCGTGCGGAGCGGGGCGGGGGTCGGTCCGTGCCTGCGCCGCCCGCGCAGCATCCGCGTGTCCGCGGGCTGGGTGGGGATGTGCTGCAGTGCGGGGCTGCCCGCCCGCGCCTCCTGCCCGGCGTGGGGGCAGCTGGACAGGGGCTCTGTGTGTGCGGGTGTCCTGCTGGCCCCGCTGCGCGCGTCGGGCGGTGTGTGGGGCTCCGCTGCGCCTTCCCCGGCGGGTGCTGTCCGCTCCAGCCCCGCAGCCCCGGGTTCTGGTAGAGAACGCCGGTTGGATGCGGTATTCCCTGCCGTATCCATCCTCCCCATCCTCATGTTAGCGTAAACGGTGGCATCCCCCATCCAGGGCTGTGCTGCACACCAGAGCGGAGCGGATCCTTGTTCTGCCCTCTGCCCTGCTCCGGGAGCTCGACGCTGAGCAGGGATCCATCCATCCATCCATCCATCCATCCATCCATCCATCCATCCCACCATCCCACCCCCAGCTGCTTTTCTTGCCACCCTTTGGACAGGCAGGAAAACTCCCCGCCGCAAATGGCAGGCAGCTGCCCTGACTTATCCTGGAAATGTTTTCTGGCAGCTTTATCTCCACGTTTACCTTCCCAGGTAGGGCACTTCCCTATCAGCGCTTTAGGGCTACATCCCTTCTATTAGGGGAGAGACAGTAATTCGGTGTGTCAGGCAGACGCTGCAGCTGCTGCGGCTGGGTTGTGTAACCGAGGAGAGCACTTGCTCTTGAACTCAAGGTGGATCTGAGCAAGCTGGCGCTGGCTCGACAGGAATCCGAGTAAACAACAAATAATCTAAAGCTGGAAGGGCTTTAGCTGGGAAACAGCCTCGTTGCTCCGAAGGCGAAGGTAACTTGGCACAGTGGTGGAGCAGACGGGATCCGTGTGCGGTGCTGGCTGGGCGCTCCCGAGTGCTGTGTTCCCGCTGGGAGAAGCGAGTGCTGCTGCATGTCTGGAAGATGAGATGCTGATGGGGAGCTTGAGATATGCAGCTCCAGCTCGGATCCTGGAGGTCAGTTGGGAATGGCGGGTGTAGAGAGTAGAGCGGAAAGAGAGTGATGTGAAGGTGTGGGGAAATACAACAGCAGTTTTGGGGAATTGAGCGAAACTCTGAGCAAACATGCAGGTATGTTACTTGTGCACGCGTGTTCTCACAGCGTTCTATGTGTGATCATAGAAGCAAACAAGCCATAAAACAAAATTCCCATTTGTTTGTGAGCTGGCAGGATGTTCCTAGTGTTTTCATCCAACACCTTCAACATTTTGGTTATGTCCCTGTGGCCCCACAGGGAGTTAGTGTCTTCCCAGCCCGAGGGAAGCATGTTCAAATTGACAGCTGGTGGGTCTTTTCCTGGTGTAGCAAACCCAAATCTGCCTGTAGCAGCTTGGCAGCAGTTGTGTGGGGCTGGTGTTGGCTGTGATTTCACTTGCTTGGTGGATTTTTTGGGTGCCCACTGGCTGCTGCAAGGCAGTTCCCACCATCTCTCCCACTTCCTTCGCCAGCACGATGTCACCTTGCTTCAACTTGGGACTTTTGAAAAGCTGGGGGATTTCATGTGTTTGGAGCAAAACCGTGGCTGACGGGGATGCTTCCCAGCTCTGGTCCGTGCTGGCTGCAGGACTGGCTGCTGGGTTTTCCTTCATGGGGACCAGATGTTGGGGTGCTGCTGTTCTGGCTTGCTCTGCCTGTATTTCCCTCTCGAGAGGTAGTAAAGGAACTGCTGAGCAGTGAGTCCCGGACTCTCATTTCACAAACCCCAAACCAGCTGAAATAGCTGGTCATGTTGCAAGAAGCAGAAACTTGCTTTGCTCCTCAATACTCTTCTCACAGGCAACTTTTTACGGACTGAGTAACTTGATCCTTTTACAGTGAGCGGGGCAGGATATGGGCTCCTCCTATCTGCCAAGTTACCGTAAAGCTTCCAGACCAGTTTATTTGTCTTTCTGGGGTTTTTAAATATTTATTTATTTTACTTTAATGTTGCAAACACTTTCCCAGTACTATTGGTGAAGGGTGCCACTGATCTTTCGGAAGGGTGGCGGGTGGTGCAACTCATCCCCAACCTGTGCCAAGGCATTCCCATGGAGCCAGCTGCCATTCTACCAAAATCTGCTGGTTTTGCTTGGAAACCATTTCCGGAATATCAGTTTAGCGCTGTTGGCCCCTACTTGCGTGCAGGTCTCTTCTCCTGCTCTTCTCTACCATGATCAAGTGCCCTGCATTTAGCTGAGATTATGACAGTCTTGGTGTTGCAGCATTTTAGGGCACAAATTTCAGGACAGAAAGCTGATTTACCAACTTTCTGCTGGTGTTTTGACTCACCAGGCAGGTTTGGGTCCCTGAATGAGACACTATATTCATAGAATCGTGGAATGGCTTGGTTGGAAGGGACCTTAAGGATCATCTAGTTCCAACACCCCTGCTGTGGGCAGGAATGCCAACCAGTAGATCAGGTTACTCAGGTGTTCCCAGCATCCTCTGTGCACGTGCCCAGGCTGCTTGTGGCCCCCTAAAAGTTGTGTCCTGGGCGGATTGCCCATCCTGTCTCTCTGCAGCAGCAGTTATTGAAAGAGAGTGATGGAAGCACAGCACAGAGATGGAGCCATCGAGCTGGGTGGTGGGCAGGTGGGTCGTGCCCACCACAGCTGTGAGGTGCTGCTGCCTCGAGGGTTGGTTTGCAGCTGAATGTGAAGCTCCCCTTGTGTGAGCACTTCCCGATGCAGGGAGGCCAGAATGATGGTGTCCCCCAGCCTGATCTGATTTCCTCACAGCATGAAACCTTCACGTGCTGGAATAGGTGGCTGGGAAGCATCTCTGCCCATGTGGTGCAGGGTGTTGATGCTGAGTTGGGGATGCTCTTTGGGCTTGCAGCCACCCCATCCTGCTTGACCCTTTTGGAAAGGGACCCCTGTCCCTTTCAACCCTTCTTTGTTAAGAGCTGCTCCTGCATCAGGCAGAGGGAACAAAACTGAAACTGCTGAAACCAAATCTGCTCTTTAGTGTTGTCTTGCACCAGTTCCGTTTTTTCCTGTGTTTTTTTGTTACCCTGTGCACTTCCTTTGGTACCAGAGTAATGAAATGAAGTGCAGTGGCTCAGTAGAATTCGCTTCATACCTCGGTTCCTTTTCACACTGGGACTGGGAGTGTCAGCCAGAAAGGTCCAGGTCTGGACAGCCCTGAGGGTGAGAGACCAAACCAGCAGACACCCCGTTTTGCTGAAGATGTCCTCCTGCTCCTGGTCGTCACTTTCAGAGAGCTGAGTGCTGCAAAACCTGAGCAGTTGGATTATTTTAGGGACCAGAAATGCCGATCTGAATAAATAGCAGATGCTCAATGCTGCTTAGCCATCCCCCACTGGAACTTGCTGTTCTCCCTAAGCTTGGAAGTGCATGTGCAGCTGAAAATCTTGAGATGTTCAAAAATACCAGCACCACTTTGCTTGAGATAGAGTTTAAAAAAAACCCTCGAAAAAGCCAACCCAAACCTGGTGCTGTTACATGCTTTCGTTACCCGGGTGAGTGATGGGAAGAACAGAGGGAACCCGTGGCACATGCTTGAAGCAGGGCTGTCCCTGAGTTTCCTGAGGTCTGGCTGGATACAGAGGGAGAAATCAGGATCTGAGACAGCAGCACGCAGCTCACTCCTGGTGAGGCAGGAGAGCCCCTGCCTGTCCTGCCTCTCCTGACACCCTGTCCCGCTCGGCTCTGGCACGAGAGGAGGGTGAGTAACGCAGGTGACCCCTCATGCCACCTTGAGAGGCCAGTTTGCTAATTCAGGGATGCGTCATGGAGATTACAGGGGAGGGTGGCAGGTTTCCTTGGAGCCAGCTAAGCGCTTTGTTAAATCATGTCTTAGAGGAGGGGAAAAGTAAAATGCATCCTGTAAGCCTTTGCTGCCTGCCAGGGCAGCCCCGCTTTTTAATTTGATGTGCTGTAATTAGTCTGGCTGCTGCAGGATCCTCGTCAGCTCCTGCGGGCTTGCCTGCTTCAGCCTGCTCTGTAATTGCTGCTTCAGGGGGAGAAAACTAAATAAATAAAAAAAATTAAAATGTGAAGTGTTTTGTACAAATCCCAAGCTGTAAATTATTTAGCAGGTGAAACAGAAATGTGCTGTGTGTTTCCAGGAAGAGAGAGACTGCACCAAAAATGATGCGGCGCAGCTTGCGGCTCTGCTGCGATGTGCCTTCTGCAGAGTCATGTTGTTGGGAGCTTTTTTTATTTTTTTTTTTCCTTCTGAATATATTCTTGTTGGCTGATAGCCCAGAATAGGTAGCAGAGCAAGAGGCGAGGGATTGTATAACACAGCCAAGTGATTTATGTGCTTGGCTCTGCAGCTGAACAGCATTAGGTCTCTGGTCTTTTTACCTTCAATGTAAAAAATGTTTGAAAATTCAAGGTAATGCTGACTTGTTCTCTCTCTCCCTCTGAACTTAGCCTGCAGCTGTTTGGAAGCGTGTTTCCTATTGCTTTGCATGCTGTGTGAGGTTGTGTCAGCCTTTCTTCTGATGTGCCTTTTGTTCTTGGTGACTTATCTCTGCTGCCATAACTGACATTAAATCCATAGACCAGAGGTCTTCTGGAGGAAGCAGAGATCCTTCTTGGTAGCTGGAGCTTGTCTGGAGGATGGAGCAGCATCGATGCAAAGGAATTAAGGGAATAAAGCCTTGGGATTGGAAAACAGTAGAGATAGACAGATTTATAGCCATCATATAGCAAAGCCCAGCTGGTTTCAGTGTCTAAAAACTGGTGTCCTTTTACCTGTGTCTGATGCAATGAGGAGCTGAGTTACAGCAGAGTTCTTCAAGGAGTGTAAAAATAGCACTGGGTTTTCTCTCCTGTTGCTAATGCAGCTGGTGTGGAGTGGGTTCAGATGTGGTTCGAGGCTCAAAGCAGAACATCCCTTGCGGTCTTGCCAAACCCAACACTTGCACCGGGTCATAAAAAATCATGGAAGGGCAGAGGAGCTGAGAAATAGTCCAGAAACAGCTGCTAGCCTGGATTTCATCCTGGTGTGTGTTACTCAGAAAGGTAACTGTTTGAACAAGTGCAGATTAACAAATAGAGGAGGAAAGTTTTACAGGTCAGAGCTGCCATCTGCGTGTTTTTTGTCTTGGCAAGCGCCAGCCTCATGCTGGAGCCTCTCAGCCTTGAAATGCAAAGCTGGTCTGAATTCTCCTGGGGTGGCCAGGTAGCACGTACTGCTGAAACACAATTAGCAGTACTTACCACCCTGTTAGGGTTGCAGAGTAAATGATGCTTAGTTTCACTGAGAAGTGTGGTGTCAAATTTAAGCAATTATAATTGTAGCTGGCGATTGCTCTGGAGAGTGTGCTGCCACCTGTACTGTTTCCATTCCACTCCAACCTTCCTGAGGTCCCCTCCCTGGGCATAGTAACTTATCCATGGTCCCATGGCTTTGGGACATCCCTTGTGATCCTACCAGAGATCACTGGCAGAGAGGGCTCTGGTTGCACGCTGTTGTTGGCTGATACCTCCTGTTTGTTTTCCAGCTGCTCATGCTCCTTGGCACCGCTGATGGTCAGTCAAAGCTGACCTCCGAGCAGAATGCCATCAGCCTCTCCCCTGGCAAGTACCGCCACCTCGACCGTGCCACCAACGAAGAGCTGACCTGTGACAAATGTCCTGCAGGAACCTACGTGTCTAAACACTGCACGAAGAGTACTTTAAGAGAGTGCAGCCCTTGTCCGGACGGGACCTTTACCAAGCATGAGAACGGCATAGAGCGGTGCCACCCTTGTAGGAAACCCTGCGAACTGCCAATGATTGAGAAAACCCATTGTACTGCCTTGACTGACCGCGAGTGCACTTGCCTGTCTGGTACGTTTCAGACGAACGACACCTGCGTTCCTTACACGGTGTGCCCGGTCGGCTGGGGCGTCCGCAAGAAAGGAACCGAGACCGAAGACGTCAGGTGCAAGCCGTGCCCTCGTGGTACCTTTTCTGATGTGCCTTCTAGTGTGATGAAGTGCAAACCGTACACTGACTGCTTTGGGAAAAACATGGTGGTCATCAAGCCGGGGACAAAGGAGAGTGACAACGTCTGTGGTTCTCCAGCGTCTCTTCCGAACACGGCTTTGACTTCATCTAGCACCGAAGTGGGTGAGCAGCCCTATGAAGTTCCACCAACCGCTGATCTTCCCAAAGGTAATGCCCACCACTGAAACACAGGTGTGGTTTTGATTGTGGGAGTGTGTTCCTGTCTTGGTCAGGGTTGGTGTTAGGCTGTTAAAAAACAACCCCGTCTAAAACCTGGGTGGTGCTTTTGCTTCTGGGGCAGAAGGCAGCTCCAGAGTGCACTGGGTTGCTCTCACTTTTATTAAACCACATTTAATAACGTTTTCACGGAGACTGCAGTCCTGGTAGGACTTCTGGCTGTCCTACTGTTTGGGCTGAAAGGACATCACTTTCCCCAGCCTCTTCTTCCATTTCTGTGATGTGCTGGCACAAATCTCTGTGCAGTTGTGGTGAACCTGAGTTGGGATGCAGCAGGAAAACCCCTGCTGCAGTCTCCCTGCAGTAGGGAGACTCCTCCTCTGATGGATTCACTGCTTTCATGCTTGTGCTTTCCTTGCTGCATTTCACTCTGTACTGTGCCAGAGTATTGGTTGAATAGGAACCATTGCCAAAACAGCCCTGCAGGAGCCTGGGCTGTCCTGTAACCGTTTTTTCTTCAATCTCCAAGATTTCCACACGTTGCCACAGGTGGAGAGAACCACGTGGAATTTCCCTTTCTCTTGCTTAGTTATGGTGATGCTTTAGTTGTGTCTGGTTTCAGGGGTGCTGTAGCACTCCACTTGAGGTGGTACTCTGCACTCCCTGGGAAGCAGCTTCTCTGCAGTGTCTCAGATGGGACATTTTGATTAAAAAATGCAACTTATGATGACCTTAACACCTGAGTTGGTACATATAATAGCAGGGAAGTGTTGACAGTGGTAGGCTTCCAGTGCTTCACCTTTGTTAGGTCTCGAGCCCTGATGCTCGTGTATCATTGGGAGTGTACAGGAGGGTGTTTCCTGAACTTTGAAATCAACTGTAGGCAACTACGTAAAAGTTAAAGTGTTTTCCCTGTTTGTATCCTGGTCAAGAGTGTTTTGGGTAACCAAGTCAGGGCCAAAACCAGGTACAGATGGTTACACCCACTCTCTGTCTCAGAGGAGATGAGACACGATCTTCAAAAGATGAGCTTCCAAAATAAGCTGCAGGTTTTGCCACAACAGCCCTTCTCCCTCTTCTCTCTACGCTTTGGTGATGCATCTGGCTAGGACCTGAGAGCTGTTGGTTGATAAGGAAAGTCAATAAAGATGGAAGGTAGCTCTTAGGGGGAGGTTTGGTTACTTCAGAAACCTGTTTTGTAGTTGATGCATCCGCAGCTGCTTGCAGGGCTGTAAAAGAATTTTGTGCTTCCTTAGCAAACCCAGTGGAGAGATACCAAGCCTACAAATTATAATGTAATTTTGTACTTTTAGCCCAAATATGAAATTCCACAATTGAGCTAAAACCAATGTTTGTAAACCTAAGAAAGAAAAGCTGTAGATTTTCTGAGAAATGCTGAATGTGGAACACACACAGACTGACAACATGCCTTTAATATCCCCTTTTTTGTAATAAGCGGCCACTAGCCTTAACCAGCAAGGGTCAGTTTTACCTTGAAGCTGCCTCTGTAACCGTACCCATCTGTTCCCAGAGGCAAACCTCAACTTCACCTCTACTTTTTCTCGCTGCCTGGCGTTGGGTTTCTGTCTGCTGGCCAGGCTGGTGCTCGGGCAGGTCTTAGCCCGTGATGTGATGCCATATCGCATCTCCGGTGCCGTGACACTCAACTCTCCTCTCCTTCCGCAGGTCTGAACTCTTCAGTTCCCGACTTCGTCCCCTCTCCAGCGCCACGCGCGTCCAGCAGCATGGTGGGGCCGGCACGGTACTACAACGAAACCTCGGCCAACGAGACGGACGGCGCCGGCGGGACCCTCGTGGGCTCCGGCACCACCAGCCAGGCCCAGAGCTACCGGCACAAGCAGACCAGCCAAGCGCTGGAGAAGCAGCCGTCGCTGGAGATGATGGGGGGCGAGAAGTCCAGCGTCCCGTACAGGCCCCCCCGGCGAGGCTCGCAGAACGTCCACCAGCACTTCGACATCAACGAGCACTTGCCGTGGATGATCGTCCTCTTCCTGCTGCTGGTCCTGGTGGTGATCGTCGTCTGCAGCGTCCGGAAGAGCTCACGGACTCTGAAGAAGGGACCCAGGCAAGATCCCAGTGCCATTGTGGAAAAAGCTATCATGAAAAAGTCCACCACCCCCACGCAGAACAGGGAGAAGTGGATCTATTACTGCAACGGGCACGGTGAGCAGCAGTGACCACGTAGTGTCCTCCCCAGCGTCCCGCGCAGGGCTGTCAGGGGCCACCCCCACATCCAGTGGTTGGTGGCTTTCTGACTTGCTGAGTCTTGTAGTGAGAACAAAGCCCATAGAGTGGTTTCTCAGGTGTTTCTTCATCCTTGGCTTCTGCTCCTTTCAGCTCCCATACTATGTCCCTGCTCCTGAAAGAAAAGTTAATGTCACCTGCTTGCTCCAGCTTCTTTCCTTCTTCGCACCCATCCTTGATAGAAGGATCTTGAATGAAGGCACCTTTTTTTTCCCCTTTCCTTCCTTTTCCACTTTTCTTCTTTTTCACATGGTCCTTATTTTCTCAGTGACTCAGGCATGGGTCTGGCTGTCTTTCGTGTAGTTCTCTTCCCCTCACTGTTTCTGGAAGGCTGAGTCATCTCCCACCTTCTGGCAGCGCCTCAATTTCAGGTTCTTAGCCGTAAATCCCAACTGCTGGCTTTTGTCCTGAGCCCTTTGCCCCCACTGGAGCCAGGAAGGTTGTCCTTAAAGGCTGAGTTGTGGATGTGTACAGCTCCACGAGTGTCATCAAGTCTGCCTGGTCGCTCTTTTTGGTCATGTTTTTTGTTCATTTAGTGGATGATTTGCTGTTGGCTTTCTGACGAGACTTTAAAGATGATGTGTTGTGATTGTTAAGTTGAAATTTGTAAAAATCAGTGATAAATTAATGGTGAGCACCGAGCAACCATGGTCTCCTCAGTAGCTCCTCTGCAAAGCTCCAGTGGCAATTTTGACCCTCCCTTATCCTGTGCAGACTTAAGAGTCCGTACTTTGGGTTGACGTTGCTCAACCTTAAACATCCGTTCACAGTTAACCTTTAGAAAAGCACATTTAACAAGGGGGGGCAAACAAAGGATGGATTGAAAAAAGATTGGAAGGTTTAAGACTGATCAGTCCTTGATGAAAGTCATCCTTGAGTGCTCAAGTACAAAGCAAAGAAGGTTTTGAATAGGGCGTCTGTCATGTACTCTCTTCACCTTCCTGCTGATTAATAGACCTACACTTTGTTTGCCTTCATTAATGCTTTTATAGAACCAGTAACGTCTTGTTGGAATTGGTTTTCTGCCTTCTCTTGTGTTTGTGTTGCTTATCAGTTTCCTTTTAACTCTTTTGAGTTCTTGGGCTGCAGTGTCTTAAGCTTTTTTCTGGTTTTGATAACTTTTTCCCATAACTCCCGTACTTCATTGTCCCTAAAAGCTATGATACCTGAAGCATAGTCCTTAAGGCTGTGGTGAGTGATCTGCAGTGGAGTTGCAGAACCTCATTTGACATTCTTATTTGTAGGCACTACCAGAAATACATGGTTTTGGCCGTGATTCGTAGGTCAAAAGCAGGTGGTTGTTGCTCACTTGTAGTAACTCTTTCCCCCAAGACCCTGATTACCAGTTGGCTGAATTTCTGTCACTTTCCTGTGTCTTGAAGCACCTCAGAGCAGGGCTGAGTTTGTACAGGACAGGGACTGCTCAAATGCAGGGACGAGACCATGTTGCCTTGAGTAGGTGCAGCTCTGGATCCTGTCCTGGTGTTTCAGACCATGCTGAAGTGCCTGTGCTGCAGCTGTTCCTTCTGCGAGCCACAGTAGAGCTGCCTCTGTGGCACTGCTGTTGTTTGGTCACTAAGCATGATTCAGGTTCAAGAAACCACGCAGGTAAGGTAACAGAAGGTTTATCTGGTGAGCAACGAGGCTGTGTTGACCCATTTAGATAAAACCTCATCTCCCAGATCTTGTCATCCTTTGGGAGACAGCATCATTCGTGGGTCATCCCGTACTTCCCAGGGTGAGTTGTTCCAGCCTTCTCTGTCACCCTTTACACAGCTGCATCAATTTCGCAAGATACTTCCTAAGTTTTCCCCTCGTCTTGGGAAATAAACTGGATGTAACAGCAAAACCACACTAAGGTGATAAACTGGCCTAGTATGATTGAGCCTCTCCAATCTGGAGGTGAATTGCTCCGTTACTCCCCGTCATTCCTGCAACAGTCACGCTGGTTCCCTCTTGGCATGGGTGGCTTCGTGACTTCCTCCTGCTACCAAATGTCCTCAGTTGAACTTTGTGCAATCAAGGCAGACAAACAAGCACAAACCAATTAATGCTTTGTCTTGCTTTTAGTGCAAACTGCATCGTGTTGCATTAGCTGGAAGGGTCTTGCTCATTAGTTCTTACTTGGTGGTGCTGCTCTGTCATGTCAGATATGGAAATTATTCTCCTCTGTGGTGGTGTATAAATCCCTCTTTGCTTTTCCTGCTGAAATGTCTGGCACTTAAGACTGTTTACTTGAAACGAGAGGTGTAGTGCCATAAAGGAATTGACCTTTTATTTAATAACTGGCTGTACAGCTGAGATGTTCTGCAGAGCTGCCACGTCATGGCTTAGCTTTCTGCTGCTCCAGCAGTGTTTGTACCCAAATCATGCTTCATCCTGAAGCAGCATTTCAGACAGGGGTGAGAATAGCCAGGAACGAACTTCAGGCTGTTGCAGAGGGGAAATCTTTCCGCTCCTGTGCTGCTGTGTAGATCCCTCCATGGTAGGCAGCCAGAGCAAAGCCTCCTGAGATGTGAGGACCACAGCTACTCTCCAGGTTTTCAGGTGCCAGCCTGGTTTGTGGTGACACTAGGGGTGTGGAGAGCAAGCAGTTAGTGTTTAAATGATGTTCTGTGGCTGGGGGTGAAGCCCCTGGGCTGGGTGCTGGCAGTGCACCCACATCTGTATGACCTCCCCACCTGTATGTTGTCTGGCACACCAGCAAGGGGTTGGGGTGTGTTTATTGCCTGCTTATGTTGCCCTTGCAAACAGTCTCCCCCCACTTCTTCCTAGTTTACCACCTCCTCCCTCCTAATCCCTTCAGTAAACAGCTTTAACCTTTGAAAGGAAAGTCCAGGTCTGACGTAGGCACTGGAGCCTCTCCTCAGAGGAGCTGTGCTTGGGCTTCTGCCCTCACACTGGCAACCCCCCCACCTCCCGAGGCACCGGGTGGACATCCAAGGCTTTGCCTGTTTGGGGGATTTTTTTTACTGATTTCTTCGGGCCCGTGGGTGCTGGGTGAAGCATGAGCAGGGTGGCACTAGTACTGCTCAGTGCTGAAAAAAGACATGGCACTGTGGTTGGGCTCCTTACCAAAAGAGGAGGGGTTTAGGGTGGAAGCAGGGGCTCAAGCTCGTGCCCAGTTCCTGAAGGGACTTGATTCCTAAATTGTTTGAATAATTGAGATAGGTGTGTGATCCTGATCAACAGTTGTTGTCAGGAGGTGGTTCACTTGTGCTCACCTCGCCATGAGCTGGCATCTGTGCCCTGTCCTCTCTCTGGTCATAATACATGCCTTAAATAACAGCCCAAGCATAAAAATAGAAGTAGCTTAGGAGGCTGGTGTTAAAACTAGACCCGTGTCCTTAACATGGATATGTTCCAGCCAAGGCAGCAAATGCCGGTGATTCTCACTGGATTAAGTGGTTCAGAGGTCTGGGAAGAGCTTGCAATGACTAATGGCTTGAGTTAGCAGCCAGCCTACCTCCACGTCTGTCCTCGTGTCCGTCCCAACAGGAGCTCTCCTGAGAGCTCCAAGGTCTGGTCTTCACAGGATTGAGAAGGTAGAGCAGTGCCAGCAGTGCAGCTGTGGTTGGAGAAGCTGGACCTCTTGCTGCCTCAGCTGGCTCTTGCTTTACAGCCCTGCAGATAGGAACTCAACAGTTGACAGTTTGTCAAATACTTCCCAAGAAATTATCCACATGGTGCCTCAGTGGTGTGGGTACTGGGCTGATAGGGCTCTGGGGTTTAACCTTGTATGACTTCTTTCTTTTTGAAGATCAAGAACAGCCTACACACTGGGTTCATGCCTTTATTTTAGCAAATACCCATGTTATTTTCTTCAGACGTTTCCAGAGGCAAGGAATTGAGCTTGCAGAAGCCTTTCAGTAAAAGCTGAGAATTGAAGCCTGTCTCTCAAATGCCTTGGAAATGCCAAATTTGACATTGGGCTATGCCAAACATGAAAAGGGGATTGAATTCTTCTTGCAGAAATTGCTGATAGCATTGCTTTTGGCTTTCATCCACTTAGTAGCAGAAGATGAAAAACAGAGACTGTAAAATGTTAGGGTAAAACCTGTGTATAGAAGCAGCTGCCTGAAATGTTATGCCAGGAGGCAGGAAGAGAATTTGGTGATTTTTGTTTTTTGCAGTTGAAAGACTGAAGAACAGATCTTGGCAGTGTTGGCCTGGCATGAGATGCCACTTCCCTTTTATTTTTCTTGAAGTCTTGTAATTGCACGTTATTGCAGTGGGTGGTGAGAGCAAAGCCAGGAAGCCTCTGGTTAAATAATCAGAGAAATTAACTGTTCTGCAAAAGCTGTTTCCATCTGGGATGGGGCTGAGGCTTGACTGCAGGTAGAAGAGCCTGTGCTAAAAATGGCTCAAAATCAAAGTGGGGAGTTGATGCGTGATGCTGGAGAGATGGGGAGTGTTGGGGTCTGGGGGTCTTGATTGCTCAGTTGGGATATCCAGTTGTCAGCACATTGGGAGCCAGGATGTTCTTGGTTGGCGATTCGTAGGGAACAGTCCTTGGCTTAAATCTTGGTTGCTGGGGACTAGGGTTAGGCTTGAGTTTGGTCTGCTCCCAAGGCAGTCATTAAGGGTGTTGAAGAAGGACCACATCCTTATACTTTGGAGAGCCTGATGCTGTGCTGCAGCTCCAGAGCATCCCCTTGAGAATATAACCAGTGGGGGTGTGGGCAGAGTGCGCTGGGACTGCTGGGTCATTGCAGGCTTGTACTCACGTGAAGTCAGGTACCCATGGTTAGTGCTGGAAGATGTTTATCGGAGTAAAATTACATGATTCTTTGCAAGAGACAGCACATTAAGGTTATGTGTGGGCTTTTTAAGTCAGTCTTTTCTGTAGATCCATCACCTAATGAAGGGAAGCAAGTGCATTGAAACAATCCAACTGAAGATGTTATTCCTCAAGCCTATTTAACTGCTACCCTGAATAAAGAAACCCTGCTGCAGGGTTGGCACTCGCTTGTCTGTGGGGTGACTCTGGATGCTACTTTAGGACCCTTCCTTAGTGCTTGTGTGGGTGAATGAGATGAAAGCCACTTAGTGCAGTGGTTTGTTTGGTCCAGGTAGTTTTGCCTGCGATCAGTTCCTGAATGGGTCCCAGCTTGGTGGCTGGGAGGGAGCATCATGCTGGGAGGGAGGGTGAGGATGGAGGAGCTGCAGTGGGAACACACTCCTGGGGACTCTCATGCACCTCTGCAGAGCACAAGGGGGAGTGATGGCGTTACAAGCTGTACCAGCCTCAAAATGTGGTGGCCTCGAGGCTTTGTGCCCAGACCACAGGTGGGGCAGAGATGCCCAGAGCGTCTCAGGAAGGCAGGTGTGCCCATTGCTGCTGACATAATCTGGTAATTGCAGCTTCACCGGGAGAGGAGCAGCCCTGGGCTTGTGTGCAAACCCTCATATGGCTCTGGCAGGCAGAGCATGAGATGAGGGATTAATGCCTGTCCACCTGCCAAAACGGAGAGGCGGAAGGTGTTGTGTTTTGTTTTTGTTCTCCAAAGCAGTCTCTCCTCTGGCATCTGCAGCTTGATGATGTGCAGATGACTGCTGGTCCTCTGATGACAGCCTGTCCGCCTCCACAGAGACCCAGGCAGGAGGGGAGCTGGTTAAATTGGAAGAGGCAGGTATGTGCTGGGCACCATAAGGAATATGGATGTTCCCTCACTAGAGCTTGTTCTGCTCCATTTTGTGCTACATTTGCTCCAACATGGGCACGATGCTCTGCTTCGGGTGGGATGAAGTAACTCTTCATCTGCAGCACAAACCTCTGCCACAAGTGTTGGGGTGGCATCTGATGGGTTCAGAACACCATCTTCATCAAACTACCCACGTTAAAATGGTGCTCAGTTTTGCCCAAAAATCGTCTTTGTCCTTTCAGGAAGGTATGTGGTTTCCAAAGGGCATGTGCAAGAGCTGACCAGGGCTTTGTGATGAAAGGGAGCCATGGAAAGTGGAAGCATGGAAGGCTGCTGTTCTGCTTAGAGAGGAAGAAACCTAATCATGTGCAGGTTTTATAATCTCTTGTTCCTCAGCCTTATTGTGTTAGCACCAAAGACTGGTGCTTGATCACTTTTAATGTGCATTGCTACATGAGCCATCTCTCTGCAGCATGCACAGGGCTGTTTGGAGCTGCCTTGGGAAGCTGGAACCTTTGCTCCCAAATACACTTCAAAAAAGAAGAGAAAAACCAAATTATCCCTTGGTCAAAATTCCTGGGTGGCCCCTGTATTAATTTAATGAGGGATTGGGATTTGTGCCTGCCCATTAAGGTGTAGGGCCGAGTGTGGGAGGCACGGCAGCTCTGCAGGAGAGGAGGATTGTCGTTGCAGAAAACCACTGGGAGCCCAGGGTGTTTTTGCCAAAAACCCAACACCAGTTTCTGTGCCGGGAGGGCTGTGATTTCACACATCAGTAAGGCTTTCACACATCACTCCTCAAATAAAAAGGTTGATTTTTTTTTTTTTTTCCCCTCACTCTCCAAGACTCGGGTTAAAAAAAATGCAGGAGGTGAATTTAATCCTCGGGTTGGCATCTGTGGGTGTCTGGATATTTATATAGCTCTGGCTGCAGCAGTGTGTGTGCTCAGGGTTACCAGCTGTCCCGGAGGGTTATAATGAAGATTAACTCTGCAAAAGCCGTTTAAAATTTAATAATTGCATAAAATACTTATGCTGGCCATTCTCATGCAAAGTAAAGGAAGAGCAAGTCTGCTCTGCAGGTCCCTGATGTAGCATCCCATGGTGGTGGGCAGGAGCTTGGATTGGTGCTGGGAGGGTTGAGCCAAGAGGTGACTTCCACATAATGTTTTGGGAAGGGAGGTCTTGTCTCGTGCTGATCCTCAAGTTCCCGGGTTGGAAACATGATCATAACTGCATGTGGCTGATCACAGACCTCTCTCCACTGCCTGATTTGGTTGAGTTATTTTCCAGAGAGCTTGTGGGAAATGGTTGTTGGAAATCCCTTTCTACCCTGCAAGATTTTTGGTTTTGTCTTTCAAAAGAAAAAAATGTCCAAACATATCATTTAGTGGTTTGTTGCCCAAACAGCACTTGCTAAGGATATGAATCACTGGCTCCTGGAAGGGTCTGATAGTAGCACTGTCCTCCATGGTTGGGAAAACTATGCAATCACTAATAAGTCTTTGTGAGTGTGTCCTTTCCTCCTGTCTGACAGAGGTTCTTGTTAGAGTCATGGAAAGGTTTGTGTTGGCAGGGACCTTCAGAGATCATCTGCTTCCTACCCCCATGCTCTGGTCAGGGATGCCACCCACTAGCACAGGTAGCTCCAAGCCCTGTCCAAAATGGCTGTGAACACCTCCAGGGATGGGGCATCCACAGCTGCTCTGGGCAACCTGTGACAGGGCCTCACCACCCTCACAGTCAAGAATTTTTTCCTTAAGTTCGCTCTAACCCTGCCTTCTTTCAGTTTAAGGCTATTCCTTCTTTCCCCCTTGTCCTGTCACTACACACCCTCATAAAAACTCCCTCTCCAGCTCTCTTGTAGCCGCTATAGGCCCTGGCAGGCTGCAGTAAGGTCACCCTGGAGCCTTTGCTTCTCTAGGCTGAAGAAACACAACTTTCTCAGCCGGTCTTCTTAGGAGAGCTGCTTCAGCCCCCTGACTGTTTTTGTGGCCTTCTCTGGACCTGATTTAACAGGTCCACATCCTTTTTATGTCAAGAACCCCAGAACTGGGTGCAGCACACCAGCACCTTGGCAGGGCTGCTCTCAATCCCTACATCCCTCAGCCTGTGCCAATACTGGTGATTGTCCCGACTCAGGTGCAGGACATGGTGCATCTTCAAACCTCCTCATTTAGCACCTGAAATATATTTTGAGTGGCAGGGGGAGGAACTGAGTTTCCAATAACCTCCCCTTTTTGGCAGCAGTTGGTGGAATTTTTACATTTTAGGAAGGTATTCGTGTTGTGCATTTGGGCTTTCTAAGTCCTGGTTTGGCCGAGCTGTGGTATCTTGTCAGCTGGAGTGTGGATGTGCCACGTCCTGGCTTTCTTGTACAGGCTCTCAGTGTGTGCTCAGACATAAAAATAGGCTGCTCTGGCTGTGTTTCACATGAGTCAGGAGGATATTTGGAGGAGGGAGGTGGGCTGAGCTCAGGAGCAGAGCTGGGTTTGCAGTGATTCGGAGCTTTTATCTGGGTGTAGGGGAGGGTTGGGCTGCATCACTGTGGTTTTTCTGTCTGGCTTGTGTGTGCCCTTGGGCTGTGCTCTCTGTTTGTGATGCTTCATCCAGCTGGCCTGTCACAGTCAGGATTTGTCACTGCATGTGGAGCACAATCTAGTACTGCCCATCTCTGGAATACCTCTGTCTGTGTAGGTGATGGAAGCTCCGGGTTCTTCAGCTCTGGGTGGTGCTGGGATGGTGAAGGTCAGTTCCCCCAGGTGTCCTGGGTGAACTGGTGGGACCTGTCCCTGGTGATGAAGGGCTGGAGCATGGAGTCTCCTGAAATCCAGCCTTTCTGAGACTTCATGAAAGTTTCTGGAACCCTGTGCTGATGAGCTGCTCACTCAGTGAGACTGTGTATGCCATAGGTCCTGGAAGACCTCCTGAGCTTTCCTTCCCAGCTGTATAAGACACCTATAAGACTTGAAGTGATGTTGTGTTAATCCTTTTTTATGCGCTGTGTCCCTTCATTATTAGTGGGATCAAAGGACACATGGCTTGGGAGTGCTCTGACCATGAGATTTCCCCTTAAAGGGAAATCTTAAAGGGTGGCATTGTCTTAAGGAGCACTCCCCTGAAAAACACCAAATGATGTTTGACTTGGGCTCTGAAAATGGAAACTATGACATCTTTTCCTTTGTAAGAGAGTGGGGGCAGGAAGGAGCCGCAGCTCCTCTGTGGCTGTGGTTACACTCCCCGTATCTGCTGCTGGGTGCTGGGTGTTGCCTTGGTGGGGCAGTTCTTCCTCTGCTCTCGAGTTAGCTTGAAAAAATGATGGCAGAGAAGAGAAATGGTGCCTTGCAGGTGCTGTAGGTGAGCGTTCCAGCACTGCTGGTCTCGGCCCTGCGCCGCGCTGGCTCCTTGCCCTGCTCGAGGCCTGGTGATGCTGAAGAACTGGGTCCGTGTCCAACCTGCAAATAGCACGGCTCAGGAGACCAGTGAGGCTTGTCCAGAACAAGGCATTAAATCTCAGCCAGGTCCCATGTGCGTGTTTGATGACCACATTGGTGACGTGGAAGGAGTGACTGCTCTGTCTACATCAAACTGTACCGCAGTGAGGCGGGACACATCTGAAGGAGCAGGACATGGGTGGGAACAATCTTGAACCAGATTCAAAATAAGCAAGTGGAAGTCACTGAATAAACTGAAATCGTGTTTATGGGGAAGATGAAACAGAGGTGAGCAGTGTCCAGAGAAGGGCAGTGGAGCTGGTGTGAAGGGCCTAGAACAAAAGTCTGATGACGAGCAGCTGAGGGAGCTGGGAAGCTCCTGGAGAAAAGGAGGCTCAGGGGGAACTTTATTGCTCTCTATGACTACCTGTAAAGGAGGTTATAGAGAGGTGGGTGCCCTGCCTATCCAGAAAGAACCTCCCTTCAGCTCAGCATCTTTGTAGATGAGCTGGACTTGTTTGTTTGTGCCACTCGGGAAGCATTTGTCCATTCCCAGACTTGTCCAGTTTGGCCTGGCTGTACCTGAGCCTGGTTGTGCCCATGTTCCCATGTGTGTACATCCACCCTTGGGCTTCACACTGGCCTGTGCACAGCATGTTGGCCTTGTGCTGGCTTGAAGGGGAGTTTGCCATTTCTCTGGGGTTATCACTACCTTAAAATATTGGGTGGCTGCATGCAGTAGCTCATCACAACATTTAAAGACTTGCAGTGTTAAGATAATGGCAAATTGAAATGCCACCTGCTCAGGTACCTAAGACACATATGGATGTCCTGGATCCTTCAGATGCTGTCATTGACTGTTGTGGGCTGACCATGGAAAACAGCTCAGCTGGATGCAGCTGTGGGGGTTCCCCTTTAATTCCATTGTCAGAGACGTGAGGAAAGCTGGGTGACGAGTGGTGATGATGGAGAGGGCTGGTTGTGTTTCCTGCTTCAGCAGCAGGATGGTGACAGCTCTCCCAGGTTGTTCCTGTGGGCTGTGATAAGAAAGAAGGACGACTCAGGCTGTTGCAAGCTTGGTGCAGCTTTAGCATAGCATCAACGTGGCTGTGACCAGCCTGACGTGGGAAGTGTGAAATGGGTGGGTTAAAGCACCAGCTCTGCTGAGCTTGGCCATTTTACTTGGGATTGCTGCAGTCTGAAGGTCTTTGAGCATCATCTCCAGCCTCGGTGTGCAGATGAGCGTGGTGGGAAAAGGTCCACATGGTTCAGGGAGGGGGGAAGACCCAGCACCTGAGGTGGAGCTGGGATTTTTGCTCCACGCACTGTGTAGGCACCTTCCCATCCCAGTAGAATGCTCTGGCACTGTAAGTGCTCTGCAGAGTAACTTGCAGGACTTCTGGAAATATGGAAGTAGTAGGACGGTAAGCTTATTATAAGCATTACCATTTTACTTTAGTTGAGCGGTAATACTTGGCGGCATGCAGCCACAACTTGTCATGTAATGGTTTTAATCTTATTTTTTAGGAACAGAGGGAGCTGTGTTTTTCTTACTGACTGGAGCCAAATCTGCACTCTCGTCTGTGTCTCTTCTTATCTCTCTGGGGTTTTGTTTGTACAATATTGTAGCGGATGTAGCGAACATATGGGCCTTAAATTCATTTAATAGTTGCAAGAAAATGAGTTTAAGGTTCTTAGAGTATTAAGGTAGGCATTTCCAAATTCATTTTTAATGGAACATTTGTTCTCCAAATATTATTACGCGCCATTAAGTCCTGTGCTGCCTGGTGTGTTCTCGTGCCCTGGGATGTTACTGCCAAGGGATATAAACATGTTTATGGGCCCAATTTATTGAACGGTGAGATTAAATATACTAAACTTGAAAATGTCAGTAGGAGCATGAGCTGTTTGCCATAAATCCTGTGGGAGAACATTAGGACATAAATGTCGTGCCACCGCATAACACCAGTGGAAATCAAGTTGCGAGCAGCTGAAAACTTCTCTCACCAGTACAGCAGTTGTAAACACTGGGATTTATCAGCATTAAATACATAGATGGGAGCAAGTAGTATATGGGTTTTTCCTTTATAGGGCTGATTAGATGTGCCACACGGGTCATAAACCAGCAAATTATGTTTTAATGCTTCTGTGTGTCTGATGTGTGTGGGAGTGGGTGTGGGCAAAGCTCCCACCCAGCCATAACTCATTGTCTCACTGCAGGACAGCGCTGGCAGGGAGACCCAATGCTGCTCATTTTATGTTTGTGTGTATATAAAAAAATGGGCAGCATTATTGCTAGCTAGATATATATATAGATCAACCTAGGAAAAAACAATTCCTGAATATGGGAGTGAAGTAGCTCTGCAAGATTTATACAGGGAGATAATGACTTCTACACTATATATGTATCTATCTCAGTGCATAAGTCGTTATCTATATTTATGGATATATAATAGGCAGTACCAGACATGCTCATCCCTCTTTACATTGCTGTTATTATCTTGGTGCACAAGCCTTGCAGAGCTATTTCCATCCTTGTATTCACGGATTTTTACTTTTTTTTATCCCCTGAATTGAGTGAAAAGATCAGTGGTGCTGCATAAATCTGGTATTTTGCTGCTTTTATGCCAAAAGCAGTTGGATTTGCTGGTTTAAAGGACCTGACGCCAAACCTGAGTTCCTTTTGGGCTTCTTACCAGCCCAAGGATGTGATACCAGAAGGTGCAAGGGCTTGGCTGCCAGCGTGGTCTGGACTGCCTGTCCTTCTGCACAGCCAACCTGTATGCGAAGTCATAGAGGGATAGGAGTTTGGGATTTGCCTGGAACCATGCAGTTCAGTCCCTTGAACCGAGGGCCACTGGATCTTCATCTTAGTAACAGGAGGCATTAGCAAAACTAGGCTAAATTCCTGCTACCCTATTCTGATGTGATGGGTGACAGCATCTAACGATCTGAGTCACATCAGTAACCCCAAAATAAATCTTAACAGTAGGTTCACAGCCTTTTCTCCATAGTTAGAACCAAGTCCTGTGGCTGGTTTGGTTTTTTTGGGTGGGCTTCATCCCCCATGCTGGGCTGGTGGGCCGAGCTTTTCTGGTGGGAGAAGCCCCGATTCTCACAACTCCATGTGAGATGGTACATGCACGTGTCTGCGAGCAGCTGGGGAGGGAGGTGTGGTGGTTGCGGTGGGAGGAGGGTGGGGAAGTACAAAATGTGGTTTGTGCTTTGGTGTTCCTGATTTAGAGCAGGCTTAGCACTGTCTGTGTATGCTCCAAGCATTGTGGGCTCATGGCTGTGTTATCTAGTTTGGAAGTAAAAACTTAAGTCTATATATAGCAGATCTTGATAAGCTTTCCTTAAGTGAGAAGAGGTTTGGTCAAAAATATCTTCATGAATCTGTGTAGTTTTTTATATAGTTCTTTTTATATAAACATATATACATGTATATGTAACATATCTATATTGTATGTAGAGATACAGTGTGTGTAATATATACACAGATGTACACAAATACATATAAAAATGTATCAGGCTGAATAGGTATTTTTTATATGTGTGTGTATCTTGGGTTTGTATGGCCAGGTTTTGGTAGCAGGGGACTGCAGGTGTGGGTTCAGTGACAAGCTGCCAGAAACTTCCCCCACATCTGCCAGAGCCAACGCTGGACAGCTCCTGGATGGACCCACCACTGTCCAAGGCCGAGCCCATCAGGGATAGTGGTAGTGCCTCTGGGACAACAGACTTAAGAAAAGGGGCAAAAAAAAAGCCGGGAACTTCAGCCAATAGAGAGAGGAGTGAGAATATGTGAGAGCAACAGCTCTGCAGGCACCAAGGTCAGTGAAGAAGGAGGGGGAGAGAGGAGCCCACGCCAGAGCAGGTTTGCTGGCAGGAGCTATGGAAGGGACCCACGCTGGAGCAAGGGAAGAGTGTGAGGATGCCTCCTCCTGAGGAGGAAGGAGCAGGAGAGATGATGTGTGATGAACTGGCCACAGGCCCCATTCCCATCCCCCTGCACTGCTGAGGGGACGAGGGAGAGAATTCAGGAGTGAAGTTGAGTCTGGAAAAAAGGGAGGGGTGGGTGGGCAGTGATTTAGTTTTTATTTCTCATTACCCAACTCTGCTTTGATTGGCAGAAAGCTGAGCTGATTTCCCTAAGTCGAGTCGTGTTTGCCAGCGATGGTCACTGGTGAGGGATTTCTCCCTGCCCTTATCACAATCCACGAGCCTTTTGTTACATTTTCTCTCCTTTGCCCGGCTGAGGAGGGCAGGGATGGAACAGCTTTAGTGGGTACCTTGTGTCCAGGCCATATATTTGTATGTAGACACATCTTTATAAAATATCTATATAATACATAGAGATATATAAAAATATGTACCATATATCCGTGTGTATATACACATGCACATGTATAGAAAAGAATATCTGTATCAGGCTGTGTAGTTTGGTAGGGAGTTTTTTTGTATGTGTCTCTTTGACTGTGTCAGAGGTGTGAACTGAAGGTGCAGTTGGGAGATTTGGTCTAAATTGCATTAAAAATTTTTAAATTTTAGGCCAGCTGGAAAGACCCTGGCTATGATATTCTCCTGTAAGCAGCTATTCTTGCTGTTGTACCTGCAGAGGGAAAGAGAAGTGCTCCCTGTAGCCATGGGGCACACCAGCTCACAAGGAAACCTGAGGTGTGGTTATCTCTCTGGAAAAAGTGAGATTCTCTTTGCAGCTCACCTATGCTGACCCTTCATGTCGCTGTTGGAAGCAAGGTGTTGCTCAGCTTGATAAAACAGGGTTAATTAGTTATTATGAAGGAGATACGACTTTATTTGAAGGTTTAACTCGTGACCTGTAGTAGACTGAAGGATAAGTGTGCTGTTTGCATTGCTCCCTAACCTACACGGAGAAAGCCCTCACCATCTTGAACCAGGATGTCTCAAGGGCTTTTCTGGGGGAAATTCTGCCTTTTTACTCTCTGGTTTCCTACCAGATCTTCCATTCACCCAGTGCTCACCAGGTGCCTCGTCTCCCACCCTGTGGCTGAGTCATCCCACCCGTCTGCACTGCAAATGGCTCTAAATGCAATCATAGCTGCTGTTATGGAAATACTCATCTTTATAGCGGTGCTTTGGTGACTCACCTCTTAATCCAGCTCTTTTTCAGAGCAGTGGCTGCGACGCAGGCATGTGGGTGAGCAAATGATCTTCTGCCCTGTTCCTGCAGCTGTGTGCTGAGTAGCAGGGGTCTTCCTGTGTGGAACAGTGCAGGAAATATAACAGTTCAATTACTGATTTTAGAGTGTGTTGGAGCAACTGATGGGTCTGTCACCCTTTATGTGCATAGCAGCTGCTGAGCATATCATGGGTGCTGCTTCTCTGCAGCCTGAACTCATAAAAAGTCTTAAAATCATGATGATATCAAAAATAACAGCAAAATCTTAAAGACTTACCCAAGAAAAGCAAAGCGTGGCTGTTTGGGGATGAGAGAAGCTTTGCTGAAGCTCATGTCTGCAACTCCGGGAGCCTGCAGACCCCAATGCCTCACCTGTAGCTTCTCTGCCCCGCAGGCATCGACATCCTCAAGCTGGTGGCGGCCCAGGTGGGGAGCCAGTGGAAGGACATCTACCAGTTCCTGTGCAACGCCAGCGAGCGGGAGGTGGCGGCTTTCTCCAACGGCTACGCGGCTGACCACGAGCGCGCCTACGCCGCCCTGCAGCACTGGACCATCCGCGGGCCCGAGGCCAGCCTGGCCCAGCTCATCAGCGCGCTCCGCCAGCACCGCCGCAACGACGTGGTGGAGAAGATCCGCGGCCTCATGGAGGACACCACGCCGGTAACCACGGGGTGGGCCCGGCTGGGGCAGGTCACACCTGGTGAGGTGTGGCGGCGGGGGGACACGAGCGTGGCCGCGAGCTTAGCTCGCAGCCAAGGAGCTCCGTCTCTTCATGGAGCTCCCTGGGGGCTTATGTTGAAGTTGTACAGTGGTCCTGAGCAAAGCTTTGCCAAAGTTTGCATCAAAGCTTTGATAGCTCTAGAGTCCCCCGTGTTGTGCTGTGCACGTATCTTTGAAGATCACCAGGAAAGTCTGGTACATGAGCCCTCGTGCCATGGGTGGAGTAAAGAGCATCCCCCTTTAAACTTGCTCTTAAATGCCATGGATTTAGTGAGAAGAGCCAGGTATCCTTGAGTATTAAATGTTGCTTGCTCCCAGATGGTGACTGGTGGCATGGGCGAGGCCATGCATACAGTTCTTCCGAGTTGTTGCTCTTCTTTGGCTGCTCTGGTCTTAAAACAAGCTGTCCCATATTTTGGGGGAATAAATAAACTTCTGCAGATAATCCTGTAGTAGGTTCTCAGCTGGGTGTAAGTTATTGGGAGGTGCCTCAGTGACCTTTGCAAATAGTTTTGGCCACCGCTGCCTTACTTGTTTCAGTTTTTTGGCTCTGATAACTCAGTGGTCTACTAAAAGTGTTTGTAAAGGTGATGAGTGGGCCTTTTTCTGAAGCCAGTGGGACAACACATAGATGGAAGTGGGGGTGGTTGAGGCGTGGCTCTTCCCCCTGTACTGGTTGGCGAAACATTTGCCATTGCCTTAGCAGTGACCCAGACTCAAAGGGGAGCAGGTAGCTTCCTGCAGACCTCTCTGGGCACATGGTGGGGGCCTGGCAAGGTGGACCTTCACTTACGGTAGAATTTATGAATCAGAGCATTTGTCAGGGCAGGGAGTTCCCAAATCCTGTTTTGACCATCACAAACCTCCCCCTGTATGAGGGACTGTGATCCCTTCACTGTGTCACATATCTTAAATTACTTTATTTAGTGTATGGAGCACCTTGTTGTCGTGTGACCATCGTGAAATCCCACGTTTGAAAGCCTCAGCAGGAGCCCTGGGCTCGTGTTGTTGAGAGACCTTGAGTCAAGTGTGTGCTGAGCATTGCCCCGTGTGTCCTGCCCAGGTCTTGGATAGGTTTGCTCTGCCAGCTGCCTGATCTCTCCTGCTCCTGATCTCTCCTGCTGGTGTTTTCCTTCCAGTTCCCAGTAACTAAGCAGCATGTGGCCTTCTCATTGATGGAAGAAATGAAATTAAAAGCCAAAGACAAAGCTATGTTTAGGGCGAGAAAAGAGGCAGAGAAAATTGTCACGTTGTGCATGTGAATTAAAGTTTCCAGCATGTGCAGGTAGTAACCTCTGTCCTTGTGGTTACTGCTTTGACTTTGAATGCTGTGGCAAAGCACTGGGCAAGGACATTGGATAAATCACAGGGCTTGCTGCTCAGCACGACACTTGATTAACAGACTTGGGCTGTGCCGTGCTGAACGCCCCTGGCTCTTTCGGCCAAGACCATCAGGTTGTGCTTATCAAATAGCACAGAAATGCAGGTGGTGGCTCCAGCAGCAGAGTTGATTGTTGGGATGGAGGACTCCCAGTGATGGAGTATCCACAAGCTGTGCCCATAATTCTGAAATACAGCAAGCTCCAGAGAATGAGCAAACCCAAATCTCATGGATAGTTGTATGCAAGTCTTCTGGATTTCCCAACTAGCTTTCCCGTGTCTCTTTGTTTTTTAATATAGTGTGTTGTCTTCTCCAGTGTCCAGCACACCTGGACCCTGGTGGTTCCCTATCAATTTCACTTGTTTTTCTAGAAATGGGTAAAATTGGGTTGTTGATCTTTTGAGCAGGTGGCTTGAGTCCACGAGAGATTTGACTTGTTTCAGCAAAGGAGTTGTTTTTAAACAAATTCTTCCAAGCTGGCACATCCTCTTTCTCTATTCATCTGACAAGTCTTTTTCAGATGAGCGTCCCTCATGACCAACCTTAGGAGCTGGCCATTCCCCTGCCCTGGAGGACCTGGAGCTGTGTGTGGGATGTCCAAGCGGGGCAGCACCGTGGGGTACAGATTCAGCACAGCAGCACATTGTGCTTCTGTGAGGTGTTACCTGCTGTAACCTGTCTGCCTCCTCTCCCTGAATTGGCTCCTGCACTGTCGATGTGGGTGGTGATACAATGGCCCTGGAGGGGATGTGGGAAGCTGCGGGAAGCAGCTTGTGCATGGGAGACCAAATCCCTGGAGAATTGTGCTGGTGGCTGATCGTCATCACAGCGGTCCAGAGAGCCAAGAGCTCAATGCCAGGAGCAGGCATGGAGGTCGATCTTTGGGGTTTTTTTAATCTGCTGGTTGGAAAGCCTTTAATTAGAGCTAATTGAGGTTTGACTCTTGGTGCTTTGTCTATCCAAATGCAGACAAATCGAGGCAGTTTCTCTCTGTACCAAACTGGTTTAATCCAGAGCAGGGCGTCACGCTGTTGGTGGCAGGTGTGGGTGCTGTGCTGCACCTCTCTAGCTCTGCAGAAGCAGTCTTGCAAAAAAACTCCAAACCAGAAAAAAAAAAGAGCTTTTTGTGCTGTGGGGGAAGTGGGGACTCCCATCAGCAATGCAAATGCATGCATCCTCTCTACGGCCCAGAGAGGTTGTGGATGTCCGATCCCTGGAAGTGTTCAAGACCAGATTGGACAGGGCTTTGAGCAACATGGTCTAGTGGAAGGTGTCCCTGCCCATGGCAGGGGGTTGGAACAAGAAAAGTTTTAAGGTCCCTTCCAATCCAAACCATTTTGTGACTCTTTAAGTTAACAACATTATGCCCTTGGGGTGACCTGAGCCAGCACGGAGACTCCAATGTGCCAGTGTGTCCCACATGAGCCCAGGAGGGATGGATGCATGGATAGCTGTGCTGTCTGTGATGCTTTGGCCCTGCAGCATCCCTGGGTGCAAAACGGAGTTTCCCCATCTCTCCCTATGATCCCTATGTCATAAGAAAGCACCAACACCCCCAAGTGATAGGTAAACATCATGTTATTGAATAATGTAGCTCTCAGATGGCAAATCAGTACCCTAAACACATCCAGCCCCCCTTCACCATCCCATCCCACCTGCTATCACATCCTTGTCCTAAGTCCTTTATCTGGTGTCTGGCTTCACCTTGTAAGACCTACAGAGGCAAAGCTGCTCTCTCCTGTAGTGCCCTGTTCCTTTGGCAGGCTTTTGTGCTCTGAAATCCAAATATTTACAACCCCTGATAGGAATAGGGGAATTAATGGGAGTCTCTGGAGCGTTACGGTATGTGGCAGGAACATTTTCCTTCAGGTAAGGAACAGCTCTGCTGCAGACTTGCCGGCTTTTTTAGCTGTGGGAGATTATGCTGGTTTTGCATGGCGCTGGATGAATTTAGGTTAAACCGAGATTAGCCCTCTGAATCATTTTGCTTGGGGTTTTTTGCAGCTGAGCCAGAAAATAAGGTGAGCACAGCAGCTGTGGGAAGGTTTTTTGGGGTGCATTTAACTCCCAGGGCTCCTACTAAAGCCTGACCCTGGCCACAAATGTTTGTTGGACTCGAGGTTTGCAAAATTTCTCCCCTCACAGGCAGGTTTGCCAGGTAGTGGCAAGCCTGGGCACTGCTCAGCAAGCACAGGCACATCCCAAATTAGTGGTGCTGACAACAAAAATAGGGGAGAGAGTGGGGCAGAAGGGAGAGGTTTCTCACTGTCATCCCAGCAAACTGCAGTGCTCCGTTTTTGGGGTTAAAATCAGAAAAGCTCAGTGTATCCACTGGATAATGAGATTGTTTTTGTGGTGCATAACAGCATTTTGCAACTACCAAGAGGCTCTGTGCTCACCTGGGCTGGCCTGGGGTGGAGCTGGCACAGCCGGGCTGTATTGGCTCCCCTGAGTGTCCTGCTGTGAGCAGTGCTTTAAGCTCTTATCGTTTTATTTATGGCTCTGCTGGCCTCGGCTGAGATATTTCAGGGACTGGATGGAAGGGAAGCAATCAGCCTCACTCAGGGCGTTCAGCAGCGCAGCCTCAGCAAAGCTGAAAAAAGACCCCCATGAATAAGGGAGATGTTGAAAGTGGGGAGGGAGAGGCTGCAGACCCAAACCCAGTGAGGTTTAGGTTTGTGCTTAATTTCATACTGCAGATAGTCCCCTGAGTCAGCAGATGTGTCAGGGCTGGGGCTGGTGTGAGGTTAAGCTGTGGGGTTTTGGGGGGTTTCAGAGAAGAAGAGGATGTGAAAGCAACTCCCGTGTCCAGGCATGTGGCTCTGGCAGTGCCTTGTGGCTCCTTTTCTTGCTCTTTCGCAGGTCAGAACCCTGAGTGGGGGCAATCAAGAGCCTGGAGCAGCGTTCCTCAAATTCAGCCCCTGTCAGCTCCTACCCATTCCTTTCATTTCCTCTTTTGGCAACTTAAGACGGGGCTGGGCCCAGAAATTAGGAATTAAGTTTGTGCTGCGTTCGCTTCATGTGTCAGCAGTGGAGGGAGGGTAAAGTGGTTGGATGGATTTCCCAACCAGAGGGGGCTGTGGTCCCAGGGCTGGGAAGTGCCCAGGCAGCCAGGAAAAGAACAAAATTACCTGCATGTTTTCCTTCTGGACTTATATCAGGTTTTATTTGAGGCACAAAGCTGTAGGGTGAACTGGCCAGAGCCCTGGGGAAGGGGTAGGGCTGGTTGGGTTTTGCTGGAGTGGGCATCACTCCAGGTTTGCTCTAAGCCATGACTTGATTTTCAATAAACCGAGGCTGGGTTTGAACTATGCTGGAGAATGTGCAACAAACAAAAATGTAATAATTTATAAAGTAATATATATATAAACAACATAAACATAAACATACAAACTTTATATATGCAATGATACTTGAGGTTTCCCTGCTGTGGTGGCCACATCTCCTGAGGTTTCTGTGTTTGCAGTGCAATGGGTTTGGGAGCATGAGAGGAAACTAGAAGATAGTTTTTTCTACTAGCCAAACTCAGTATTGACTTAACTGTGCGTGTAATTGGGTTTGGAAACACTTCATCAAGGCTTCATGAGCTCTTCATTATGGTTTGAGCTCAAAAAGTGAGTGGGCAGATCCTTAGAAAGGGGAAGCCACCAAGAACTCTCCTGGAGATGTCATCTCCTGCTTTGAGAAACACTTGGCCCACAAACGCACAGGGCAGGGCTGATGGGGAAGAGCTGCTTCCTCCGTGGGTGGCCACGTTTTGGTCGTGGCATGTGAACACTCCCCACACCCAGCATTGCCCATCCCGGGCCGTGTGAGGCTTGACCTGAGTAGCTCTTCCCCAGGGCTGGCCTTGCATCCCATTCCCCAGGGATGCAGGTCCACCACAGAGATGGGTTGAGCCCTCTCCTGAAACCTGACGGGTGAGGTGAAGGGCATGGAGAGGACATTTGGGCTTTCCCACCCCAGCACCCTTATTCTGGTGGAGGACACACCTCCTGCTCTGCAGCTCCACACACCATCACTGCCCCTCTCTGACACCTTGATGAGGCTTCATGGCCCCTGCGGTGTTTAACCTGCCAGGACCTGTCTGCCCTGAAGGTGGATCCCCAAATCCCATGTGCACCATGAAGCTGCTGATCCAAACGGATCCTCCCTATGCCTGTGGGGTCCATAGCAAGAGCATCCCACACCAACACCACTTTGTGCCTGCAGCATCACCCCACCCTGCTTCATGTGCTGGGGTTTTTCCACCTGCATTCCCTACTGGGGCATGACAAAACTGGGAATAGAGCTGGTGTCAGCCGGGTGTCATCTTTTGGCAGGGAATCTGGGAAACGGCTGCCTTGGTGCTAAATTTATCCCCCCCACATCCCAGAGGATGCACAGCCACCCTCAGCAGCAGCCAGCCTGCCACTGGCTTTTGTTCCAGCAGGGTTGCTACAGGAGGAACTGCTTGGAAGCATCGCCTGAGGGAAGGGTGTTTTTTAGTGCTAACTGCTGCTCCTTCCTAATATTAGCACAGCAGCTGCAGTTTCTGTTTGTCCGAGTTAAGCTTTTATTGCAGTGCTGTAAAACGGAGGCAGCAAATGGGACCAGCCCGTTCAAACAGAGCTGTTGAGAGCAGCTGTGAAAGAAAACCAAGCCAAGCCTATGTCTTCTTCTGCCCCCATCCCTTTCTGTCCCCTTTTCTTCCTTTTAGGAAGGACCTTCAGACACCCTGAGCTGCTTAGAGCACCCTCCCAGATGCACTGGGATCCAAGAGGATGTTGATGCTTGGACCGCAGTCTAAAGGACTGCAAGTACACCAGAGCTTTTAGGATTTTTTTTTTTAATTCATATTTTTTTGGCATTGAAAATCCTTTGCTGCAGTGCTCAAAAAGAAAACCAACCCCAACATAAAACCTAAAAAAAAAACCTGGCAGAGCACCCCTGATGGGTTGTAGGAGGCTGCTGATGTGACAGAGCCAGTGCAGTGCCTTTGGTTTCCTTGCTGGACTGTGCCTCTAACAGTGTCCCACGTGTCTGTCTGTGCAGGTGCAGATGCAACCTCAGTGGCAAGCGCAGGACCCCGGCAACGAGGACGTAAAGGTGGGAAATCCCATGGCTCTGGAAAGGCAAAAGGGGTTGTGAGAGGGGTTTTTTGTGGGTTTTTTTCCCAGCCAGAGCTCGGTTTCCGTCAAGCACCGCCATTCTTAAAAATAGGAATGGCCAAGATGGTTTCAACGAAATGAGTCACAGGCTGTGAATAGTGTGTTTTTACACCTCTTCCACAGGCTTCACCTCGAAGCAACCTTTTGCATTCCCTGGTCTTTCAAAGCCCTCATTCCCAGTTGCTTTCTTCCTGCGGTTTAAATATTAACACACATCCAAGCATCCTGTTTGCTTTGCCTCAAGCTTGCAACCGTTCAGCTATTTGGAAAGCTTTGGGCTCCCGGGAGGGCTGCAGTCAAATAACCTCGGGTGATTTTGTCTTTCCTAGTGTGTTTTAGCAGCTGTTTAATTAAACTCCAAATGAGTTGGTTCTGGGAAGACAGAGCTGGGGCAGCTGTCTGCTCCCTCCCCTCCTTTGGCCAGTTGGTGCTCGGTCATCTGGCACCTTTTTGGGAATTGGTGGGTTTGTAGTTGGATATTAGGTAGATGAGCTGCAAAAGATAAAACTAACCCCTAAAGCCCGTGTTATTTTTAAAAGGGATATCAGCGCATATTACAATTTGTAAAGTGGCCAGCTGCTGTTCTGGTCCTTCCCTTGATATTCCCCCTTAATGGCCATAGCTGATTGTCCATGATGAGCTGTACTGGAAAGGGAGTTTCAGAGGAGAAGGCAGATTCTTTTAATTAAAAATTAAAGCTGACTTTTATTTTTAACATGCCTATTGCGTAATGTGCTGAGCTAGAACAAATCCTCCCCTGTTTATTTTCAATGAGGGGAGAAAAAAACCCCTTTTATTCTACCAGGAACAGACTTCAATGTTAATTTAATGTGAACTAATGGGCGTCCCAGCAGACATGTGATTTGTGGGTGGCAAATTCCTCGACACGGATGAGGAATGTTCAGGCACATCCATGCCGGCGCGGAGGTGGCTCAGCAGCTCCCTTTCCCACAGCCTTTAATCCCAATTTTGCATTTTATCCCTGGGTAGTCAGCAAAAGCATGTTAGCAGGAGTAGCCTGATCTTCCCTCTGTAAAAGAAAACAGGGATGTCAGATGCTGTTGGGAGAGAGAATTGAATGTGGACGGGGCTTGCAATTCTTTTTCCTGACAGGTCAAAAAAGGATGCAGGGTTTGGGAAGAAGGTGAAATATTGGATAGTCCTTAAAGCAACCTGTTTAGAGGGATCTGATGACTTGCAGAGGTCCCCAAGCTGTCAGCCAGGAATGTGGGGATGCTGGCCCAGTCCCTTGTACCTGCAGGGAATGAGAACTAGAAATGCTCTGCCTGAGGTCTGCACCCCGAGGGGATGTTGAGAGATGGAGGAGGGTAGATAATGGTGGATGCTGCCATGGAGGTAGGAAGGAGATCCAAGAAGATGCAGAGTACAGCCCAATTAGGAAGCAGGTTCACACCAGCACCCAAATCACAGAATCATAGAATTGTTAAGGTTGGAAATGACCTTTAATATCATGGAGTCCAACCCTTAACGCAGCACTGCCAAGTCCGCCACTAAACCATGTCCCCAGGTGCCAAATCCACACCTTTTTTGAATGCCTCCAGGGATGATGATTCCACCACTTCCCTGGACAGCCTATTGCAATTGTTGACCACCCTTTTTGTGAATAAATTTTTCCTAATATCCAATCTAAACCTCCCCTGGCACAACTGGAGGTCATTTCATCTCGTCCTGTCACTTGTCACCTGTCACTTGTCAAATGGTGCTGTTTCCCAGTGCAGTGCTTCCCTGCAGTGCTTGCTGCTCTCTGTGTCTCTGGGGCTGTGGAGCCAAATCCTTGCCCTTGGCTTTCACCAGGACAGGAAAAAGCAAAGGCATTTGGGTGACACTGTGGTCAATGCCAGCTCCTGCCTGTTGTTCCTTGCTCTCAACTTGGAGTCTGGTGGGATGGGCTTCTCCATCAGGTTTTAATGGGGTGCTCATAGGAGCAAGGGTGAGATGGGGCAGACAAATCATTACTTTGAGATGGAGTTGGTCAGTGGAGCTGCTCGGAGCCATGTGCTGCACTGGAGGTCCCTGAGGGGTCTCACAGCCCTCGCCCTGCGGCCTTGGCCCTGATGGGAGCTGTGCAGCCAGGCTGAGCCTTGCTTTTAGCAAACAATAAGTGTGGAGCAGGTTTTGGGAAGAGCTTCCCTGCTTGGGCATCATCACGTCTTGCCCCCAAGAGCTGTGCTTTGGGCTTTAATAAACCGAGTCTGAGAAGGAAAACCAAGCTGAAATGCTCTGCTGTGGTTGCTCGTGCCATCCTGGTGCAGTGGTTGCTCCTGCCACGTGTCCCAAGGGTGTGTGTGGTGTTACCCCTCCTGCCTGGCGTGCCAAAGCCAGTGCTGATGTCCATGCCAGGTCATCTCCAGTGCCTGTTCTGGGTCAGCAGAATGGGTCACCACTTGCTGAGGGTGGGCTGGGGTGTTCTGAAGGCCGGGTTGCAGGTGGGTTTGGGTGTGAGCCCATTGCATAGCATCCCCCCAAGTTAATTTTCGCTCTCTTTCCTCCCCCCCAAGCTGGAAGGGGACAAGCTGGCACTGCCAGTGAGCCCCAGCCCGGTGAGCCCCGCGCCCACACCCAGCCCCAAGCCCCCCGAGGCGGCCGTGCTCACCGTGGAGCCCTCTCCTTCAGAGAAGAAATGCTTCTTCGTGGACGAGGCCGAGCCCCTCCTGCGCTGCGACTCCACCTCCAGCGGCTCCTCCGCGCTCAGCCGGACAGGCTCTTTTATTACCAAAGGTACCAAAACCAGCCCAGGGCGCAGTGGGAGGACGAAGGGACACCATGGCATGTCCCATGTGGTCAGCACACGTGGTAGAGCTGCACAACGTGCAATATCATTAAAGTAAATAACTGGGAGAACTGGCTCTCCAGGATACGCTTATCACATCCTCATTCTAGACCAGAATATCCTGTCAGCAAAGATGATAAAGACTTGAGATAGAAAAACACCTTTAAAACACCTTTAACTCTTTGAAGTTCTGCCAGGGAAGTTGTCGCAGCCCTGTGATGTTTGGGGAGTGCTTCTCCTGACTTTTGCTGTTGTATTGGCCTTTGTGTTACTGTCTCAGATGAAAACAGAGAATGTAATTTAAAGACTGCTTTTTAAAAATTTTTTTTTTTGGTCACTCTTGGTCCTGTTTGCTACAGCGTGTGACTTGAGACGTAATGCACCATTGGTCACCCCCGTTTTTTTCAGGGGGTTTAATTTACTGTATTTAACTAGCTGCATTTAATCATCTTTAACTTCTGATGAAGGTGAAACACTGAGCTCAGTCAACCTACCAAATTTATACTTGGGTACAAAAATAAAGCTGACCCAACAAAAACAACTTGAAAGAGCAGAATTCAGCTTTTTTGGCTCCCCTCCTGCCCTCACTTTTCCATATTGACCATTCAGCATTTACAGCTGTGTTTGCTCTGGCTGAGGTGCCTCAGCAGCACTGCCTTCTCCATTTGTTCTCCTCCCCTTCACTTGTCACTCTCCACCTTTTCCCTCGGCTCTCCTTGTGGGCTCTCCAGTGGTGGAACCACAGGATGGAACGAGGAAAACAGGCCCTGGTTAGGAGAGGTTTCTTGAGGAGTTACTTGACCACCCTCTCCTTTCCTCCTACAGAAAAGAAGGACACTGTCCTGCGCCAGGTGCGCTTGGACCCCTGCGACCTGCAGCCCATCTTTGACGACATGCTGCACATCCTCAATCCCGAGGAGCTCCACGTGATCGAGGAGATCCCGCAGGCCGAAGACAAGCTGGACAGGCTATTTGAGATCGCCGGAGTTAAGAGCCAGGAAGCCAGCCAGACCCTCCTGGACTCTGTCTATAGCCACCTTCCTGATTTACTGTAGGCACTGGGTCACCACACACTCTCTGAATATCTGCTAGAGCTAGCTTGGCACTCGTTAAGATGACCGACAATACGCAGGCAGGTTTTGTTGTAGAATATATGGCCAGTATTTTCGTTGAGGTGTCCTTGGTTTTTGGAGGGGACGCAGATTGCCAGCGTTGCACCCCTCCGCCGTAACTCTATCGCGCAGTCCAAGTCTTTGCACCCTCTGCCCCCTTCCCGAGCCTCTCTCCTCCTTGTTCTCATTCCAATCAGATCAGCCGATGCACTTTAAAAAAAAAGAAAAACAAAAAAAACACCAAACGCAGTTAACGAACTAGAAGACCACGAATCTGGTGTAATCTAACACATCAAATTGGGGATTGCTCTGTCCCCTTCCTCTGTCAAAGCTGTCGCTCAGAGTGACCATCTCCCACCACCCCCCTTCGCCTTGGAGCAGTAAATGGCAAAAACACACAAAAAACCCCACCCCAATTGTTGCTGGTTACTGTCTCTTAACGCAGCTAAGCTTCCCACCCGAGCTGACTTTTTTTATTAATGTACTCTTGTTTGGCTCATGTCCATTGCTGAGATTTTACTAGCACGGTTATTTATTGTACGGTTTTCACCTGGACAATGCATCGCGCTCCTAATACGCTACAGCAGAAGCGCTTTAACTGCAAGGAAAAGGGTCAAGCCCCACCAACCTTCGAGGCGATGGAAAAGTCCTTTGCCTCCAGTTGAATGTGAGGAGTTATCCTGCCTTGCCATGTGTGGGAATGGTGGGGCCCTGATGGGAGCCGATGCTGGACGTGGGGAGGTGAAGGCCACCAATGGTCCCGCTCCCCTCGTGCTGTAAGACTTAAACCAAGCTATGCTTTTACACTCGTGTCTCGTTTTTTATACAGACGTGGCCGATAAGTTCTCCAAAGACCTTACGTGGTCTCTCAATAGTCTCTTCAAATCACACTTCACTTTTTATCAAAAGAGTTTGGGGGGGGTGGTGGGGGAAAAAAGCTGCATCGTAAGAAGTCTGTCTGATTATATTTGCAATTATTATGCTCCCGTAACGAACAGTCTGTACTACGCTCAATTTGAAGAAATAATGGTATGAGGGTGGCATGAGCTGCCCCGTGGGAAGGGGTGGGAGTGGGGGAAGAGGGGAATGAATTGAAAAATTGCCTTCCGGTCCTCTAATTTATTAATAAATACTAGGTGTTTGTTACTTGACACGATTCTGCCTTAACCTCCTTAACAGCTGCCTCTGCTCGGGGACACCTGGGCTGGGGCCGGGGCTTGCTCGGGGTGCCCATGGTGGGGTGATGAGGAAGATTTAGGAGTTTGGGGGTCATGAGGAGGTTGTCTCCTTTAGCTTTGAAGCCAAAATGTGATTGCTTTATGTTGACAGCACTGCTTTGAGTCCCCACGGTGGCTGCTGGAGCTCTCTGCAGGTCCCTGCCCTGACCCGGGTGGGTGCTGTGTGTTAATCCCCATAGCAGTGACAGATCAGATGGCTGGTGGGGCTTCCAGGGTTGGTTTTTGCAAGCTCTCAAAGGCTTTGCAGGCATTTTGGAGAGGCTGAAGTATTAATTTTCCAGGAAGCAGCTGCTGTGCTGAGTCACTCCTGAGCAAAGGTCTTTCAGTCACAGCGTTTCTGTTGCTGTTATATTACCCATGTCCTTAAAGCCTCTGCTTCCAAATAACTCATCCCTTGTTATTCTGTCTACAAATTGAATCCTTAATGGGACAAATGCTTCTGGTTTATAAGACTATCATTTTGTTTACTTGGCTCCAGAGTGTTTTCTGTTACCAAGGGTTCTGTGTTTTCCTTCTGGCTGCCACTGGGAATTGCTGGTACAGAACTATACATAGGTACACGATTAAAACTTTTCAACACATGGATAGATGAAATACAGTGTCAAATAGCAAGAGCCTTTATTGCGAGCTCTGGGGTGGAGTTTTCCCTGGGTGGCAATGAAACATTTAGCTCTTGGTGCCTGCAGTTCTGAGGTGGAGCCCAGTATCAGTCTGTTGATAAGCAGTTTGTTTCTCTGTATTGGGAGCAGGGGTGTTCAATCCACCTGGGCAAGAATTGGTAAGGAGTGGGAAGGTGTGGGCTCAGTCAATAGCTGGCTTTAAATTATCCTTAGTAGGCTCTCAGAGTGAATCCAGCTGGGAAATTAGGAATTGTCCTTTTCTGGTGGTCTGGGTTCTCCCAGGTAAAGCCATGGGTTGTAAGCACTAGAGCCATTGTGCCACCCTCCCAGGGAACCACCAGCCCCAGCCTGAAGCTCCACTTCCCATCCTGGCAGCCACTCACATTTTCTGATGGGCTTTGAAGGTAAAGAAAAATGAAAAACAGTCCTGGGAAGAGGATTTAGGAGCCAACTGAAGAGACACCACAAAGCAGGCATGTTGCAGAGGTGCCTTGCCCTGGAGCTGCTGAGGAGGCACGAGGAAGCTGTTGTGTCCCTGGGTTGTTGGGATGCATTTAATTCACCTTGATGGCAGGTCATGGAACAGGCCAGGATTTGGGCAATCCTTGGCTCCATCTGTGCTGTGCACACTTCCAGCACAGTTCCCATCTTTGATTGCATCTGGATGTCGACCTTTTCCCTGGCTCCAGCATTTCAGATTTTCAACCTTTTGCTGTATGCATATGTGTGTGCAATATATTTAGATATACTACATAAAAATTTTTATGTATTATACCATTTATAATTTACATATTTTCCTATATTATTGTGATGTATTTTTATAGGTGTATAATATATAACTTTTTTCTATCTCTGAGGGTGTGCAGGGAAAAATACCTTAGTGCAACTGAGCCCCACGTACTGGGAGGGTATTTCCTGGCAGCGTGGGAGGTGTGAGGAGCCACAAGCCCTGTGCCCCCACCCTTCCTCTGAGCCAGCTCTCTTAAGCCTTAAGAAAATCAACCAGGCAGGTGGGATTGATGGGTTCATGACCTGGAGGCATAACTCCATGGGAGCAGAGATTGTCCTTGTTTTCATCCTTGCCTTATTGAAGGCAGCCTGGGCAAAGCACAAACCCTGCACGCTACAGGACCAGTCGTGATGTGCAACTCAAATGTAAAGCTGTGAATGTAAAGATAAATACATGTAATATGCATAAAAGTGCATTTTATACAAAATCTGCATTGAAAACGTACTTGAGAGTACATTGTTGGTGAGAGGTGGAGTTTGCCTCTTGTGGTGTCCCCGGGACAGGTCGGAGGGTTGGGGTTTGGGTGCTGGTGTGGCAGTCCTGGGCAGTAGATCCTGTGAAGCCAGAGGGGACAGGAAGCATGACAAGAGTTCAGCCACGCTCCCCTCCTCTGCCAGCCATGGGCATCTTGCTTCAGAGCAGAGCCTGAAGTTTCTGGTATGAGTTGCAAGAAACATCAGCTGCTCTAGCTCTGCTTGCTGAAACTGGGGCATGAGGTCTGGACACAGCATTTACCCCCAGAGTGACAGTGTTTGCTGGGACAAAGCCCCTCTGGAGACGCCTCCAGCATGGCTGGGCATCCTCAGGATGAGCTGGCTCTGCTGATCCAGGATCTTTTAATTCTTCCAGTGCAAATGAGGATTGGGATTGTAGTTTCTAATTCTCTTTTCCCCCCATGAATTGTAGGTAGTGTCTGCAGAAGAACAAGACATTTTGTGCATTCCTACCTCAGCCAAATTGGAGTTTATCCTAATGGAGAATTAATTGCATCCCTCTGGGTGTGGCTGCTTACATCCCGGTTGGAAAAGCCCCCGGAGTCTTCTGGGAGGTCATTCACCCCTCTGGCTCCTGTACATCAGCCAATTCTCCGTGGATTGCAGCAGTGTCTGTGTAGGAGGGATGATCTGTGCAGCATTTGTGTGAACAACCTGCAGGGAGATCGGCAGCGATGATGAGGGTGCCGTGCAGGCTGTCTGTGGGGACGTGGGGAATATTGTGGGATGTGGGGGATATTTGCCGTGTGTGGGAGGGAGGCAGATTAGCACAGGTACAGCTCACCCCTAAATTCTCCTCTGGCATCACTTGGTTGCGAACTTTACACCTCAGCTGTTTTTTTTCTCCTCTTGGGCTTTGCTCCTGTGAGTGCCAAGATGGGGAAGTTTCTAGGGCAACTGGTTAGAAGTGGGAAGATGGAGGACAAATAAGAGGAGCCATCACTTGTGTGCTCGTCGAGTACATGCCTGGTGGCAGCCCCTGAGGTTTTTACTACACCAACCTTTAGGATGGGGCTGCTGCTTTCCCATGAGAGCATCCATGAGCTTTAGAGTTTCTTCTGGGATGCTATAATTTACTTTTCACTTATTTCTGGGGTGGAAGGACCTGGATGGATGATAAAGGACCTGCCTGTTGTGGCAGCTGTGGACGTTTCTGGCAGCTCACAGTTGCTGCACTGTACTCCAAGTCATCGTAGCCAATGCACTCCTGTGTCTCTGCTCCTGCTCCCCAGTTTCTGCTCCAAGCCCCTCAGGGACCCCTTGGCTGCTATGCCAGCTTCACCTGTCTGCTCCCTGCCCACTGCGGATGAGATTAACTTCCCTTGGATTTCATTTGAAGGAAATAATCTCTAAGCATGCAGGCCACAAAATACATTTCTGGGCACAGGAGCTTTTGCCAGGACTTGTCAGGCTCAGCAGGAAATCAGGACAGGAGCAGGACATTAATCTGCCTGACTTTGTTTCTGGCAGCTCTGATCTTTCCAGGCTAATGCTTGGCAAGAATGGTATTAACTAAACCATTGATCTTCCAGGGTCCTTCGATAGCTGATGAATACTTTTCATGGCCTCTTCTTTTACTGCTAATTTATTTTAAGAATAACCAGCCGTCTTACCACTCTCCCAGTGAGCAGAGTTCCAGGGGCCTTTCCACTGAGTTTGGCAGTATTATTGTCATTTTACAAGTGGGGAAGCTTGGAGGACAGAGATGAAACTCCCCCTAAGCAAACTGATCAGAAAAGCAATCGGTGGAATTCAGAGAAAAGTCTTGCCCTGTCAGTCCCTGCACCAGCCTTCCTTGAGGAGTGTATGGGTGAGATTTGGGGTGTGAAGTGCTGAGCCCCAACAAAAGAGGAAGAATGGAGGCAGTGTGTCCCAAACTACACTTTCCATTAATTCATTTACCCTTCAAACTAGTTTTTTGAGCTGGAAATAAATGTATGGCCATGCTGGCTCCCTGGTTACACCTTCTGCCTGCTTTCTGCCTCATCTCACCAAGTGCAACCGGGAGGAAGGTCCAGCTCCAGAGCTGAGCCAACAGGCCTGTCCTCCCTCCTCAGTCCCTGTTCCTCCCTGCTCAGTCCCTGTTCCTCCCGGAGCAAACCACTCACTCCTGTCCTGCCTCCCCAGAGCAGGGATGCTCCTTCTCTCGGCCCCATGCGAGGGGCGTGGCAGTGATGCTCATGTCACTGACGGGAGAAAGACACAAAATCAGTGACTGGAGCAGCTGGCTTTGCAAAGCAAAACAACTCCACAGGGCCAGGGAGCTCACACCTGGAAATCACAGCTGCCCACGAAGGGTGAAAACCCAATTTTCTCCTCCTTTTGTGTTTTTTTTCTCCTTTTTTTCATTTCCCAAAGACCTTTCCCTGCATCTGGCCATCGTTTCTGTGGGAGGAGGACGGTGGATTAGGGATTGGCAACAATGGGAAGAGGATGGGCTGATGCTCTACCAGCCTCTGGGAGAGGAGGCACCTCCAAATTCCCCCGTGGGGAGGGAGCACCCACCTGCCCTTCTCTTCCTGGATGGGCCCTGCAAGCAGGTTGGCAGCCTGTGAGATGGCCTGAGCTGAAATCAGACATGGGAACCACTCAAAAAATTCAACAGTCTGGACAGTAAAGATGAAGATTAATTAACCATCCCACATGCAGTCAGAGGAGGTGCAAGAATGGGACATCAATCCTTTTCCCCCACTCCTGCTGTTGCCATCTTATAAAATTTCCTTTTTCAAAATGACATTTTAACTTGAAAATGGCTTTCATTTTTTTCTCTCTTTTTTTTTTCTCTCACCTCTGCTTTCTTCTGCTCTAGTACCTGTAAAGTTTCTTCTAATTAAATGTATATGTGGACAGATAATCCTGTTTTGCTTTAGTGTCAATATGGTCCTTTAGCTAAACTAAATATTTTCTCTGCCTGATATTTATCCTCCCCTGGCTGCCCCTTGACTCCTTCCTGCAGGTATTTGAAGACTGTGATCCCATTCCATTGCTTTTTTTTTTTAATTTCTCTGGGCTCAAGAAGTCAGGTTTTCTCTGGGTTTTGTGTCATGCCTGTTCATTTAAAAGGTTCCCATTCTGCTGCTGCTGCTGCTCTGGACCTTGGTCATCTTTGGCACATCCAATGCACGGAGACAGCCACGTGCTACTGATAAAAGCTGAAATAACATCCACCTCTCCACTAACCTTGGGGATCTTATAGATTCACAGAATCACTGAATGATTTGGGTTGGAAGGACCATTAAAGCTCTTCTCGTTCCAACCCCCTGCCATGGGCAGGGACACCTTCCACTATCCCAGGTTGCTCCAAGCTGCATCCAACTTGAACACTACCCAGGGCAGCCACAGCTCCTCTGGGTAACCTGTGCCAGGGCCTCACCACCCTCACAGTAAACAATTTCCTTCTAATTACTAATCTAAATCTCTCTGCTTTCAGTTTAAAACAATCCCCCCTTGTCCTATGACTATCTGCCCCTGTAAAAAGTTGCTCTCCCTCTTTTTGATAAACCCTCTTTAAGTACAAAAGGTCACAATGAAGTTTCCCTGGAGCCTTCCCTTTTCCAGGCTGAGAAGGTTCTGATTGTGCTCACAGTGGTGGCATTTGCAGCCAGACTCTGGTGATGCTGAATTTGTGAGCTTTGCCCTTTTGAAATGAGGAGCCTTCCTCATCATGGGTTTGCTTTCACTGTGCTTCCATCAACTGCCCTGTCTGGACTAATCCAGACTCCTCTCCTCTAACTTTCTGTGATTGTGATAAATAATTTATATAACAGGCTGAATCAGGATTTGTTGCCTGGTATAAAGCACCCTGGCTTCTGCAAAATACCCCTTGGTCTTGCTGTTAGCCTGGAAATAGGGACATTAATATAATAAACCTGTAATAGCCCTGGCTCTTCTCCCTCCTACGGTGATGCAAATTGGGGGTGACACTTGCTCGGTAAATGCAGCTACTCCGTTGTGCCATGAGCATGAGGGATGGAGTGCCACGGAGTCAAGTCAACAAGATTTTCTGGATCTGGCAGGGAAAGGAAAGCTGGTCCAGCAAGGACCAAATTCTGGCAGGTCACTGGCAGATGTAATCTTTGAACTCACGAGCGTGGGCACGTGCTGTGGAAGCAGCTCAGTGTGCCCCTAGGACAGCTGGGGGGGAAAAAAGCTGGTTTGATGGCAAAAATAAAAGTAACCTTGTTTTTCTGCACCTCATACTGAAAGACCCCCAAGTCATTACTGTCGTTTCCCACTCCCTTTGTCTTGCTCTGCTCTTCCCTGCTGTGTCCTATAGCTGCATCCCTGAGGACCTCAGTGTGGAAGGATGTGGGGTGGGAAGGGCTGGAGGGGGCTGTTTTCCTGCATCCATCCCCAAGGTGATGCACTCCTGTACGTGATCCCTATGGATGAATAATTCCAGCAATGCTTTGCTGCCATGGATGGCCACGCAGGCCTCGGTCTGAGCCTGACACCCCAATCCACAGGTGCTCTGTCCCCTTCCAGAGGCCTCTGGAGGAACCAAGCTAGGATGGCATGTCAGATTTTAAATAAAGAGATGTGTATCAGTGGAAGAGGTGATACAGCACATGGTGTGCATCCTAAAAGAGTGCTCAGCTTCACTGGCTTTGGCACCCTTGCCCCAATGTGCAAGAGCCCCAGGGGACTCGACCCTCTAGTTTGGAGTTTTGGTGTTTGAAGGGGTGAATACATTTTCCCTAAGGCAGCAAATCTTCCTTTTGAGGTTAACACCTTCTAACACTGTCCCAGTGCTGCCCAGGCAGGGTTGTGACATCCTTCTCTGAAGACATTCCTAACCCACCTGGATGTATTCCTGTATGTATCTGCTCCAGGTGACCCTGCCTTGGCAGGGGGATTGGATTGGGTGATCCCCGGAGGTCCCTTCCAGCCCTTACAATTCTGTGATTCTCTACTCAGTGCTGCCCTGGGGTTGGGTCCCCAGGCCAGGTCCCACCTCCCTTCTCCAGTGTCACCCACTGGAGTCTCCATACAAAACCCACAGGACCATGTTTCAAACTCTAGAAGAGTTTCCCAGTCAGACTACTTGGTTAGTTGCCACAAAAAATCCACCTCTGACATTACATGGCAAACCTGCACTCAGAGGGGATGGACAGACCCAGGGAAACTCCATGACAGACAAGTCACCTGAAATAACCCCTCGTTTGTCTGGAGTCCCAGCAGCTCCTGGAAAATGAGCTGCACAATTATCGCTGCAGTGTCAGTGCCTGTTGATGTAGCACTGTTAGTTATAGAGCTGGGGCCCAAGTAAGCACAGCACAATTAACTTCTCTTAGACAAGGCTGCAAAGAGGCATGAGAGCTGCTGGGCTGTCCCAGACCTCCTCCAGGCTGGAGGTGGCAGCAGGATGCCACCAAGAGCTGCCCCGCCACGGTGGTGGTCCCAGGTTCAGCGCCATGGATTCACACCCTGCTGCTCCAAGGGTGATATTTGGGCTCATGGTCCAGCCTTCAATGCTGGAGCAATAAATTGCAGGTGGTTTTCAGAGGAAGGCCAGATGCTCCCCACTGGCAGCTCCAGCAGGAGGGAGCGGAGTGGTGAGAGTGTGACATTAAGGTTTGCAGCACCCATCCTCTGCATCGTTCATTCACATTTTCCCCCAAGGCTCGGTTGAAAAGCACAAGGTGTAATTTTCAGCACTGAAATGCTGGCATCTTACACCTCCCATTTCTTAATGTACAGCCATTTCCTTGCAGAGGAGACTTTTTCTGAAGAAAAAAAGAAATGCATATTTTGACAAGAGTAAGCAGCTATTTTCCTGCACTTGTTGGTTTTTGGAGCATCTGGGAAGCCGATGTTACCACATTAAAATTACCTCACAGATTCCCTATCCTCAAGCTCTAGGAAGTCTCTGACCAGTGACACTAAAGCACCTGAAATTCCTCATTAAAGGCCAAGGACAGTCCCTGTATCCCAAGTCACGATGCCCAACACTGCCATTACTGGCACCAGCCTGGGCACTAGTTCCAGGCTGGAGTCTGGGAAGGTTAAGTGGTCCTTTTTAGTAGGTCCTGTTGTCATATGACAAGGGATAATGGTTTTAAACTAAAGCAGGGTAGATTTAGACCACCCTCTTTTTACAGTGAGAGTGGTTAAACACCAGAACAGGCTCCCCAGAAAGGTGGTGGATGCCCCATCCCTGGAAAACATTCAAGGCCGTGCTGGGTTGGGCTTTGAGCAACCTGTTCTCATTGAAGATGTCCCTGCTCCTGGCAGGAGGTTGGACTTGATGACCTTTAAATGTCCCTTCAAACCCAAACCATTCTGTGATTTTGTGATCTCTGAAAGGGCTGAGTGGGCCTTGGATCTGTTTGTGGGATGTAGGTGCTCAAGTTCCACGCCAAGGACCTGCACCCGCTGTCAGATGGGGTGATGGCGCAGGGGGAGTCCCATCAAGCCCCATGTGGGACATCCATCCCGATCACTGCAGTGATCAGGCTCCCCAGCATCCTCCAGCTTGAGACCTGGCTCCCCATGGGGTTTTGCTGGGCATTTCAAATGAGCTCAGTGCCCAGGGAATCACCACATCACATCCCTTTCCACTGCTTCCCAGTGGCTCTCGGCAGTGGTGGAGCTGGTTAATGGGTTCCAAACTGAGGAGTTTGATATTTAACTTGCTTCTGAAGTCCTGCAGAGGCAGGAGAGGTGACTCAACAAGGTCTCACCCTGCTTCAACCAGGAAAATCACATCCTGTTCTTTTAGCAGGAAAAACACTTGGCCGCAAACACGTTGCACTGTGTTGTACAGGGAGGCATCTGCTCCTCGCCCAGCCTGGTGTCACCTCCTCTGACCCCTACGATGAAGGGCCAAAAACTGGCACCAACCCTCGGGCTCAGTGTTATTGATGCACACAACTGCCCGGGCCACAGCAATTTCACAGGGTGGCCCACATGGTGCTCAGGACTTCAAAACAACTCTCCTTTGCCTGGGATTGGGCTCACTCCATCTCACCCCAGTGATGGGCTTGGGTTTGTGCCTGTCCACATGTGTGACTCCACATCCCCACCACAAATGGTTTAATGAATCTGAGGAAAAGAGCACAAAACCATCGAGCCGTACTGATTTTATGTCACTGCCAGGTTTTGCACTCAGCTTGGGAGCCAGGGAGATAAAATACAGCTCGTTTAGTTGATGTCAGTGAGGTTTAAAACTCAAGGCAAATTAATTGCATCTGTATTTTTTGATCGTTGAATGCAATTTCGTGAAGCATTTGTTAAAGATGCCACTTAAGGAGGAATTTCCTAACTGCACAAGTTAATAACTTTAAAACTGCTACTCAGGCTCCCTGCAAATGGGGCTTTGTGCTGCAAATCTCTTTGAGGCTCCTAATTCAATCCTATTTAGAAGCAAATTTTCTTAGATTTAGAGCAATGAATATTTAAATACTACCAGTTGAACAATTCTCAATTTTGAGATCATTTCAAAGCCAGGAGAGTTTATAGTATTCGGCTACTCTGCCACTGCCATGCTTCAGCGTCTGAATTGATCTCAGCGTAGCTGACTCTTAAGCAGCTTAAACAGCTATAAAGGGTTAGAGTAGTTTAAAGGGTTAGGGTAGTTTAAGCAGAATATTGTGTTTTCAGGGCTTTGGTTAAGGAAATGAGAGTTCACAGGCTGTCAAGCCGAGCAGCTCCAGATGAAGGACCTGACAAGCATCGCTAGAAAAGCTCTCTGAAGCACTGCATGTTCTCTCCCTTCAAACCTTGTCTGGTTTATTTTTTTCTAAGAAAAAATAAAGAAGAAAAAGGAAATGAAAGGAGCATGTTGAACACCAACACAAAATGCAGAACATAGGCAAAATGTTTGGGAAATGCTGTGAATGTTGGTTTGTGCTGACAACAGCCTTGTTGCTGCTCTCTGTATTTGACACTTTCCTTCAGTACATACCACTTCAAAACACAGTAATGCTCTGGAAAGTGGCAATGAAAAAGTACATGAGCTTTGCTGTGCTCATGTTTAGCCCCTCTGATGTCAGATACATGCAAATTAAAAAATGAAAGATGAAGCTTTTAAAAATTCTGTTATGAGCCCAAGCCAGATCTGCACAAGCATTTGGCCAGGGTGATTATTTCAGAAAGCAGAGAAGGGGAGAAGGAGGTCTTTTTTTTGTAAGAGATATTTATGCAGTCATAGAAAATGGCCTCTGTGTCCATTATAATTTATTCCTTTTGACTAAAAGCCATGCATATTCCAGTATAGTTGCTCCATCTGTGCTGTTAACGCTGGACTGTGCAAAAAACCATTCAGGTTTTGTTGGATACAAGAGACAGCTGAGGCAGAGGGAAGACCCCTTAGTTTGGCACAACACAGATGGATGAACATGGGGAGCCTCTTTCCAGGTGTTTCTCCAACTGCACTGGCATAAGGACAGCATCAGTGCTGGCACAGGCCTCCCACACCTGTGCTACAAAGTCCAGGTGAGAGATAGTGCAGCTGAGGTGAGCACTAAGAGTTATCAGAACGGGACAGGGCTGATGTACTGGGCTGCCCCACGCCCCAGTCCCCCGTGGTCCTGCTCCTGGCACCTGAAGCAGATTTCTGGGAAATGCATAATAACAGGTAATGTCATTTCCTCTGCAAACCCTCCTGTCTCAGATGGTTTGCAGCTCCTGGACACTGTGGGTGCTGGGTGACCCTCCACAATTTCTCTCCAGTGACCACCCAGGGTCCTCTGGAGAGGGCAGGACAATCCTTTGCTACCCAAAGCTTCCATGCTGGACATTGTACTGGCTGATTTGTCTGTTTTGAGCCTGGCAACCTCAGCTGATGCCCTTATCTATCTATTTATTTTTAATTTTATTTGTCATTGGCTGACACACTGAACAGCCTGTCCTTTCCCAGTTCCTTAAGCTTCACCATGTTTCCAGACATCTCTTTTCAAGGACAGGAACCCTGACCTACTCGTGTTTGATCTTCCCTGCATCCTTTCTTTGAACTTCTCCCCTTCTGCCCATGGTGAGCTGTGATGATGGAGGAGGCAGGGCCACGTCCACCTCAGGATTATACCCTGACAGCATTATTGCTGCAGACGAAAACGCCAGCCTTGGCCAAATATCCCCTCGGAGGCAATTGCCAGGGTTTTCATCAGGGATGGGATATTTAGCATCACCACGGTAGGATCCAGGCAATCACTCAACTGGAAAAATAACTCAGGTGCTGTGTAATGAGATCTGACAGAAATGTAGCAGTAAATGATTTAATTACTCAGCCTATTTCAGTGATGGTGCCAGGATGCATACAGCGGTGCAGGGTCCCTGCTGCTGACAGCAGCATCCTCCCATAGCCCAGCAGCATGCCTGGGGCAAGCCTGTGGCTTGTGACCTCCCATCTCACCATAAATACACTCCAGAATTGAATTATACTACATAGAGTGGGTTTATTAGTGGTGTAGCTGGTGTGTATGTATGTATACACTGAATTATTCCATACACTGAGGTCCCCAGCGATCCTATTCCTTCAGTCTTCTTCCTCAGCACCATTTCCTTTCTCCTCACTCACAAACTGCACCTGTCTCATTCCATCTTATCTCTATACCCTCTTAAAATACTTTTTTTCAACAATAACATCATTGTCCAAGACTATGATATTCCTACTAGTTCTTACTTTTCCAGATTCTCTGGAGATGTACACAAAAGACTTGGAGTTTTTTTCAGAGCAGACACTCAGCACTTCCCAGGAATTGAGTGTCTTCAACAACCAGCAATGTGTGTGTTGTCCTCAAAAGCATCCAGCTCTTGCTTTAATACTGGGTGTCCTGGGACACATTTCTCCAGGACTTTGGGCTCTGGCTTAGGGTTAGAGCACCAGAATGTGCTGATCTGGCAGGATTTTGTACCCCCTCCAAAGCTGGCAAGTGGCAGATCTCTTTTTTTCCTACAGCACTTTGCAAGAATATTGTAAATAACTTCTGCATCACCAGCATTAGGACTTTCCTGCTTTGCCCAGGATTTCTGGCTTGTGAACCAGCTCCTGGGACAAGCCACCAAAAAACTCCCCACCTGACATAAGGCTCCAGCCGGTTTCATCATCCCAAAAGCTTTCCAGGAAACCCTGACTCAGGAATTCATGTTCCCACTCCCTCGCCCAGTCCATCTCTCCGGCCTTCCCAGCAGTGATCAGGTTTAGGAGCTGGAGACGTCATCACAGAAATGAGTCAGAAAATGCACGATTTTGGGGGGAATTCCTTATGACGGGTCTTTCCGCTGCAGTTTTGCAAGCAGCTCACCTCCAGCTTGGCTGGAGCAATTCCCAGCGTCTTTCCGAAGGGTTTTCGCCCTCTGGAGGCTGACATTAGGAAAGCAAATGCAAAATTTAAAAAGAAAATATCTCAAACCTTACATTTGCCGAAATGCAACTCCCATGAGAATAAATGTGCAAAGAGCTGGTGGGCTCCAAAGTTCTTGTACTGAAAAGCTGGGCACAGACTCATGGCAGTCACAGAATCACAGAATGGTTTGGGTTGGAAGGGACCTTAAAGCTCATCTCGTTCCACCCCCCGGCCATGGGCAGGGACCCCTTTCACCAGACCAGGATGCTCAGACCCCCATCCAGCCTGGCCTTGGACACTTCCAGGGATGGAGCAGCCACAGCTTCTCTGGGTAACCTGTCCCAAGGCCTCACCACCCTCAAAGTGAAGAATTTCTTCCTAATAACTAATCTAAATTTCTCCTCTTTATCATAAAATCACCCCCCCCCTTATCCTGTCACTGTCTGTTCATGTAAGGCACTCTCCCTCTATTTTGTAAACCCACTTTAGGTACTGGAAGGGGCTCTAAGGTGTCCCCAGAGCCTTCTCTTCTCCAGGCTCAACCCCCCCAGCTCTCTCAGCCTGTCTCCAGAGCAGAAGGGCTCCAGCCCTCGGGGCACCTCTGTGGTCCTCCTCAGGATGTGATCCAACAGGTCCATGTCTTTCTTGTGTGGAGGACCCCAGACCTGGATGTGGGCAAGGACAATTCTGGCATGGCATTGAAAGCCTTGCTGTGACCAGAGGCACTGCACTCAGCCTTGGACTTGATAATTTCAGATAAGACTTGTTGATCTGGTTCACACTGCAATTATTTAATCCCACTTCTTTCTTCCCCCATCTTTGCCATAGGCTGTGCATTATAAAGGACCACATGGAAGCTAAAAAGAAAATGACATTTTTAAATTTTCAAAATTAAATGTTTGGATATCTTTTGAAATTCCCGTAGTTTGTCCTCATCAGACATTTATTTGGTTGCAATTAGAACCAGGGGAGAAAAATAATAGGTTTTTTTCCTTGATGTGACATAACAGGGGGAAAAGGGTGACACTGAAAACATGAGCTCAGATTTGTTTTGCACTGGGCTTGATCTAGCAGCATCTACATATCTGTCTGATTTTATTTCCCTATGTCTTTCTGTCATGATTCATCCCCGTTCCCTGGAGACCATGGTAGTCTGTGAGGACCTCGTGTTCCTATGGACTTTTTGGATCAGCCTTTTTATATTCTCTGTGAAGCTACACACAGCTCAGTCTCATGAGTCCCAGGAGAACACAGAGAGGTCTGTGCATGGAGGCACCATGCCAGGAACATGCCCGAGGAAGGCCATTGTCCAGGCACGGGTGATGTGATTCAGTGAGCTGGAGGCAGAGACACAGAGCATCCCCTCCCAACTGTCTTCCCACACAGGACGCCCTGTGTTTTGCGTTTGCTCTCTTCCAGCCAGTCCAGGTCTTTGCACATCTGCCAAAACAACAGCTGGAAGCCAGATGTGTGAACAATAGCTCGCACCTAGCTCCTACCATACGCAGGAACACCCATGGGTGCTGGCACATGTGAGGATCCCTGTATAGGAATAATGCTCCTAAACATATTTTTGGACCTAGATATTTATTCTAGAACACAATTGGAAGACAAACTTTTTAGCTGGGGTCAAACTTTTTAGCTGGATGTGGTGCAATAGGACACAGGGTGATGGTTTTAAACTGCAGGAGGATCGATGTAGGTTAGATATAAGAAGTGTTTTACAATGGTTGTGGTGAAACACTGGCACAGGCTGCCCAGAGAAGTTGTGGATGCCTCATGCCTGGAGGGGTTCAAGGTCAGGTTGGACAGGGCTCTGAGCAAACTGAGCTAGCTGAAAATGTCCCTGCTCATTGCAGGGGATTGGGAAAATGACCTTGAAAGGTCCCTTCCAGCCTTCCAACCTAAACCATTCTATAATTCCGTAACACAAAGCACATAACAGGTGTGAGGGGCACCAAGAATTATCAGATTGCCACAGTCTCAGAAGCCTTTGCCCTTCGCTCCTTACACCTACCGTGCATTCACCTGTAAGAAGGAGTTGCCCACCTGTGATCTGTTCACGTCAAGGACTCAAAAAGTTCCCGTATTCCACCAATATAGCACAATTCCAAATCACCACCCATGGCTGGGAGTGAAAATGCACAACACCATGAACCCTCTTACCCTGCCCAGCTTAATTCCCAATCTCGACGAGGTGCCCATCTCCACATTCAACTCTTCTGCAGGGGGTCAGCTCCATCCCACAGGGCTGCTGAAGGGAAAGGCAGACGCCTTTTCCAAAGGAAAACCAAGGACTGTGGGAAAACAAAGTCCAGATGGGAGAGGGATCATAAGGAATGGGATTGTCCACATTCTTGGTCCTTGAGCCAGAGAAGCCATGAAGGTTTATCCAGTGCCAACTGTCCAGTCCTACAGACCAGGGCTGGGTTGGCAATTAACTTCTCCATGGCACTGGTTTGACTTCCCATTTCTGAGCTTGTTGAGGTCCTGCACTGCTGCCAATACAAGGTCCACAGGTCACTCAGGCATCCTCGGGCTGCCCTGGGCCAAGAGCTCATCACTGTGAGGGCCACCACCAGCCACCATGGCTCCTTGGGGCCAACACCTGCAAGCCTGTGCAGGGCTTGGCTCAACAGGCTTTGATGTTTCTTGGTCCTTCAGCACCTGAACCCACAGCTGTGAGTTGAGTGCTCTGGGTCTTCATACAGGACTTGAGGAGATGCCCTTCTACCTCCAAGAGAGATGCTTCCCATGCTTGGAATAGGCCTGAACTTGGGAAAAAGCATTCTACAAGGCTAATCAAAAAAAAAAAAAAATTCACTGTCTCTGTAAAAAATCAAGACTATATCCCACTGTGCACTATTGGGGTTGTTCTGTCCCAATTCCCATTTTAGGGGTTTTGAGGGCAATTTTGGCAGGTTGGCTCCCTGGGCGTGGCACTGGTTGTGGGTGAGGGCTGAGAGAAGACATTTCCCACTGTTTTCAGGGCTATTATATTGTCTCCATGAGCCAAGTTACATTTTAGCAAAAGAGAATGTCACCACACAGCAGCAGGACAAAGCTGGGACAGGAGACACTTGTCACAAAACCCCCAACAGTTCTGGGTACTACTAGACAGCATTAGGAGCAGGGCAACATCAATTTATTGCACTACCTTTGCAGCCCAGCATCTCCTAATGCTAGCAACACCATTCCCAGCTCCTGAAGGCAGGAAATGATTTAATAATTTAACGCTGTGCTTGGTGCCAGAGGTAAATACACTTGGGTGGAGGAGTAGAGGTAGATGCATTCTAGTGCTGGGGCACATCTGGTGCGTGCTGAGGTTGTCACATCAAAGCAGAAGCCAGAAGGGCACTGTCACAGCGTGTGGTGAGAGGGGGCAGTCACAGGGGTGTGATCACTGCTGCAGATTTGGGGTCAGCTTTCCCAGTGCTTCACGGAGCCCAGGAAGGCGCCAGTGATGTTTTGTATTCTGTCTGCAGGGCTGGGATTTGTACAGCTGAGCAAGTTCTAATGTGATGTTTTCCGAGGCAATAGACGTGGAAGCCTAAAGTGCCACTATTACAAAGCTCCAGTCCAAGCAGTGGCACATTTTAAATAAGCAATAAAGATGCAAGAGCAAGTCAGTACCAAATAGTAATTCCACTGTAAGATCACGCAGCCATGACCAGGCACAACCTGATTTTTTAATGCATGTTAAAGCAATTGGAAATTTGCCTTGTGCTTGTTCTTCATCTTATTAATGGGCTTGCTCCTATGAGGACACATGGGGTCATTTTCAATGTTTCTAGCACTCTGCACAATTTCTTGGCCGGGGTTCACATTGTTCCAGTAAACAGTTACCTGGCTGTTTACTGGAAAAGCTGGGATTTTGGACCTTCTTTAGAAGATGATTTAATCATCTTACACACCATTTTGCACTTGGATAAGCGGGTCAGCAGCCAAGGCTCGAGCCAACAATAGGATCCGCCATGGCCTTACCTCCTGCCTCCAGCAGCACTGGTATGCAGGAACAAGGAAACCAAGGAGTGCACACACATGGCTGAGTCTCTGCAGCTCTAGCGAGTTTCCTCATGCCTGATGTGCACATGCCATATTAGCAAAATGTGAATATTTGACTCGGCCTGGCCTATGCTGAAAATGAGTTGGAGGCCCAGCAAGTAAACAAACCCATAAGTCATTTTCCAGCCAAGCTGCCAAGAGGCTCTTCAATACTGAGGCAGAATTCAATGGGTGCCACTCTGCCAGACTGTGCCCGCAGCCCGCCGCTAATAGGGACAAATCATCACCATGAAGCTCTCCTTTGGTTCATCTCACCAGAGACAGCTGATCCTGCAGGCTAATTCCCAGCTGGCCAGCCACAGGAGAAGGAAAGGGAAGGTCACTTCAGACACAGCAGCACAACTCTGCCTTGCTCAGCCTGTGGTGACTCACGAGGCAGAGTTGCACCATCTCAGCGTGACATCTGTGGGTTACACCAGACACAGATGCCACGTGATGTCCAACGCATTTCAGGAAGCAGCTGGTGCCTCCACTTCATCCCAGAAACTGGCTTTTGGCATGGTCACGCTCAGCACTCTGTAGGGCCTGGTCGAGTCATCACCCACTGGGCAGTCGTGTATCTATGAATTGTATCTGTGAGCATACAAGTATACAGCCCTTCTCAGCTGGGAAGCTCTCTGTCTGTGCAAGAAGAGGAATCAGGTCTGTGTGAGAAATTAAATCCAAAACCAGCAGGACAAAATGATATTCTTCCCCATTTCTAAGCTGTCTCAGACCTATCACAATTTTGCAGTTGTCCCTACTGTGAAAGCTGAGTGAAGACGACTGCCTTCCTGGAATCACAGAACTATAGAATGGTTTGGGTTGGAAGAGACCTTAAAAATCATCTCATTCCAACTCCCCTTCCATGGTTAGGAAACAGCTATCCCAGCTGCCATCACCCCTTGGCTGGGAGATGCCAAAGTCAGTACAGTTGGGCAAGTGAGATTATTTTTGTGAATATTTTACCTGTACTTGCCATCCTCCAGAGCCTCTGTACATCACATGTGTGCTCTTTGCCTGTCCCATAAGTGGGACATGTGTGACACATCCCACTGCTTGCAGAAAGAACAGGGACAGGAAAAAATGGCATACAAAGGGTAGAAAGGATGACGGTGAAAAAAAGAGAAATATGAAAGAAACTATGAGAGATGGGAGCAATAAAAGAGAATCTCTGTAGAAAGTTACAGTAGGGCTCAACAAGATGATGGAACACATCCCTCTGGGTTTGTTAACCACTAATAGGATTTATGAGAAGAATTTGTCACAGTCTCAGGAGTATTTAAGAAAATGAAAAAATAATCTGGAAAAAATCTTGCACCCTATATATAAATATCTATCCTTTCTAATGAACACTTAATGCTTGTTAGGAGTGCAAGAAGTAAAAGGAGCCAAATGGGAGGTGAGCAGGCTCCAGTTTGAGATGAAGTCCCTGAGGTGTGTAAGGACCTGGAGTCCTTGGCTCACACAGGTGTTTAGGGCTGTCTGAGGTACCCTGAGCATCTGTCCTGTCCCCCACCCACCACTCAGTGCCTACTGATGTCCCACAGGTGGAACCTGAAGCCCATATCTCTGTCTCCAATGCCCATGAACACTTCAGTGATGCTTGAGAGCTTCAGTGAAGCAAAGCAGTAGAGCTTCCATGGGCTTTTTGGTATGGGTGCTGCAAATTATAGGCCAGGCTCAAGGCAAGAAAGGTCACATCCAGTTGCAGGGGATACCACAACAAGAACAGATCCAAATCCTCCACTGTAGCAGGGACAGTCTGAAAGAGCTGCTGGGGATCCAGGAGGTGTTCGCCCTTGCTTGGGTGGTGAAACACCAGGCAATAACCTACCTGAAATCAGCTGTGCCACCAAAGCCAGGACTGGGGACACTGGGGCCATTTCTGTTGCACCCTGACTCCCCCGCAGAGCTAAACTCCTCAAGGTTTTCTTCATTTCTTCTGGGCTTTAAGAGTCCTAAATACAAACCAATAAAGTAATGCCTGAGGCATTTTCAATGCCCTGAGCAAAACCACTCTGAAAATCCTCAGTTTTGAACACGAGGTGGCAGGCTGGACCCAAGATGGGAAGCAGCCAAGGCAGCTGAAATGGCCAGAAATGGCCCTATGTCACCACAGAGAAGGGAGAAAGGGCACAAGGTTCCTGTGGGGCTTGGAGTGACTCAGGGGGAAGATTATGTGGTGAATGATCCATACTGTGAAAAGATCTTGCCCAAAACAACATGCCAGCTTGGGAGGAGGATGACTGAGGGAGGGGTGCCCACGGTCTGGTGGGATGCGGACTGTAAATTAGGTACTGGCAGCACCCTCAGCTCATCCTCTTTAATATTTTGGCTACCACAGCTTGGGGTCAGGCTGGAGATGGCACATCCAAGAGCTGCTTCCCATTATTTGGACCTGTCTCACACATATGGATGTCCAACAGGAAATGGCCTTAAGTTATGCTAAGGGAGGTTTAGATTCAATATTAGGAAGAGATTTCTTCAGGGAAGGGATGATCAGGCACTGGAACAGGCTGCCCAGGGAAGTGTGCCCAGGTGGAATCTCCAGCCCTGGAAATGTTCAAAAGGCATGTGGATGTGGTGCTTAGGGACATGGTTTAGTGGTGGGCTTGGCAGTGCTGGGTTGATGGTTGGATTTAGTGATCTTAGAGGTCTTTTTCAACTTTTATGATTCTGTGGACTTGTCTGGTGACCACCGGGCTGTGTCAGCCTGATTACCCTGCCCCTGACTACCCCTGCCCTGCAATTTGACTTTGCAGCTTGACCTTGGACCTGTCTGATCACCTCCATTTGCCTGAGGACTTGGACTCGACTGAACCTGGCCACTATCTTCAGACCCACCAAACCTGCACCAGACATTTTGGCAGGGCAGAAATGAGAGCCAGGATGCTCCCCACCAGCCACTGGTGCAGGAGTGCAGCACCCCCATGGAACACAGAGCTCCGCACGGAGCAGAAGCTTCCCATGGCTGGTGGGGCTCCTTGCCCTGAAGTTTATTCACGGGGCAGTTTAGATTATATTGCAAGGAGTGCAGGCACGGTGGGACTGTGGAAAGAGCAGTCTAACCCACATTCTGATCCAGCAAGTCTCACAGCCATGGTAGCTGCTGGCACTCGACCAGAGTGCTGCCTCTGACACTGGTGTTGGCACCTGAACACACCACACTAATGGTTTGATGCTCCTCCTTTCTCTTTGCCAGCTGAGAGAATCCCCAGTTCATTAAGCCAATTTGCATACAGCTCTATGTGAGGTCGTTAAGAAGTGTCAGGCAGATGAGTGAAACTGGATGAAAGCTTCACCGGAGGGAACGATCCAAGGAAATCCCAGTGCTCAAGCTCCAGTTTGCCTCAACAGAGGGGAATTCAATTAAAGGCTGATTTGATTTGTGTAGCTCAGAGAAAAGCCAGCTGACTGGGTGTTGGACATATTTTTGGCTCTGCATCAGCCATAAATACCAAGGATTGCTTTAAGCAGACTGGAACAAACACACTGGACCAAGCCTATCTCTGGCTGCCAGCTGGGGAGTCAGGGTGGGCAGCAGAGGCAGAATTGCCCTTTGCTGATGATGGAGAACTTCTCGCAGGGGTTGCCTTCCCCACACACCCCTCTGTGGGAGGAGATCTGCAGATTTTGGCTGTGCTGGATCTGTCCTTCCCTTCGCTGCAGCCCATGTCCTCCAGCCCCTGCACACAGTGTGAGTCCTCAGAGACCTGTGCAGCTCATTGCACTAGAAACCCACCTTCTCACTGCCAGAGCTTTTGACCTCCCAGTTGCCTCCCTGGGGACACTGAGATAAGGACAGTCACCAGTTAGGATCAAGCTTTGCAGAAGCGATTAGGTATCCTGTGTAACTCATTATCTTCCTGTTAACATTTTCCTCTTCTTCCTTTGAAAACCCACTGTTTGTTAAATCAACTGATTTATCCTTTGCCAGCGCGCCAGTGCCTGGTTTGGTTTCCTTCTCTCAGGTTTCTGGCTGGGATGACTCAAGATGGGTGGTTTCCTTGTGATCCACCCCATCTGAGCCCACCTCTGGTGGGTACCTATTAAATCCTATTAACCACTGGCTACCCTAAAGCCCAGGGAACTCGCCCTCCCTGTGAGTGCACAGGGAGTTCTAGCTATTGCATGCCAAGAGCTGCTGTGCTAATAAAATTAATGAGAACTTTGCTCCCTGGACACAAGAGCCCCTGCACAGCTGTGCTGCTGCATAAACACAAATCAGCTCACGTGACTCCCACAGGGACCTTGTCTGTGCCCTGGGTCTCTCTGTGCCTGAAGGTGCTCGTGGACTTGCAGCACCAGGAAAACTCCAGTTCCTGCTCACATTTGGAACAGAAGAGCTGCATGCAGCTTCTCAGGACCAGGATGAGACCTGGAGGCACAGCCAGAGCTGCTGCTTGGTCGCTGCAGAAAGCACAGGGCACATGGAGCAGCCCTGGGTAGCAGGGAGCAAGCATCGCACAGAGACTGGCAAGAACGAGATGTTCACTAATTCCCCCAATACTTAACATGTGCACAGGGAGTTAGAGGGTCCTTCTTGAAGGAAAACTCATTTGCAGTACAAAGCAGCCCCCTGGGTTGACAGCACAAAGTGCTTCCTCATTTGCTCAGGGAGCAAAATGGAACTGCACAGCTCCCAAAGGGAGGAATGGACTGATTTAAAGGGATTTGTCCTTTACATCTACAGAAAGTCATTGGAGCTGTGCCTGAGGTCCAATAAGAAGTATCTATGTGAACTTCTTGCTTGTCTTAATAAAACAAGGACTTCTTGGTAGGACTGGGCAAAATTCCTCTCTAAATATAATATTTAAATGGGAGGATACAAATTTTCTGCTGAAACTACTCAAACAAGAAAATTCATGTGAGTGAGTTCACTTGACTTTATTTCCTCTCCTCTACATGACATATGGGGGCCTTGAATGGAGCTGATCATCTCTTCTCCTCACTCTCTTAACCGTGTCCCTTTCTTGTCCCTGTCCTGTGACATCTCAACCAGTTCCTCCATCTGCCACTTTGTTTCATCCCTCCACATTTCCTACAAACCAGCTCAGGAAACATCCATAAGGTTTCCTGCCTGCTCTGTGGGCTGAATGCTCTGCTTCAACAGGGCATCCTCCAGGTGCCAAGGAAGGGGAGGACACAGGAAGCAAGAGCAGCCAGATTCACAGCAGGGTGAGCTGCTAGGGCAGCTTGACTGGGGCCTGCCATGCAGTCCTGATGGGGCTTATGCCAGCTAAAAGTTCATCTTAAAATCAGGAAGGAGGTCCAGGAAGAACCAAGCAGTGATTGTGCTTCTTGGAAGAGCTGTATCCCACAAAAAGTTTGAATATTGTTGGTAACTTAGTGCTTCGTGTCTTAGTACTCCCAATCAGAAAGGGTGCCAAAGGCTGGCTGGAGTTGCCTGGTAAATTTTGAGCCTGGTACAAAATCTCAGGATTTCTGCAGTAATTCTAATATTAAGGTAGTCACACAGACTCTTGCTAGCCAACTACAGCTAAACCTGTCTTTTTCAATGCTTGGCAAAGACTGCATTTAATACTAAGTAAATATTCCTTTATTGGAAACATTTCCCTTTAAAACAAGCAGTCTGGATGAAAGGCTTCCCTGACTCTCCCTACCACAAAAAAAAAAAAGGCAAGATTTATTTTCTTGCTCAGCCAGCAATGCTGCTGGACACCCATACCTCAGGTTTTCCTTCCTGCTTCTATCCTGTCTGCTTATCAGAGAGTATCACCTGTTTACACAAGACAAGAAAAACAGAGTTTGCTCATCTGAAGCCTCTCAGAGACATCCTATGAGCATCCTTTGTAGTTAGAACCAGACAACCTGTAACCAACAGGAGCACACAACTCAGGCTGGTCAGACTTGCCATGTTTTGAGCTGGATCAACCTGGATTTCTAAGGGGAACTGATGTGAAAGCTGGGCTGTGTTCCTCCTGGAGCAGCTGACCAACTGCAAGGCTTTGGAACAGAAGGAGGAAGCAAAAGCTGCTCTCCCCAGAAAGCAGCAGGGATGGCACCTGTCCCACCTGACCTTGATTTTTGGCCATGGGAATGGACGTTGTGGCCACGTGTGCACAGATTGGTGTTGCCCAGATGAATAAGCATCGACTGGTAGTGGTGTGTGGTCCTTGGTAGGACTAAAACCCACCAGCAGTGAGGGCCTCTGGTCTGTGCTGGCTGGCAGGAGTGGAAATTATGCTTTTCCTTTGGGACACATCCTGCAACAGACAGCGTGAGTGGAAGGAGTTCCCACAGCACCCACAGCCTGCCCATCTGCTCCAGGACCACAGCCGTGTGAAATCAGCATTCAGTGAAGTCTGTACTCAAGGCACTTGCCCACACAGCTCCCAAGCTATGCTCACACCTAGGCACCAACAACTCACGCCTATGCACCAACAGACTCTGCTGCGAGCATCAGCAGCATCACATTGTCCCTGTCTCATGGTGCTGGGACCGTGGTGGTGACTTTGGATGAGCCTGCAGTGTGCTGAGCCAGCTCCTGTGCAGGGGATCTGGGGAAAGGAGGGAAACATGGGGATGTGCCACATCCACTCAATAATGTCCCCCAACTCCGCGTCTCCTTCACCTTCTGCCACTGGCACAGCCTCACCCGCCAGGAGACCCCTCCGAGGGGTGTCAGGGGACAGAATGTATCCTCCACATTCCTCACTGAGGTTAGGACAGGGACAGTGCTTTCAAGTGCAGACCGGTCCCCATAAATTTATCTTGCCAGCTTCCCTTTCGTAACAGGAAGGATAGCGGGCAAACAATAAATGCAGGAAATGTGCAACTGACCCAGGCAAAGGTAGAAGGTTTGCTCTGGATCAGCCTTGAGTCCAGATGGGAACAAGGAGGAAAGCCACTGCTGGGAGCTTGTGAGTCTTCTTCATGGACTGTATTTTTAGCCGAGAAATACTATTTTGCCACAAATGAAGTCTTGTGGAAATGTGCCTGACTCCACGAAACTGTGGATGGAACACTGACAGGGTTACATGTGCTAGAAACCAGCTGGAAAAGATGAGAGAAACCATTCACACCCTTGGATAAGACTCTGTTTCAATCCCAGTATAATTTATCAGATAATTAAAGAGGTTTTTTCTAATTTCAAAATATTTTTCCTATATTTCCTTCTCTTAGAGACGCTATTAGAGATTCTCATTTGAGGTTCCAGAGCAGGATATATGTTTTACAGTATGTGATGAATTTCAGTTGGAGGGAAAATTCACCTCTAATCCCAGTTATCTTCTGTCTCCATTCCCCAGTTCCTTGGACAGATTGGACATTCCAGAATTTGGACTGGGAGAGAGCCTGTGATGTATCAGCCCCTCTGTAAGGATCAGCATGTTCAGTGATCTGGGGCTTGAGGAGGAAGAGTCCCAGAGGAGGAGCTGTACCTGCCTGTCCACAGGTCTAATAGTCCTCTCCATCCACCCTTGTCAACAAAGGATTTACACTAGTGCCAATGAAGTTGGTGCAAAAGTGAGAGTGAGAGGAAATTCAAGCTAAATATTTCTGTCCTTCCTGTTCAGCTGGGACCAGAGAGAAGGTCAGACCTGTGCCCAGCGTCAGCTGAGTTTGCTGAATGCCCACTGTAAGCTAAGATTGGGGTTTATTTTCATGTACACAGTCCACTGTTGATATTTTTTCTTTGTTTCTGTGCTAACCATTCAGAAAGAACCACCTTTGTGTTGCACTAAGAAAAGGTCCAGGTGTGTTGGTTAATAAACAAACAGACCTTTTTAATCCATAAATGCCACTTTCAGGACGTGTTAACCTGATTGTTTGGTATTGGCCTCTCCTGTGTTCCTCTTCTCTCTTGGAGAGGTTTTGGGATGTGCAGCAGGACTTTTCTGTCCAGATGTGTTCTGTGCTGAGCCACAATCCCACAGGCTTTCCAGTCATTTCTAGAAGTGAGATCTGAAAGGCTATTGGGAGAATACAAGTCTGGAAGACGTAGCCCAAGATATTTGGCTTGGCCAGGGTCAGTCTGTAATCCTCATAAATGCCTCGCTGAATGGACGATATCTGGATCTGGTGGAGATCCTCAGGAAGGGACTCTCAGAAACCTGCAAAACTGAACATGGATTTTAACAAATAAATACTGCAGGCGGAGGTGTCTATAGGCTTAGATAATGGCTGATCAGGACTTTCAGAGGAGTCAGGAGGGATATTGAGAAGGGACACAGAACTTGGCACCTGAAGTGACAATTAAGTACTGACATCCCTGTGGGCACCTAATTTTAGCCAGGGAGTTGTTTCTTTTGAAAAGCACAAGGACATTCCAGCCAAAGCTGTTGTTGGACGTAGCACCTCGCCCCCACACCTCTTTTACTTCAGAAATAGCAATATGATGCAGTCCCAGCAGATCCTGGGATCTGAATGTGAATGAGATGTGAATGAGGCCATGACACCCTGTTTATCTGGCCCAAACCCTTTCAGCAATTCCTGCAACGGCTCTGCATGGGTGGCAGTGATGCCAAATTTAGCCTAAGGGATCAGACTGGTGTGACTGCATAACACAGAGGTGGTTTTGGTGTTGGCAAATGAGAGAGGGGCCAAAAAAAAGGCAAAATTTTGGTCTCAGATCCAGGGAACTGAGCTGCAAATCAGGGTTGTGCCCTTTGGCATTTACCTCTTTGGTTTCTAACACTGAGATGAGTGTTTTTCTCGCTAAGAAACCATTTTTTTTTGGCTGCTCTGATCTGTCTTTCTCTATTGGTCAGTCTCCTTTATTTCTTTCTGTTCCATGACAGAAAACAAACTGAAACCATCAGTGCAATCAAGGCCCCCAGTCAGTGGAAAAGCCTCTAAGTAGGGCTGCTGAGAGAAGGATCCCATATCTAGAAAGGCATAAGAGATTTGGTACTCAAATACCACCCTCTTCTACAGCATTCTCCTCTTTCTTCAGCTGAATCTGGCCCCCAAGGCAACCAGTCCCTCTCATGTGGAATGGCAAGACAGGACACTGAACTGAGGACTAAGTGTTATGGTGGGAGGAGATACTCAGAAGTGAGATGTTGCCTCTTGAGATGTTTGGTTTAGGTATCTTTGAATTTTGCAATATAACTGCATTTGTATGCACTGAGATACTCCAAGGAGTCATTCCCTATAGATTCAGATGTCTAAGGACAATTGTCATGGCTCTGAGAACATGAATTTTGCGAGCTCTTTCCTCCTCTCTGAACTCTCCCTCTGCCCAAGGTCAGCTCTGCAAGGGTGCAGCTGTGTAACCAGGGGTCACACTGCTGGGAAGACAGCCAAGGTGTGAGAACAAGCTGGGAGACACCTCGCTGGGAACCCTGCCTTAGCTCAGAGCTACATTTATGTTTTCCCTCGGTCCCTGTCCAAGCCACATTTTGTGACTGCATGTGCCCAGCCTTATACCTTGCTAATCCCAACACGGACTTGCTGATGTGACCTCCTGGCTTCATCTTGGACCTGCAGCTTTGCTATGGGCTCATTTGGGGATGGGACTGCGGCTGAACCCAGTCACCAGAGCTGCTTTGCTTTCCTTGTCCAGGCGCCACAGGACCGTGCCCACCAGTGAGGGCACTGCTCCTGCCACGTGGGGCAGCCAGCTTCTTCTGATCCCCAGCACTGGGTCTCTCCTTCCCCCCTGGATTAAGCATCCATCCAGGCAGCTGTAATCCAAGTTCTAGCTCTCGCAGAAGATGCTTTTTCTTTGGTTTCCTGGGAATTTCTCAGTGGAAACTTCCTTGGGAACATGCTGCTGCAAGTCAACCAGATGCTGTGCTGAAGATTCCATGCCAATGCAAAGCACTTGAAGGTTCAGGGTAACATGTTGCCTAGCATTTGGGATATCTGTTGGTAGTTCTGATCTACAGTAGAATTCAGTTCCTTTTGGCCCATCTATCTTGAGTGAAAATCAGCTAATGGACAGAACATCATGGATCAGGCAGAAAGCAACACCTCTCGGAGGAAGTTTATCCAAAAAAAACATGCCAGTGTAAAAATTCTACCAGGTGGTCCCCTCTTGGGAGGGGTGGGAATGGCTTTTGCTGGCATTCTCTTGATAAGCAACTAAATTGTACCAGATTCCTTCCACTCTATGAAGAAGACAAACCTTACCCTTCCTTATTGCTGTTACAGGGCAGAGTTTCCTCATTTCACAGGGCTATGAGCAAACAAGGAAATCTCTGTTAGAAGATGGGAATTCAGGTGAATTGCCTCTTCCCCTCTGGTAACACTGATAAAAATCTTCTTAAATGCTCCTCCAGTGGAGCCAGAGTGCCTTTACCCACTGCTCTGGCTCCAGGCTCATTGCTGTGCCCCACATCCCGGTTACTGGCCTTGACTTCTCTCTCCAGAGTCCTTAAGGTGCAGAAGCATTTGAGACTCTTCAGCAACCTCTCACCTGCTTACCACAGAATTGTGAAAAGAAAAAGTAGTCTTACGAACCATAGAAGTAAGGAATTTTTCCCCAGCTTTCTATCCAACACTTTCCACTGCAAGATCTTGGAATTCCACCACATTCCCTATAATACTCACCATAGCAATAGTCAGGCCACTTCACCTTCCCTAGACCCCACTCTAGTCCTTCTGTGTCCTCTCTAAGGCTCTCTTCCCAATTCTCTCCTGCATTTCCAACAGGCCTATCCCTTAGCTCCCCAAGTTGCCCCATGATTCATTTTGGTACTCTCCATCCCTTCCTAACACATCGCTCAACTCACATGACTCCTGGCTGGCTATGGCTGGCTGTTGGCCTGGCAAATGTCTTCACCATGTAGTTGGCAACCACTTCACTGTGTTTGACTATCTGGACAGCTTTTCCAGTTGCTAAGCAGCCAAATAAAACATATTTGTCCTTTAGGTGTTTGTCCTTTAGCCTGGCCCCTGAGAGAAAACGTGTAGGTATTTATTAACTGTGAGATTACAAGAAATGGCAAAATGTCTGTGTGCTGGTGCATCCCCCACTCCCCCTTGGGCTTCAGTGTGGTCTCAGATGCTCATTAGGCCTCAGCCCTGACATACAATCCCTGGGCTGAACTCCTCTTGAGCTTATCAGAAACACTGTCTTGCTCCCAGGAACTAGTGCTGGCTAATGAGCCCCTGGTTTTTAACAGCCTTGGGAACTTATTTTTCTTGCCTGAATAACCACCCAAGAGAAATATTCTTGGTTTTGTACTTTCAAAGAAAGTTACCAATCAGAATGGCAGCCAGGATGGAAAATTACTGTAAGCAAAGCCAACTCTGTTGTGACTCTCTAAGCAGTGATCCAGAGTGAGACCCTTGGAACTCTCCTGGACTGCAAGGGGCTGAGACCAGCACCTCCCTCTGAGCGGGGCCTCTGGCAGCCACACAACTCTCAGGTTGGATATACCTGGGGGACCACGGCCAAATGACAAAGATGGAACCTGGGCTGAGATCCCAACTCCTCAAGGCTCAGTCCTTTGCCTGTTCAGAAGGTGCAAATGTTTCTGACATTAATACTTCACTGAATTCAGGAAATTTTCACAGATATGTACCTTGTACACCCTCCTGCAGGTCTGTGTGAGTGTGAATGTGCAAATGCACTATGAATGTTGATCTCTTAGATTCTTAAATACTTTAGATTTGTAAGTTAGGCCTGTAAGTGAGTTACTGTTGTGCCTGTAGTAAATTCTATATGAATCTTTTTAAAAATTGTTTAAATTGAGCTACAGATTAGGTGTTGTTAAGTGCTGTTAAACCTTTAGGCCTAAACTGGGTCAAGTCCAGGGCTTAGTTTAGCAAGGAGTTCAACCCTGAACCTTGTGACTCAACGGGAATGTGTTCCTTAGTTCTTATTGTCCTTACCCCTTCCTATCCTTACCCTTTTTCCCCCACACACTCCCTGCCCAGCCTCCATGTAGATAATTTTTGGATGAATTTCGAGTTTAGATTGATTGATTTTAGGGTTTAGTTTGCTTTTTCTCTGTGTGCCTTAACCATCCAGTAAGTAACAGAGTGAACCTTGCCAGCAAAATTTGTTGCATTTTCACATTTTTATTAAACCTGCTTTTGCTGATACTTCTAATGGTGATTCTTTAAGCCACCCTAAGACACTCATTAGCCACACTCTGTCTTTCAGAGAAACTGAGATCAGTCTAAAAAGTGTTAGGGAAGAAATTAACAAACATCACAATACACAAAGCACAAAATCAGTTTTCTTCTCCCAGTACACATGGGGTTGTCTCTTACAAGTGCCACTGATATATGGCCAGAGGACCTTTGTGGCATTGTTGTCTTCTTTTCAACAGCAGAAAGAGTGCTTCTTGTCCCAGAGCAAGGAAGGACAGCAAAGAAGAATTTGATTTAATTAAAAAATAGGTCTGGGTGCTGGACGTGTGAGTCAGAGGGAACATGTGATGGTCTCATTCATGTCTGCAAAGAAGAAAAAGGATCAGATTCACACAGGAAAGGTGTCTTTAACATGGAATTGTACCGAATACAAAGGTTTCTGTCTGGCCAGAAGTTTCTGCTTTCCCTAGTCATTTTCTATGCAAAAGAGTAAATGCCTTGCTGAATCAATGGACTATATATATATATACATATGGACTTTCTGCAAGCTAGAATTCATAAATCCTTTTCATATGTGCCTTTCTTTGGGCTTGCTTACCTCTGGTCATCCATGTGGTGACTCCAAAGCTCCCATGGAGGGATCTGATCTCATGCCTGGTTGGGATTTGCAGTGAGCCAGTGGACATTTAGGGCCCAAGGGTGACTGGTAAGCAACTGTATGACCAGAATGCTCTTTACCAGTAACCAGCACGATTCATAAACATGTTCCATCTGGGTCAAAAGGTCTCTTTCCACTGGAAAGGATATGCAAATCTATGAACTAAATATATATGCAATGCCCTGTCACGTACTTCAGTCTGTACTTTAAATGGGAATCAGAAGTGGTTGCACAGCCTGTATTTCTTCACCTTGGAGTCTCTCACAGATAACCAATCCCTTCTTCTTCACCATCGTAAGCATGGAAAACACTTTGGAAGACCTGCCCAAGGTATTGTACCTTAATACTGTAGATGACATTTGCTCTCAGAGCAAGGATTTTGAATCCATGTCTTCTTAGAAGAGTTTATTACCCTAATACCTACCTATGTAAGGCTTCCTCTCTCCTGTAAATAAATCAAGTACTGAGTAACTCGAGTACTGAGTGAAAGGAGCATGAGAACATAAGGAAAGGCAGTATACATACAGACTATCTGCCCACTTTTGTGCCTGACATGGGGACAAGGTGAGAAGAAAAGCCCATGGAACTCTTTCCCTACATCCCCCCACCCGTTGCCCCAGGAGAAGAGTACCATTTTTGGGGATCCTAGTATAACACATCAACTTCCCCACCATGATTGATGATGTGCCACATCAATCAGACTTCCAAAGAAACGTCTTGGCCCTGGAAGCAATCCCAGATGAGTTCTTCATGTGTGTGAGGTGCTAAAGTCTATATACTTCTGTGTAGCTTTAACCCTTCAAGAGCTCACATGCCTGCCCTGCCTAAACCCTGCAGATTCTGCTTGATTCCAGCACCAGGAGATATCCTCTTCCCTCCATCTCCATGGGTTCTGGTCATCTCACCGATGGCACCACCTGAATGATGATAACATTCTTCCATGTCCCTGTACTGGTGTCTGCTCTTGCACACATCTTGTCTAGCCTGAGAATTGTCCTAACTTGTCCCTTTGACATGCCAGGACCAGGACCATTCTTTGTGAGCCCATCCTGTCCCATCTGTGTATCTTCAGCTGCTACTTGTCCCATTCTTTGGAGTTCTGGGTCTGTACACCTTCTACACAAAGGTACCCTCCTGACTGCCGGGCTTCTCTCTGTTGTTACTATTAATTCTATTAATTACTTTTGTGCAGATAATTACAATACTAAGTGGGGATTCCACAGCACACTGCATTGTGTGGAGTCTTCAAGCCCCCTGTTGTGTAGGATGCAGCTTTGCAGAGCTCTCCACACCCAAACCCCTTGGGTAATGATCACTTCTGCTTGGTAGTGCACCATTAGAAAAGCATTTCCTTCATTGTCCATTGTCAGAAAAAACGATGTGAAAGTAGGCCATTGCCTGGACCCATCCATTTTAAACAGGGCCCAGCTAACCCAAAGGAAGCTGCTTGAAGTTTCAGAAAGGGATGGGTGGGTTGTGCTGTGTGGGAAGGGACTCAGAAATCCCTGGAGGAATTACTGCATGTATTCTGCTAGGGGAAATCCAACAATCGCATGAGCACAAAGGCTACCAGTAACAGGCGTTTTCCACTTCCTTGATTGGCTTTCACAGGAGCTCAACGAGTTCTCCATCGTGCTCCAGAAGTCCCTGCTTTGGCCTGGGTCTCTGCACTGGGATTTCCTATCAGCTATGAAGGCCCTTGGTTGCCTATTGTCAATAACTGCTTTTAGCAGATGAAGCTTTATATAACCTCAGGCAAAACCTGTTAAAACCACAGTCCACAGAGGCACCCAGAGCCCTAATTTAATAATAAAAGAACTCCAGTAAGTCTAAAGGCTGAAAGATTAGCTCCTTTATTAAGGATGTCAGGTAGCTGTATCTCTATCTAAGCCAAATAATGAAGAAAAATGAAGCACCTGATGTAGGAAAGCAGCCAACTGTGGTACAAATATGTCAAGTATTCCTGAATCACATGGAGGTTTACATGTATGATTGATTGCTGGGATTATTAAGAATATGGACCTTTGCTTTTAAATTAAATTTCCCAGCTTCAGTTTCCCACATTTGCTTTTTCTGTGTTTTTTATCTGGAAGATTAAATATGCATTTAACTTTTTGGGCATTCTCAACCCGATGGTTACATTACACAATATTGTAGCCATTACCCTCCTGTGATGAAATTCATACAAGTGTGGTAATTAAAAAAAAAAAATCCCTATTATAAACCCAAGTCACTTTAACCTAAAAGAAACACATAAAGCTGGGCAATGGCAGTGTACAGCTGAAGTACTCCGAATACCCACATTGATTGTTCTGTCACTGCAATGAATTCCTGGTGCTTCAGGAAAAAAGAAAGGTCATCTTCAGGAACCTTGTTCATGAAGATAATTAGTTTCAGTTGACCACTGGCTGCAGTGAAACAGTCCAGGGCATGTTGCTCCTCTTGGTGTGAGACCATGCAGCCTTCAGCACTAGAGCCAGTTCTAAATATATTCCTCAAGTCAGATGTATAATGAGACATTTCATTACTTCCTTCCTTCTCGGCACATTACAGCAAAGTGAGTCAGGATTTGCTCTCCCTGGTATGAGCAAAGGTTAATTCTTTGCTGTCTGCCAGGATCACCAGGACAACTGAAATATCCCTTTATGGTCCACGTGCACATTAGAGCGTTGCAAGTCATTGATGTCATGACACTCCTTGATATCAGGACAAGCTTGTGATATGCCAGAATACCTCCTATATCATCCTTCTAGTGACCCATGGCACTATTGATTTATCTTGCATATAGGTAGTGAAATGCTCCAGATATGGAGGCTGCTATTAAATATAAGGAAATATGGATCACACTCATTAATCAAAAGCACTTAAAGATAGGGTGTATTGCCCAGGCTCCCTCTCTGTCTCTTTATATGTCAGTGAGCATGTGGATGAGGTGTATTCACCAATGAAATGTCCAAATGTCCCTTCTTGCTTTCACAGTATGAATTGGATCATGTAAGATAACTTAGAAGTGATCCTGAGTGGAGATATAAAGTTGCTAAATTAAATTCTTGCTGTGTGCAGAAAGAATGATGTTATTATCTGTAGAGCCTGGAGTTCTGGATGCAAATTTTCATCTTAAGACATCCTCATAAAGACAGTCCAGATGCACCTGAGTCAGACCGTGAAACAGAGAGGGACAAGCTGTTCTCAGCTACTTGTAGAGTCAAGAGGGAGAAGCTGATACCTCCAGAAAGGAGCACTCATCACATGCCCTGGGCCATCTGATGGGTTGATGTTGGGCCATGGTGCTGCAGTTACCTTGCAAGAACATCAGGGATGGTACAAAGCCAGGAAAGCAAGGAAAACAGGCTGTCCAGGGAAGTGACAGAGGGCTTTAAAAGACATTTAGATGTGGTGCTTAGGAACATGTTTTAACAGTAGGCTTGGCCGTGCAGGATTAATGGTTGTACTCCATGATCTTAAAGGTTTTTGCCAACCAAAACAATTCTATGATTCTGCGACTCTAAGGCCATTGTAGTGTCCTTCATTTTATCAGCATAACCAGGACCAAGCTTTGTGGCACCATCCCCACCTTCCAGGGGTGTAGTCATTTGGCTAACGCCTGAAAAACACCTTCTGGGAGCCCCAGCGTGAGGCAGCAGGACCTGCACACAACAGCTTATGGGCTAGTCCAGGGGTGGCTGTCTTTCTGGATGCATTAACCTGCCCAGATTTCTTCTACACCTTGACAAGGAGCTTATGGCACTGCTGCGTTACTGGGGTGTTGCTGAACACAAGCAACATGTGGAATGGCTCTCCTATGTTAATTTGCAGAGTATCTCAGCACCTCTTAGCATGAAAGACACTGTAGCTGAAAGTCAGAGGAGCACCTGTAGGCTCCAGATTATTGAGTAGAGTGACAACAGAGGCTCTCACAACAGTTTACCCTAAGTTTAAAAAACTCACAAAAGTAGTTTCTTTTACTTCCACACCCCTGATGACTAAAAAAGTGTTTTGCTCATCTTGAAATCGCACTCCCCAGTTAGCACCCCCACCCCAGTGTCCCTTACATCCACTTTCCCCCCAACAGCAGGAAATCACTTAGAAAATATTTCCAGGTTCCTTCCTGGACAGAGGTCACCTCCATGTTTCAGACCGGCAGGAATCACCGTGTTCTCTGACACAACAAACGGAGGAGGAAGATCTGTCCTGCCCATCCAGCACAGTGCTTTCAAGCTTGTGTTTTTTAGCTGCAACTCCACCCCGCGCTGGTGGAGAAGGGATCAGTTCTCACTGATCGCAGGAAAGGGAGGTCACGAGGTTTGCTTGATTAAATCACCACAAGCCAAAAGGTTCTTTCTGTCGCTCACTGAGAATTGCTCACGGGCTGTTTAATTCGTTCCAAAACGAAAAGCAAAACAAAAAAACAAACCCCAAGCCCAACAACCAACAGCACACACGGAAAAGCAGGTGTGTCTCAAGATCCTGGGAAAACAAAGGGCAAAGGCTGAGGCAGGAGGTGACACTTGAATGGGAAGTTTCCATCCCAGCACAAGAGGACAAGTTTGGAAAAGACTCAGACAGGACCAGCACTTGTTGCCCTACAGGTATGGATGATGTGTGTGAAATGTGGCATTGCCTTAACGGTTTGGGGCAGGTGAAGGCAGCTTGAAGGAATTTTCAGTCTCTAACAGTGTAGTGCAAGCTTTGCATCACCATTAAACCTGCTGCAGGTTTCTACTAGGGGAACTGCAATCTGCACGTGTTTCATTCTGTGGTGATCAGTTGGCAGATTTCTGTAGGATGCTTTTGGCTTTTCAGGGTATGAATTAAGTTATTCAAGCTTCTGACAAAGTGCTACTGCCTGTTTGCTTGACTAGTGAATGTTAACAGAGGCTATGATTACCTTACTTTAAGCTCAGGGCTGCAGAGGTAAAGAGGGACGTGAATGGAAATGCTGTGCTAATCCTGATTGCATTTATTACCTCCTAAGTTGTGCTGCAGAGTTTCAGAAAAAATACCCCATCAGTTGCAATAGCATTTAGATTTTTTTTCCACTTTGTTTTATACTTGGAGTGGCTGGGATTTGCAGTGCAGGTACAGGCACTGCATTTTTGACATCTGTATAGAACGGTGGGTTTGTTTCTTTTAAGAGTAAACTTCAGTTTCATATTAGGTGACCCTTGCTGAAAGGAGAGAGGGTCTTGGGGCACCCGCAGCCACAGGCTGAGACACTGCTGTGTGTCTTTGAGCATCGCATTTCTCTTGTTTCCATTCCTTTCTTTCTGTGTTTTGAACTGCTTAAATAAAAGCCAGTTTTATGGTGCTGTGTTAGAGTGCTGCTGCCAGTTCTCAGTGTCGGTGGGGATACAGGGATGCTTTCTGATGCTTTCACTTCCACTGATGTCTATATCCCCAAAAGTTCTGCTCCATTTCCAAACATCTCTGGTGCAGCAGTATCCACTTTGCTTAAATGAAGGTGATTCAGAAAAAAGTAGAGCTGTGGTATGACCGTGTACAACCTTGTTTCTCTCTTCCCATTCAGTGGGAAAGTGATGCTCACCTACGTGCACAAGGAGCTTTTGGATCTGGGGACGAAGGTGCTATTGTTTGAATGCTGTAACTCACGCTTTCAGTGACAGTTTTAGGAGGCAATGAGCTTGCAACAGGCAAGGCAATAGCAAGGGAAAAGATGTGAATTTGAAAGCCTGAGGCTCCATTTCTCCTTCCTTCATCACTTGCTCTTGCATGATGAAAATGGTATTTCTCAACCCATAGATTTTCCTCTCACCCAGAAAATTCCTCATCTGTTTCTGTCACTTAACCTGTCCTGTGATCTCTGGTGACATTGCAGAATGGATTTCTGCATTTAAGGAAATTTAGGGGCAAATCTTTAGCATCTGAATAGCAGTGGCACTTGACTGAACTCAGTGACGGGACAGCCAGCTCAGCAGGAACCTGGTGTATTTGGCATCTGTCACTATTTAACTTCCCTATATTTGTCTGAGTTTGCCTCCGGTGATCCAGGTTTAAAAAACAAACAAAGAGAACATGCGTAGGCACTGGTAAGATATCTTTGTCCTGATCTTCTTGGTTATTTTTATTTTTTTAACACCTCTTAGACAGGCTTAATAAAGCAGTTCTCCAACATCTGAATTGGAGACGTGGGAAATTCCTCAAACTAGGCAGAGCTTCCTGTCATTGTTATAACACAAAAGACCAGTGCAGCCTTTACTAGATTTCCTTTTTTTAACCCATTCAACTTGACCAAGTTGAATGTTGCTGTCACCACTCAGGACTGTGATTCGCAGTTTGCCAGAAGACAGCAGACAAGCATGGATGTGAATTGCATCATCCATGAGGACACCATCAGTTTTGGGGATGTATTCACACATCGTAAATGAAATGCACTTGCACTTTAAACTGAAATGAATTGCTGCTGGAATTAATCTCACGCTTGTGCTAGAATCATGTCTTTTTAAGATCAAATAGGGTGAATCTACAGTAAAAGCAAACTCCTTGCAGAAAACCATTTCCAGTTTTCCATGAAACAGTTCCTTAGGACCGTGAACTCCAAGAGGGGTTCAATTGCCATCCATGAGCTGATCTGACATAATCCTGTGATTATACAGAGTTTATTTCTCAAATGGTTTTTCATGAGGCTCAGCCTGCCCAGGGGCAGTTACCACCCATGGCCTAATCTGATCCAGCACCTGCCATGCTGTAATGGAGCAGCAGCTTGTCCCTCTTATCTGTGCTGGGCAGCATCCTGAGAGGACTGAGCCAGCACTGGGTGAGGGCAGGAACTGTGGGGCTGTGATAGTGGCCCTGGAGGGTTGTATTAGGAATGTGGATGAGATGGAATGCACAAGGTGAGTCTGCAGGAACAGGGAGAATAGGAAAGAGGTTGCAAAAGAAGATTTGCAATGGCTTGTTTCTCTCTGATGGATGAATGATTGACTCCACTTTGGTTTGTTTGAGCTTTTTTTTTTCAGAAAAGAGCATCTCCTGCACAGCAGATAACTCCTGCAGCAGGTTGTCTAGTAATTACAGTGCTATATTTGCATGTTATAATGCTGCACTGGTGGACTTTGTTAAGAAATTTTTGACTATATTTGCAGCCTGTTCCTAGGGCTTATCTCCTGATGATTGTGTCCTGGAAAAGGCTTCACTCTGACAGCCATTCCATGACATGACATGGATGTCGCAGCCTTAATCCACCATCTCTGCACCCATATCTTTTCTACAAACTTCCATTTGTTCCTGTGAAAGCCTGCAATGAATTCTACCCCAAAGCCCTCCCTTATCCATCATAATTCCCACTTGAGCATTCCAAACAAGATGAGTCTGCTGGGTCTGGCTGGGATTGAGTTAATATTCTTCATAAGGTGCTGTGTTTTGGATTTGTGGCTGAAACAGTGTTGATACCATACCAATGTTTTGGCTATTGCTGAGCAGTTCTTGCAGAGTATCAAGGCTTTCCCTTTTTTTCAGCTGACTCTGTAGTGAGTGGGATGAGGGTTGGGAAGGGTTACATCTGGGAAAGCTAACTTGAATTCACAAAAAGGGTGTTTTAAACCATATAACATCATGTTCAGTGATAAAAAAAAAAGAGTTATGGGAGTCAGGATTGTGGGGGTCTTCCAAAGCAGCCATTGCTTTGAGTCTTTCTGGGGATACATCCCCAGAAATTGGGGAGGTAGTGGGGGATTGTGGGAGGTAGTGAGGGATTGCCTTCACATAACTTTTTTTTCTTTCATCTTTCTTTCCCTTATTAATCTTTATTTATCTCAACCCACTAATTTTCTCAGTTTCTCTCTTCCTATTCTCTCCTCCATCCTGCTGACAGGTGGGGAGTGAGTGGCTGTGTGGGTATTCAGCTTCAGGCCAGGCCTAATCCACCACAACAGGATATTTAGTCCACCCTTTAGACACCTTCCAATGGACCACTTTTGAATAAACAGAAGTTTTTTCCCAGCCCAGAAAAAAACCCTTTAACTTCCTTGTGTCATCTCCATCAGCTGATTTACACAAAGTAATACTTGTTTCAGGAAGAACTCAAAGGTCACCTAATATTGACCACTCCTGGTATTGAATTCCTTCATTCTGGATGAAAGGGGAGCCAGTCTCATTTGCCTTCTAGGTACTTCCACAGGTCTTGCTTTATCAGACCATTAGTGCAAGCACTGATGGGTTTTTTCTGCCCTCGGGGTCTCTCTAAACACCCTGTGAAGCAGAGACAGTGAATATCACCCTGGTTTGGCAGCAGAGGACTGAGGCACAGAGATAGCCAGGGTCTGCTTAAAAGGTTGGCTGCTGCCAATCCAGGGCCTGCTTAAACCCAGCTCAACACAAGAGAAAATGCTGTGGCAGCCAGGTTTGGGGAAGCCTGTGAGCAACAGAGCTGTATGTGTTCCCCACTTAAACCTTAACATGAAATATTAATTTCCAAATGCCTTCCCTCAAAACATTATAGAGCTGTGATCGAGTATGTAATTTACTGTCCTCGGAAATTCCTCAAAATGACAGAGCTTCCCCCAATTGTTCATGGACAGAGGAAAAGCTCTACTAGAGTTCCTGCTTTGGCTCAATCCTGTGAACACAGACTTGGCCCTCCATGACCATCAGGCTGAGTGTGTGAAAACCATCTTCATTCCAGAGATGTCCCTACGTGCTTTGTGACAGGCTATTCACAGTATGCCCCTTGCTCCTGAAATTGTTTTTCTGTGCCTTCTTGAGAGAAAAATTTTTTAAATTCCTGCACAGTGTCCCTAAAATTTGGGTTGACTGATCCTAGGTCTGAGATCCCGGATGAGCCTGTGCATGCCTCAAGTGCCTCTGTCTGTAAAACAGGACTGATGGCACTTCCTTCCTTCCTCTTGTTATCCATCCTGTTTAAAGTATATGGCTTAAAAAGTTCAACTGCTGTTCATAACCACTGTCCCTTATTGCAGTTAGGCCACACAAGATGTTAAGATCATAGAATCATAGAATGATTTGGGTTAGGAGGGGCCTTTTTCCAACCCCCTGCCATGGGCAGGGACTCCTTCCACTATCCCAGGTTGCTTCAAACCCCATCCAACCTGTCCTTGAACACCACCAGGGATGGGGCAGCCACAGATTCTCTGAACAACCTGTGCCAGTGTCTCACCACCCTCTAGTAAATAATTTCTTCCTAATATCTAATCTACACCTGCCCTCTCTTAATTTAAAGCCATTCTCCCTTGTCCTGTCACTCCATACCCTTGACAAAAGTCCCTCTCCAGCCCTTTTGTGGANGGATCCTTTAGGCACTGGAAGGGGCTCTAAGTTCTTCCTGGAGCCTTCTCTTCACCAGACTGAACAGACCCAGGACTCTCAGCCTGTCTTTATAGGGGAGGTGTTCTGTGTTGTTATAAAATATCTACCTTAAAATCTGCCTGGTCTTTTCCTAAATGCCTTGTTTCTGGACAGCCTTGCAATGGTTGTTCCAGCACTTTCGAGCATCATACCAAACTTGGCAAAGGCTTAACCTATCTGACAGCAGATTAATGGAAGCTTCTCTTTTCCCTAATATAAGTAGAGGTGCTTTTGGGGGTGTTGAAGCAGGGGACATTTCTGCTAAAGCAAGGCCTCGATTTCCTGTACAGACAGCAGAGAGAAACACAAGGGCCTTAGAAAACTTATTGCAGGAGACAATATCAAAGTTCGGCACCAATCTCATCCCACTGAGGGCAGGGGAGCTGGAGAACATTCCTGTTCTTGAAATGTGCATTTTACTTTAGGCCATGCTAGAATGAGGAAAAATGGTGTCACAGCCACAACGCCGGATGAGTTAACCCTGAGGCCATCTGTGAGGGCACAGCTCACCTCCATATGCCTGAGCTCTCCCTTTCTCTCGAAACAAGGCAGCCCAGGCTGTGCTGCTGACTAGGAACAGCCCCTAGCCCACAGTGTTCTTTGTGAGATTTCTGGGAATCTTGGCACTAGCATTGGCTGAGACAGGGAACATGGTAACTATGGACTAGGCCTCCTAAAATAAGGCAGAAAGAGCCCTTAGCAGTTCATCTACTCAGGCCCTACATCTCGCAGCAGGAGTTTGTTTAAGCTCTCCAAAGGTACCCTGTGGCTGGAGAAATGCCATTCCTTGGTGTTGTATCTCATGAGCAAACCTGCCATGCAGTGCAACTTGTCTTTGTCTTGCTGTGTTTTTATGCCATGTGAGCCCAACAAGCGCCATAGGGGTTCACAAGGCTGGATCATCCCTGGTCTCAGGCTGAAGTGTGATGGAATTTTAAACCAGGATAAGCATGTCTGAAGTCTACTATTCCTTGAACTCTTCTGAACATTAATAAAACAAACTAGTCCCATCTGTGTTGATGATATTGTGGCTTGATCTCACATCTAATGCCAATGATGAAGATATAAGAGTTCTGACGATTTTAAAAACATTAAAGACAAGTGCAACCTTCAAAGAAGCTAAATACTAGCACAATTTAGCCTTTCTGAGTTGTCCTGTGCTCTGGAAAACAGACTAGTACAAAAATAGTAAGCCTGGAAATGAACTCAGTGGAACAAAATATAAACTTTTTTTCTCTCAGGCTTTATCATTATAGAAGGGAATTAAGAGACAGACAACAGAGACCTGCCTTCACAGGTTTAAGAGATTTCCCTCCATTTATATGATTCTATGTGCAAAAGGTGGATGCTATTTTGGACTTCCACATTTTTGTTGCTAGGTGTGACCAGCCAGGCCCTCAGGCAGGAAACTCCCTCTGTCCAGAGCAGGATTATATGAACTCCAAATGGCTAACACCTACACAACCTACAGGAGCTTCCAATACAGCCAGCTGCACTTGCAGCAATAACAGGAAAAAAATCAAGAGGTTAATAAAATGAAATTAGCAGGAAGCATGCAGTCATCAGACTTTCTAGTACTTCAGTCTATAGAAGTAACTCGTGTCTGGCCTGAGTCAGGGACCCAATCCAAAACTCATTGCAGCCTGTGGAAATTCCACTGCAACGGATGTTGTTAGACCTACTCTTCAGTGCACTGATATGGGAGTACATGGGTACATGGAGAGTTCCTCCTTCCTGGTATTCCCACAGTGCTGAGTTTCAAATATCTTGCTATGTTACTTCTAGCTGTGAGTTAGGTCTGCATCCAATGGCAGGTGCTCCAAAAAGCATGAGGAGAAGAAGGGAAAGTTCATGGCTACATCCCTTCTCTCGTCCCAACCATCAGAGGTCAACTGCTTTGTGCTTTTCCACAGCCTTTCAAAACATGTGGTACCCAGTTGCATACAAAGAGCTGGAATAGGAGGTGGAACTCTTTGTTTAGCATTTTATTCTTTTTTTTTTGTTGCTTCAACAAAACTCTAACATGAAGGTCAGACAGGCACCTTTAGCTGGAGTAGAGAAAAACCTCCTGAACAGAGGTGAGGAAGAAGTGCCAGGAAGAAGACAAGAATTGGGCAGGGCTTTCTTTTTCCAATAAAGAGCAGATTAAATATAATTTCACTTTGGTTTCAGCTATCACTGTTTTCAGTCTGGCATAATAATGTGCCACATGGCGTGGGGAACATTCATCCCTTCACTTATGAGTGCCATGACTTCTGTTTGCACACAACTAACAAAAATAAGAATCACCTCCCTGCTGACCCTGAAAACAAAACCTCTGTTCATGACCTAGAGATCCCTGAGCATCCCATCAAGCTCAGCCCCCTGCACCATGCTAGGCACAGGGCTGGAATAACACAGTTCCTCAAACATCACAAAGAAGGAATGCCACAGCCTGTTTATTGCCTGTTTGACTCCTTATCACCAAGCAGTTCAGTTTTGTGTCCTTGATTAATTTGTGTTTATTTTATTTTTGTTCTCATTCAGATGTGTTATCTAAGGTCAGTGCAACTTCCCCTGTCCCCCCTTTCCCTTTCAGCCAACTCTCCCATGAAATATTGTTGTGCCTGGGTGTGTGTTTCTTAAAGTCATTGTGTGTTTTTTGTCTGAAACAAACATTGTCTGATCATCCAACTTATTACGCACTGCCCAAAGGTCATGCTTTATGCAGAGAAAGGAAAGCTCTTCGGTTGTGGCTGAGGAATAACAAACTGGATAGGCAGTGAAACAAGGCTTTAGCCCCAAAGTTCAAGCCTCTGGAAAAACGTTCCATAGCTGTTATAAAGGGTAACTAAGGCTCAGCTGCTACAGGCTACTGGGCAGCCGTGGATATAAACTGTGCTGTGCCAGCCACGTATCTCTCCCTTCACACCTAACATTTAGCAGCTCCTGGTTCCTCTCTCCAGGCGTCCTTCAGCTCCACAGATCTCATGGCACCCTGGGCCTTTCATTCAAAATGCCTAAAGGGAGAGCTGTTTAAGCCACAGGAAAATGCCGGTATTGGGGCAACTGAGCTTAACTAAGTTTAAAAAAATTACAACCAAATTGAAAAGATGCAGAGCAAGTACCAAAGAGGCAGGAAGACTGCTGTGCTACAATGGCATAGGACTCTTCAGCCTCGATAACTGATAAGAAATGTAAAAGTGACCTGTGTGATACAAGGCCATGGAGAAAATATATGCTATCCAGTTTGACAGTTAAGGATCAGACTTGACCCTAATGAGTGGTAGATTCAAAGCAAGCAAAGGAATGCAGTCCTCCTTGCTCCTGGACATTATGGATTCTGGACACTCTCCTAGGTTTTCTTATAGTTTGCTTCATTTGTGTCAGCTTAATAGGCCATTAGGGTTGTTAAACACCAAGGACTTTCCTTTGCCTCCAGAAGTCCCCGTAGCTCTGACAGCCAGAATGGAAAGAACATTCTGACGACATGCTACTACAAGCTTACTTCCCTTTTGTAAAACTCTTCCCAAGGGCCTTTGCCATAGTCCTTGTTGGATAAGAACCAACTGGGCTAGAGAATCCTCAGATCCAACCAAGGACAAATCTACTTATGGCATTAAGCAACCAGAACCCATTAGAAAAGATGGAGAATGGTCTCTCAGTGTGAACAAAGGAGTAAAAGCACAGAATGAAAGGCTTTTACAATGAGGCCTTAAAACAGAATATGACTGCCTGACCACACAGGGAGCTCATGGCCTCAGGGACCCAGGACGTGTCTTACAGCACGAGGAGAGAGCCAAAAACTGAGGTTGTGGACTAACACCCATCTCACAAAGCGCTGCTGGTTGAAGACATGTTGTGCCTGCAGAGTTATCTTCCTGTTGATGCCAAAGGTGGGTGCATCTCCACTTCTGCACGAAAGGCCACCTTCTCAGACACAGAATGTAGAAAGGTTTCAGCCAACAGGAATAAAATACCTTTATCTGGAATGGCTACATGGGGACGGATAACTCTGTGTATTCTAACACAGAAATTCTTGATCCAGCTTCCACATTATAAACCCCTTACCAAAGAAATCACTCCAGGGTGGGTGTTCCTTTATGTCCTCTCATGAGTTATTTATAGACATTGACAAGAAACCCCTTTGCCTTTCTTTTTCCATGCTAAGAAGTCCCAGTTCTCTCAGTCTCTCCTGGTATGACAGATGCTCCAGCTCCTTAATCACCTTCATGGCCCTTTGCTGGACTCACTCTAGTGTTTCTCTCTTGTACTGGGGAGGTTGTGAGCTGGACACCGTGCTTAAGATGCATGCAGAACCAGGAAATCTTCTCATCTTTAAGTCTGATATCAAATGAGAATTGTTGTCCCAAAGACTCTAGAAAGAAGACATGGCTGGGCAGGATAAGAGAGACTTCCAAATGTGTCTGGCTGTAAGAGACAGAGAGTGGTTGAGTCAGAGAGAAGGATAAGGTGGAATAGGCCATGTCCCTCTTGGTGACCAGAGGTTACCTGAGCTAGGAAACCCAAGTAAGGAGCCTGTGAGAATGTCTATAGAAGCAGCCTGGCCACCAGACATGATCTGCTGTGAGGGATTATACAGAATGCCAACAGCATGTCTGTCATGGTTTTGCTAGAC